>JAJIBD010022019.1:0-126583 GCA_021461705.1 Cryptotis parvus | reverse complement strand
CATTTGGCTCAAAACATTAGCACAATAAAGGGCCTAGGTGAAAGGGTGCAGGGAGGATTATCTAAGGACATTTAACACTCCCTGCTTTCCATTAACAATGGGAGGAAGGCCTAGTTGCATGGGTATAAAACTAGCGGTTTTTCACCTCTCGCTTCTTAGGGGGGGCTAGTTCGCTCCCCTGTGGCGGTCGCCCCTGGGAAGTGTTCTTTCTCCTTTCCCAAAGCCTTTTGCACGTGGTGGTCGCCATCTTGGCCTACACATGGCTGGGGTTCTAGCCTGGAATCCTAAGCACGGGTTTTTCCTTTTTGCTGATTTGTATGCCTGAACCTGTGATAAGTAAAAGTCTTTTAAAAACCTCATCGGATCCCTGAGTGCTCATCCATTCCTCGCCGGCGGGGAGGTAGAAGGAAACTTCGCTTCCCGGCACTGTCGGGGACCCGGCGGAGCGCCCCGACATTTGGCGTCCCTAGGGTGGGCACCCCGAACATCGTCTGGTCTAATTATCATCGGACAGAGATCATCTGCCTCCGAACCGTGAGTAAAATGATGGATATCTCATGGTATAGATACATTGTATCTTTTATTGGCTCGGCACCATACATAGCCCAGTCTATAAAGTTCCTTTCTGAGAACTACTCTATCTTTTCACAAATCATCTGGGTCCTTGCGATTTTTTAAACTGTACCTCTTGCGTAAGGACAATGTTTAATAGAGAGAGGGAAGAAAGTAATAAATTGAATGCAATCTTAAGGGACAAAATTTTACTCAGCGATTGAAGAAATAAGTGAGGATCATAAAGCTACAGGTAGACTGGTCTTAAAAGCTTGAGGACAGAATTATTAAACAGAGTTTAAAATTTGAAAAGAAATTAGAAGAACAGGAAAGTAAAATTATTAACCAGATTTTAAAATTTGAGGAAAAATTAGAAGAACAGGATTTAAAATTCAAGGAAAAATTAGAAGAACAGGATTTAAAATTCAAAGAAAAATTAGAAGAACAGGAAAGTAAAATTATTAAACAGGATTTAAAATTTGAAGTAAAGTTTGAAGAGCAGAAGAAGGATATCGATAAAATCAGCATTATCTTAGAGGAAGAAATTGACAGACAGAGAGATAGAATAGATGGACAGAAAGAGGAGGTTTGGAAGTTACACATAAGATTGAAAGAACAAAAGGAAGAAACATATAGGAAACTTGAAAACTTAAACCAAGAAATGGATGTGTTACTCAGGAGATTTCTGATTTCATGACTTATCAATCAGGACCTAGCGCATACCCAATACTGAGGCGTGAACCAACTAAAAAGCCGTTCCACAAACACGCCCCAAAACTGTAGACTTGAAAAAGGTGTATACATTCCCAGCAAAAAAATCTAAAAAGGAATTCTAATGTGGCTGATAACCCAGAGGAGGCAAATTCCCAAGCTGAAAATCTCTCCAGAGTTAATACCCTCAATGGGGTAGATGTTCCTCTGCCAGATACTACAAGCTCTGATGAGGAAGAAGGGGAGAAACATATTAGCTCGAGTCAAAGAGCAAAGCCCAGCAATCTTTCTCATGACCAATCTAAAAGATAAAGTAAAACCAATTCATGAAGACTTAAAAAATTGAGGCAATAACCCGTTTAGGAAGGCTTGCGACAGGTTTGGAATACCAAGTCCTTATACTTTAAAATATTTAGCTGATTGGAGGCGAAAGTAGTCAGTGGGTATTGGGAGACTTTGAAACGGTAGCCGATACTTGTCTAAACAAATCACAGTACATGCAATGGCATATGTGGTATGCAGATGGGGTTAACCAGAATATTGACACTTTAAGAGAAAAAGGAATCAGGCCATACTATAACTTTTGCCATGCTAAAAGGTGAAGGTGAATGGAAAAAAAAAAGCAAAACAAGCGACATTACCTGAACTCTATTTTAAAATTGCCTTCGGGAGACAGCATTAAAGGCGTGGGAAAGAGTAGGTTCCGACCCAGAATTTCTAGGTAGCTATACAAAAGTTTACCAGGGTCGTGATGAACCATACTTTGATTTTGTTGGGAGATTATGTGAAACAATCCAAAGA
Organism: Cryptotis parvus; assembly: GCA_021461705.1. NCBI lineage: Eukaryota > Metazoa > Chordata > Mammalia > Eulipotyphla > Soricidae > Cryptotis > Cryptotis parvus. Next base: position 124,519 of record JAJIBD010022019.1, on the reverse strand, counting down.
TAGGTTCAAGACCCAACCACTCAAGAAATCCTAAACGAAACTTAGCATATGAGAATGCTAATCAAAAATGTCGAGCATTACTATATGGTATTAGGAAAAGGATGACCTCATGGGGTATCTAAAGGCCTGTAGAAATGTCGGTTTAACCTCCCCATAAAACACAGGATGATATAGAGGCTTATCCCATACAGCAGGAGGATCAGGAGAGGGATGAAATGTCAGACAGCTCTAGGGGAGAAACAAGTCAGACAGCTCTAGGGGAGAAACAATAAACTTCAAAAGAATAAACAATAATCGGAGAAACTATTCTAATAATCGCAGCTCCACCCCTCGAAGGGCCCCACCTGGACCATGCCCAAGGTGCAGAAAAGGAAAACATTGGGCCAGAGACTGTCGGTCTTGGGGGCGAAGTCAGCCTCAGGCTTCATCTGGACAGATAACCTGCTATAGCTGCGGAAAGAAGGGACACACCCGTAGAGATTGCCCATCTCCTAAAACTATCAATACAGGGGCAACATTCTAATAATCCCTTTATAGGAAATGTTACATGGACCCCTCCCAGGTTCCACAAGCTCCGCGAGGCTCAAATAACATCTATTCCTCCCCTAATGCGGGAAACTGGGTGGGGCCAGCCCCAGGCCCAGCTGAATCCAGGGCACTCTCCTTCATTCCACCTGCCCACTATCCTCCGAATCAGAATCCACAGAATTACAGTCAATAAATGCTCTCTGGCCTACCCCATCAGGCAGTGACAGTCTCGACATTCTCTGCCCTAAGACTGTCAGCAATATACCCAAGTCAAGACCCCTACATGCTAAAAACAGGGATAAAAAGGACCTGCTCCCCAGGTAGTATGGGTTTAATTCAGGGGAGCGATTGGCTGAAATTTAAGGGAATTATGGTGCATTTCGGACTTCTGGATCCTGGAATCTCATGGAGAGATAATACTGTCAATATCTGTGCCAACTAAATGGACTTTTAAAAAAGGGGAACCACTTGCTAAACTATTATTATTTTTGAGGATCCGTGTAGTCAGTCCGAACACTCCTACAGCTGGTGGCTTAAACAGTACCAACCATTCTGCCAACTTCATTGTTGGTTATGCAGCCACACAGAACCAAGCCCACCAGCCACCTGCTAACTATCTAGTTGGGTACACTGCCAGAATTTCTCAGGCCAAGCGGCCGGTTATACCTCAACGAAATTTATAAAAGGAAATTCAAAGGCATGTTGGATACAGGGGCAGACATATCCATAATCTCCACCAAGTATTGGCCCTCTAACTGGGCCCCTAAAGAAAGTGTCCCATAGCCTGAGCGGGGTAGGCAATATCTCCTCCTCTCTTCTCCGACAGAGTGCCAGGTGGCTGCCGTGTATTGGCCCTGAAGGGAATGTAGCCATGGTCCAGCCTTATATAGCCCCTATGCCTTTAACTTTATGGGGGTCGAGACATGCTGGAGCAGTGGGGGCAGTAATCCACATACCTCGGCCAATTCCCGTCGAGCACCAATTCCAGCTCTCCATAATAAGCCTAACACCGGGAGTAACCCTTTTTAATTGGGGCCGCTGTGGTTAAGCGCCCACTACCTATCCGTATTCAGTGGAAGTCTGACAAACCTATATGGACACCACAGTGGCCCCTCAATACCAAAAAAGTTAGAGGCGCTAACAAATCTAGTGGAAGAACAGCTGAAATTAGGACATATTGAGGAAACGCTTTCAGAATGGAATTCCTCCTGTTTTTTGTAATACAGAAAAAATCAGGCAAATGGCGTTTGCTGATTGACTTAAGGGAATGTAAATTCTACTATGGACCCCATGGGAGCCCTACAACCTGGGCTCCCCTCTCCAGCAGCTATTCTTAAGGATTGGCCGCTAATTATCATAGATTTAAAAGACTGCTTTTACAGCATACCTATCCACCCAGATGATCGGAAAGGTTTGCATTTTCAGTCCCTTCCATTAATCATAAATGTCCTTTACGTAGGTTTCAGTGGACAGTATTGCCCCAAGGAATGACTAATTCACCACGATGTGTCAACACTTTGTTGATGAGGTTTTGCGACCCATTCGTGCTAAATTTCCTGGTGCATACATCATCCACTACATGGATGATATCCTGCTAGCTTGTGATAATTCCAGAGATCTCCAGAATTTATATAATGATGTAATGACAGTTTTACCAGAGGCTGGCTTTACAAGTAGCTCTGGAGAAAATCCAGATGCAGCCTCCATATGAATATTTGGGCTATGCTCTTGACCGCACCACAGTGCGCCCCTCAAAAGATCTCCATTAGTCAGAAAGGGCGCCAAAACCTTGAATGATTTTCAAAAACTGCTGGGGGATATCAACTGGGTGCGCCCTCCCTTGGTATTCCTAACTGTGAGCTCAGTAACCTGTTCCACACCCTTGAAGGTGATCCTGCTTTAAATAGCCCAAGGCAGCTAACTCCTAAAGCTCAGAAGGAATTAGATTTTTTCATGAATCGGCTTCAAAAATCTTACCTCTCCAGATTTAATCCCGGAGAAAAGGTATGGTTCTTGGTCTTCAACACTCCCGGAGTCTCCAACTGCTGCTATAGCCCAATTATCTGGACCGTTAGAATGGGTTTACTTACATAACAAGCAGAATCGTACTGCTACACCTTACCTTGAGATGATAGCTAACCTTATAATTAAGGGAAGATCAAGAACCCAAGTATTACTTGGACATGATCCCCATGTAATTGTACTACCTGACCCTAAAAAAAGAAATTGAAGCTGTTTTACCACTCAGTGAAATCCTTCAGAGAGCTTTAGCAGATTTTTCAGGAGAAATATCTTATCATTACCCAGCTGGAAAAACCTGGGAATTTCTGAAAAGGACACCTTTTATAATTTCCACCATTGTCCGCCTCCTCTCCCATTCCTGATGCTCCAGTGTATTATATTGATGGCTCCTCATCAGGAAGGGGTGGAATTGCAGGTCCTTCGTTGACCACTACTGTGCATACAAATTATAAATCTGCCCAACAAGTGGAACTCGCCACCCTGATACATTTACTATCCCATGTATCTGGCCCATGTAATGTGGTGAGTGATTCTGCATATGTAGTTGGTTTATTTCCTGGAATTGTCACTGCTTCTTTAAATGCCCATAATCCTATAATTCAGGAGCTACTCCATAAACTACAAGATCTCCTCCAAAATAGAACATTCCCTATATACATCTCCCACATCCGTTCTCACAGCCGACTCCCGGGCCAATGGTTCGAGGAAACGGAGCAGCAGATCTCTTGGCAGCACCAGTATTTAAATCAGCTGAGGAAGAGCACCAGACTCTACATACAAATGCCCGCCGCCTTCATGTACACCATGGCATCCCATGGAGACAAGCTAGACAAATTGTCCGCAACTGTCCTGTCTGTGCTCCTTTACATTGTACATCTCATGTAGCAGGGAGCAAATCCTCGAGGTTTACAGACAAACCAATTGTGGCAGATGGATATAACTCATACTAACTTATTTCCCAACAAACCTTTCCCTTCATGTGGTCATCGATACATATTCCCGGTTCATATGGGCTGTTCCTATGACGCCTGAAAGAGCTAAATCTGTTTGTTCATTTTTACTCCAGTGCTTCTCCGTCATGGGTATTCCCCATACCATAAAAACAGATAATGGTCCTGCTTACACCAGCAAAACCTTCAAATCCTTTTTGGAGGAATGGCAGATCAAACATATTACAGGAATTCCATATAATCCACAAGGACAAGGAATAGTTGAACGTGCCCACAGAACACTTAAAACTCAGCTTATTAAAGCAACGAAAAACAAGCATGCCTCCAATGGATTCTTTATCTTTAACATTATTCACCTTAAACTTCTTAAATATACCTCAAGGGGATCCCTATACCGCGGCTGAACGTCACTTTCAAGAAGATATGCAAACTCAAAAAACAGTCAATTCACCTATCTGGGTGAAAATTGATGATAAATGGATTGCAGGTCACCTCCTCATTCGGGAAGAGGCTATGCTTTCATTTCTACAGACGATAACCCTGCCAAGAAACTCTGGGTCCCTCTGCGACTTGTTAAGACTAGAATTCTCCAAGAATCAGAAAACAACTAATTCTTTCAATATAAAGTCTTAAATTTTAAATTGCAAGTTGCTGTTTAAACTTCCTGGATTGGTTCCTTTTAATAATGATCTTGTTTTACAGTCTGTGATCATGGTTCATGTCTAATATCTTGCCTTTACAGCCTAAATATTTTCTTTCTTACAAAAAAAAAAAAAGGGTGGAAAAATGGGTGGACTCTGATCACAGTGCTCATTACAAAAAATGTTTGCTAAATCAATAAAAAAATTGTTTTTCTAATGATTCTGTTCACAGGATGAGATATTCGAATCCAGTAAACCTGCGCTACAGTGCTCAATACTCCGAGACTCCTAAAACAGTGCTCGCTAAAAATTTAATAATCTGCAAAACTAATTTTTCCCAATGCTCTATTCACAGGAAAAGACACTTTCTCACCATCATTTGCCGGCTTTATATTTATGAAGCGCTTGACTCGTACCATTTATCACCCTAAATGGGTCACATATACAGCTGTAAGATATTGATCGATCAAATGTATGTGTGCGTGTGTGCATGTGGTGGCCACCATTATGTTTGTGATTAATGTTGTGTCTATGTTATGTCTCAACTACTACCTTCTCAATTTCTGACCACTACAAACCTCTATTCATCAACTCCACTGCTGATCCACTAGATTTATCAATTTTAAAATCATCAATTCTCATACTTATTTCCCTGCTCCACCCATGTTGGAGCTTCTTTATATTCTTCTCTCCATCCCAAACTTGGATCCCTACAAGGCCTTAAAATCCCTACTTGTGATTAACCTCGAAAAGTGTTTTTGTCTCGCCTAAGCTACAGGTACAGTTACCGGTGCCAATGTTCCCTTGCTGAAGAAGCCCTGCAAGACGCCCACACCGATGTTCCAGACACCTGCTCCAGCGCTCAACACTCCTGTTCCAGAGTTCAAGATATCACACCGATGTTCCGGACACCTGTTCCAGCACTCAAGACTCCTGTTCCAGAATTCGAGATACTTGTTCCAGTGTTCCTGAAACCCAATCCAGTGTTCCTGACAATTCAACGAGTTCCTGATCGCTGCTCTCCAGAGACTCATACTCATATGATCACCGCTATTGCTGTTCCAGAAGTAGCCCCACAGACTTTGTTCCAGACACCCGACTTTACATAAAATATAGCAAATTGACTCTCACAAATTATGGACAGTGCAAACTATAGTCCGTTATAATCAGACAGCTAAAAATACTTTATCTTGAACTTTGCTTTTGGTCCAAAAAACAAGTTAGGATCCTAAAGTAACATGTATTATCATTTTGTAATTCGAATTGTTTTTTCTTATCTTAATTTTCTGTACATTACTAAATATTTCTTACCTTTTCAATTTTTATTAGTAAACTAATCAGGGGAGTTGTTGCAGGACTCCTTTAAGGGCATTTGGCTCAAAACATTAGCACACTAAAGGGCCTAGGTGAGGGTGCAGGGAGGGATTATCTAAGGACATTTAACACTCCCTGCTTTCCATAACAATGGGAGGAAGGCCTGAGTTGCATGGGTATAAACTAGCCGGTTTTCACTCTCCCGAAGCTTCTTTGGGGGCTGTCACTGCTGTGAGTGGTCGCCCCTGCTTGGAAGTGTTCTTCTCCTTTCCCAAAGCCTTTGCACGTGGTGGTCGCCATCTTGGCCTACCACGTGGCTGGGGTTCTAGCCTGGAATCCTAAGCATCGGGGTTTTTCCTTTTTGCTGATTTGTATGCCTGAACCTGTGATAAGTAAAGTCTTTTAAAACCTCATCGGATCCCTGAGTGCTCATCCATTCCTCGCCGGCTGGGAGGTAGAAGGGAACTTCGCTTCCCGGCACTGTCGGGGACCCCGGCGGAGCGCCCCGACATTATGTCTCTTTCATTCTGGCTATTTTCACTCCAACATGATCCCTCCATGTCCATCCATTTATAGGCAAATTTCATAACCTCATTTTTTCCTAACATTTGCGTAGTATTCCATTGTGTAGATGCAACATAGTTTATTCAGTCATCAGTTCTCGGGCATACTGGTTGTTTCCAGATTCTGGCTATGTGAATAGTGCTGCTATGAAAATAAAAAGGTGGATGGTGTTTCCGCTGTGTGCCTTTGGCTTCCTAGGGTATATTCCCAGGAGTGGTACGGCTGGGCTCAAAAGGGAGCTCAATTTCTAGTCTTTGGAGGAATGTCCATATTGTTTTCCAGAAAGGTTGTACAAGCTCGACATTCTCACCAACAATGTGTGAGAGTCCCATTTTCCCCCCAATATTGATAAATTTTAATATTGAAATTTCGTAAGGGGGAGCCAGATTGGGTAAAACATTTGCCTTGTACATAGCTGACCTCAGTTCAATTCTTGGCATCATCTGGAATTATTCCTGAGTGCGGAACCAGGATTAAACCCTTAGCATCACTGGTGTGAACCCCCAAAAAGCAAATAAATAAATAAATACTTTCTAATATTTAAAAAATAAATAAAACTCCATAACTGAGATTATAATCTCACTTATAAGATTAGACTATACAATGAGATTATAACATGAGAAACTATTAAATAAGAAGCTAAATTTCAAAGCCTGCAGTGTCATCCTATACAAAATTGTTGAGTAATTACTGTCAGAAATATAATCATGTTAGTGATCTTCAGGAATTTATGGCTTAATGAACATACTATAATTTGTATTAGTTACTTTAATATTGTGTGACAATATTTTATGGAAATCATAATATATAATTATGTACAGCACACTTAGAAAAAATCAATAAAGCTCATAAATTAATCTTTAAAAACATTAAAAATTAGTTTGCTTAATTAGCAGAAAGTACTAGATAATTGTCAGTTTTATTTACTTCATAATTTTGTGTTTGATATGTCTATGTCGGAGAGAGACTGGAGAGAGGGAAAAAATGGAGGAAAAGGAGTGGGGAAGAAATAAAGAAGAAACGATAAAGGAGATTCAGGTAGAGGATAAGTGAAGGAACATCATTTGTTGAGACATGAGAAGAAACAATAAATATTTTTAATGTCAAATGACAACAATTATGTACTTCCATAAAAAAAACCTTTGTTAGGGTTAGGGAGATTCCTTTCTATTCCCATGTTTGAAGTGTTTTATCAGTAATGGGTGATTGATTTTGTTGAATACTTTTTTTTAATCTATTGAGATTATGTTGCAATGTTTGTCCCTTTTTCTATAAATATATTTTGTTGCATGAACTGGTTTCATATGTTAAATAAAGCACGCATTCACGGGATAAATGGTAATTTATCATGGCAAATAATTCTTTTATGTAGGTTGCTGGACTTTCACAGGATTTTTCATATATGTTATCATGCACACTTGTCTGCAGTTTTCTTTGGATCAAACTGTGTGGTTTTGGTGTTAGGCTAATACTGATTTTAGAGAATGACTGAAGACAGGCTCTCTCTTTAATTCCTTAAAATAATTTATGATGCGTTGAGTAAATTATTGAAATGGTTTTAGGATTCGCTAGTGAAACTGTGTAGGTTTCGTCATCTCAAATTTTTATTATTATTGATTCAGCCCCTTGTTATAATTTATTCAGATGTTCTATTTGCTTCCATAGTATGAACCTTTCTAGGTCACATGATTTATTCGGTGTGCAATTGTTTATCACCTTGCCCTTTTTTTCCTAACAATTACCCATCAGCAAGAGAGTTTTGAAATAAGTCAAAAGGATCAGAGATAACTTAGGTCAGTGATGTAGAATCATGTACACTATAGTGGTAGTGAGTGCAATGACTTTACATATCAATACTATACTTTTAAATTCTACTGTATATTGTGGCATTACCAAAAATGTAGTTTGAAAGGCTTTTTTTTTAATCTGGGAAGAAAAAGCTTCAAAGGCAATCTCCAAACCAATTTCCCTGTTTCCTGTGGCTGTTTTCACACATACACAAATTATGAGGCTGTTGGTTTTCAAGAATAAGAGACTTTTTAAAAAAAAATTTAAAAATCACTGTTCTTACTGATGATACTCATTCATTTTTTCCCTTAATATATGTTCTTCAAATTATTGCAAATATTTGGACAATTTCTAGAATTCTGAAAAGGTGAATTTTTAGCTTTTTTTTTAATAGTATCCTATGTTTTGTGAGTTTTGGGGTGGGTGGTGTTGCTAGGTGGGGACAAGGGTTCTCCCCAAGCAGTAGTCAGGAGGCCTGTGGACTGGCCTGTGAACTCAGGCTGGCCTATGGACTCTTCCTGGTCAGTCTTCCTGGATGTGACGCAGTTCTGAGGATTTCTCAGGTCATCCTGATGATAATGAGGGAGGGGGACATCTCTAGGGCAATACCCAACAATGCTCAGGAGACTATGTAGTTTCAGGGACCAAACCAGGGTTAGTTACATGCAATTATATCTTAACTTTTCTATTTTCTCTCTGGGCCTTCATTTATTTTTTAAATGAAGGAAATGGATTTCACCATTTTTTCTTCACCATTCTATGAGTGCATTCACTACACTGATTCATATAGTCAAATATAAGTTATTCATTTACTTCAATAGTTTAGGATCATAGAATGCATGCCTGGAAATACTAGAAGAAAGCCTCAAAAGCTTAGAATAGGTTTACAGTGGGTTCTAGTTATCCATAAGTCAATGTTACTTAAGCCATAAACAGTCTACTTCTGGGAGTTGTGCTTTTTATAGATGTGCTTATTTCCATCTTGTCCATTTTTTCACAGTATCATAGGAAGTGTATTATTACCATAGTAATTTTTACCTCTGCTAAATTAGTTGGGAATATATTTTTCCCCATTAAATTTTGGTGATCACTGGCCTACAATTGGCTGTGTGTTGTGATGAAATGTGTGGAAAACTCCAGATGCAATGTGGAATAGAAATAGTATCAAAACTCAGAGGAGTTAGTAGTTCCTGCCAATGTGAGTCTCCCATTTAGATTGCTATGGTGGAAATAAATGTTAACAGTCCTGAAAATAAGAGTATATTTTTCTCCATTCTATGAGTGCATTCACTTGAGCAGGAACCTGTAACATCTCAATATGTCCTGTCACATGCGAGATAGCCCAAGGGCATCCACTCCAGGAACATAAAGAGCCTCAAACCATTCCATCAAGTCATGGGAATGTGGTCTATAATTGTTACTGGTATTTGGCATGTCAAATACGACACGGGTAGCTTGCCAGTCTCTGCCATGTGGATACATATATATGTAAACAGACATATGTATATATATATATATATATATATATATATATATATGTAAACATTCACTACCACTAATAAGTGGTAATATACCACAATTCTATAGCAATTTTTTTCTGCTGAATCTTGAGTAAAATATGAGGGAAGGATTTATGGCTATTGAATTTTTTAAGTTAACTTTCTCAGGTAAAATTAAAAAATCCATATTTTTACACACATTGACCAGAATGGCCACTAAAATACCATTATTGAAATGAGAAGGACTAGAAGGCAACAGACAAAATATCCACTCTCATGACTAATAGTGATACATTCTAGATTGTCAACTCAAACAGAATTTCTTTTCAATCAGAAAGTCAGGCTTCATGAAGAGCTGTATACAGTTGAGAATTTTATACTAAAAGCCAGGGCCAAGGAACTTAGTGAAACACAAGAATTAAATGTTGTGTGAATTGGCATACAAACACAAGGCATTGGATTAATCCAAACAATGAATACAAGCCCAGGGCACAATAAACTGGGAGAACAGAGTAACAAGTAGTAGACCAGCACAGTTATATTCATGACCATCTATGGGTCATCCAATGGAGGAAACACAACATTGCCTAAGGAAGGTGATGATAGGAGAGTTTAAAATAGAAAGAAAAGCAAATGCACATTGATGGAATAAATGGGTGACTATCACACAGTAGTATTTCAATATAAAGAATTGATGATGGAAATAGAAAAGCCATTATCCATCTAATAAAATCATATAGTAGTAGGTAAGAATAATCTTTGCAGGCTGAAATTGGACAGTTATTTCATGAGAGTGAACATAAATTTTTTGAGGTTCAATAATTTTCCACAATGTACTTATTGATTATCAGGGGGAAATTCAAGTATTCAATATTCCAATCCTAGTTCCACCACCAATATGCCCTTACCACCCAAAGTCCCAGGTTTCTCACCCACCCCAAAGACTGCTATCTTAGCAGATACTAATTAATTTACTTTATTTTTCTTATTACAGCATATATTTGATAATGGTATTGCTAAAGTTGTGACCTTTTATACTGAGCTGTTATATGAAAATTAGGCTGTGTGTTGTTTTCACTTATTGAACTTATTAAACTTAGTGGTGTCTGCCAATTTTTAACAAAGTTTTCATGTTAATTTGTTGTATGCATTTAATATTCAACCTCAATTCTACCCTCACTGCAACTTTGCACAGCCATAATCTCCAATTTTCCCAATCTTACCCCTTAATCTTACCCCTTAATCTTTCCCCCTATATCAGACCTTAAATATTTGTTTTATATTTCTTGTAATAGATAATTTTCTAAAAATGATCAATAACTATTTTCTTCGATTGTTCAATCTCACCATGCGACCATTAAATCCTGTATAAGAAATTATTAATGTTGTTACAGAATAGGCAGTGTGTGTTTAGGTTTTGTTATTGGTTGCTTCTAATTTAATGCCATAAAGATCGGAGTGCTACTTGGTTTATCACTATTGTACAGTTTGAGATGTTGGGCAGCTATGTACTCCAGAAATTCCAAAATTTTTTGACGAGGTGTAGAGTTGAAGGTAAATTCTTAACTGGGTGGTGGCTTTGGGGCAAGGGCATAAATGTCAGTCTTTCTGGAAGAACAGGGAGATGGGAGGAGGTAGCCCACCCCTCATTCTATGAAAACCTGAGAGTTTCGTAACAAAGCACTATACATGAGTTTTCAATGGATTACTTTCTGGGTGGAGATTGTCTGAGCAGTGGAGCCTGGCCTTGAACATAGAAGCAATTGTGGAGCGTGGAGGTTTTTGGCTTTGGGGGGCTTTTTTGGGAACTGCTAGGGACTCACCTGTCACTTCCAGGATGCCCCAGTGCACTCAGCCTGGTGTGGTGACCAGAAGCAACATTCCTACTTGTTGATCTCTTTCGAGATTTATATATGAGTCCCTGATGTGATATTCTTACCAATAATTTATGGCTCAATTCTACCAGAAGTCTACAATATAACTAGAGAGTAGTCTTCAAATTTCCCAGGTTTTGTAAACACAGAGAAAAGCATCATAGGAGTTACCAGACTAGAGTCTAAGGACACATACCACCAAAATGAAACATGAGATTCTGGGTTGGCTCCAGAATCATGAAAAAAGACAAGAATAGGATAATGACAGAATTAAAATCAGATCTGTAGATCACTTCATGTTATTTTTATCAATGCTAACCAATTTATTGGTTTGGATAGCGAATCTGATTATACAAGATGCCAATTAAACAAGAAATACGTATATAATTTTAATAATTTTTGTAAATTTGAAATTATTCAGAGCTAAATTAAATGGTATGAAACTATTAAACTATATAAAGGGAGCAGGAGCCTTGCTGTGTTGCTTGTCATCACCGTTGCACCCCTATTTGGTAACCTAAGTAATCTTGAAGAGTTCCATGAGCAGCTAAACTTTGCAGTGAGAGACATTTATGTCTCACCATTTATGATTCCTCTTTACAAAATTCTTATGTTGAGGGACCTGAGGGATAATAAAGTGGATAAGTCACTTGTCTTGCATATGGCTGGTACAGTTTTGATCCCTGGCACCCCATATGTTTCTCAGAGTCCTGACAGGTATGACCCCAGAGCGTAGAGTTTCTTATGTTGAAACTCTCTGGTACAATATAATTGTACTGAGGGCAGTGCCTTTAGGAGGTGATTAGGTTTTGAGGGCCAAGTCTTCAACGGGATTAGTGCCCTTTCTCTAAAGGAGATCCCATGTGAACACACAGAGAAAAGCTGTTATTAATCAGAAAACTGACTCTCACCAGATATGGAATCTACTGAAACCTTGTATTTAGGTTTGCTAGACTATGAGATGTGAATGTACCACTTAATGCTAGCAAAACATGTGCTCTGACAATCAGTGAATTTAATTTACAGTATTTTATCATCACAATCTGAAGTGATGAGGCCTGCTAAGATAACCATTCATTCCATTCTATCAGTTTGTAATTGAAATAGAAATTACCTAAAAATAATTTGTTTTTTGCACACAATTATTTGTTAATATTTAGCGAGTTTTGATTTTTCTTATAAGGAACTTATTCAATTTTTAATTTGAAATAATTTTCATTCTTTCTTAATCAGATGATTGGGAAAGATAAGTACTTTGCATCACATTATTCTAACTGTCCTATAAATGCAGAATCAAAGTACATAAACACATAGTATGGGAAATTGATTTCTACATATAAACTTTTTTTCATTGATTTTCATTATGTATATTATGTATATATATTACATATGTCCTATCACTTGTATCACTTGTCTTCCCATTGTTCATCGATTTTCTGAGTGGGTGCCAGTAACGTCTCCATTCATCACTGTTGAATGGTAGTATAGCCCAAGGGCCTCTGCTCATTCCAGGAACATGAAGAGCCTCAAACTGTTTGTTCAGGTCATGGGAATGAGGTATATTACTGTTACTGTTTTTGGCATATCAAATATGACATGGTTAGCTTGCCAGGCGCTGCCATGTGATATATGTCCTATAAAGTTAAATTTAGTCCATAGAGGATAAGTGAAGTTGGAGAGAATGCCGATCTATATCCTGAGCATAGACTGACATAATCCGCTGCTTTGATTCCCAATACCTTTTTTTATGGAGCAATGCAGAATCAACATAGAAAGACTAGGTACAATCTAAACCTCAAGCACTCCTACTTACAGCTGCCCTGTCACAGCTAAAATGCACTGCATTTCTTCTTTTCAAAAATATCATCTTTAGAGTTACAATCTAAATATTACTATAAGAGAAGATTTCAAACCCCAGAATTAAACCCATACAAGTGCCAAATGCACGAAATGCAATCAAAGCCTTCACCTAGCCTAAATGATAGACTGGAATGGAGTTCTTTTCAATAAACTTTGAATTCCCTTAAATATTATAATACAGTTCTTGCTTTCAATGACTGAGTATAAGACTTTTGAAAGCACCACAAGTGGTCATTGAGGCAAGTGACACTTGTAAACTTGCCAAAAATCAAAGAAAATCTGATTCAAATTACTGGAAGGGAGCTTGCCAGGGATCAAACCCAGGGCTTCATGCTAGCAAAACATGTGCTCTACCACTGATCTTCATCAGTGCCCTGAAAATTTGATCTTTAGAAAGAATCTTGAAAGAATTCATATTAATGGAAATACTGTTATCTTTTTAGGACCTATTGGGTAGCAAGGGCAAATTCACTGTCAGATTACCTCAAGTGATACCACTTTATTTTAATGGGTATTAGAAAAGTAAGAGACATTAGAAGGGCTGCAGACTCAGGCTTCCAAAGGACTAGAATAACATTCAGAATCCTTCCATGATAGTAGTCAGGTCTATTGAAGGGGAAAAAAAGGCCATTCAGCACACAATGTGAGTGTAAAGACTTTGCTATCATTTCTGTTCCCAGCACAGGCTTCCTTTATGCAGTGCTCAGCATGGTTATTCAGTTTTAGCTGTTGCTACTTCCTGAGTTCTGGCTGATCTTGATGAAATATTCTCTGCTCCGCAATCTGCCACATGATTCTTACTTTCCCAACATCTGTTAACTCGTAATTTCTGCTGGATTATCACTTACTACCTTCTTTCTGTGTCAGACTTTATTTCCACATCCTTTTTGTGTATTTTATATTTAAAACTCCCTTAGGGCACTTCCAAGAGACTCTTAACAGATTGCGACTTATATAGGGGGTCCAATTCTCATGCTAGGTCCCTCACTGAGGTCACTGAGTAATGATTAAGATGTTGGGCTTTTAGTTCAGGACTAGTTCAAGATCAGCATTTCTAAGTCAAAAAGGAGGGGGCCGGAGCAATAGCACAGTGGGCAAGGTGTTTGCCTTGCACATGGCTGGCCTGGGTTCGATACTCGGCATCCCATGTGGTCCCGCCAGCAATGCAGGAGTGATTCCTGAGTGAAGAGCCAGGAATAACCCCTGAGCCTCGCTGGGTGTGACCCAAAAAAGAAAAGAAAAAAGAAAAAAAAAGAAAAGAGGTGCAGTTACTGTGTATCCCAAGTACAGACATTACTTAGAGAGGAAAAATGGACATGGGGAGTTTATATAGAGTTTCAAAAATGGGCTGAAAGTACTTTACATGGCTTGTCATTTACTCTTACAGCCTCCTTGTATCAAAAAGAAAAAATGTAAAACATGATTTGAAGTTTTAATGTGTAAAATATTTCTGCTCGTCAGTGGCATATGAGACCGCCATAGAGGCTCATTTGACATTATTAAGCCATAGAACTTTTGCTTTTTCCCCTGTTAGCATTGTTCACTAATTGCCTGGCTAACCAGCCAACTGGTTAAATACATAAGCACACCCTCACACCCAAATACAGCCATCACTAGCAAAGTGTATTTGTGATGAATGAGATTCAATCAGCTTTCTGGCCTTCCAGAGTCAAGATAACATTTCTGCTATTGATAGTATCAATTTATAATTTAATTTTAGGTCCAAGCTCTAAGAGATAAGACTGTTTGCAGAGCTAAAATCTAATCCAGTGGAGGGTATTAGACAGAGTTCTATAAATTCTGATGACCAGGAGATAGCCTGATTTCCTTAAAACTTGACTGGAATACATTTTATAGTCCTACATGTATAAAATGAGTGATAATGAAAATGGCAATGCCAAATTTAATAGTTGCTTGTCAGTTTATCCAGATGCATGAACTATCAATAAGCATGAATATAGTCTTGAAAAGAAAGAGAAAGAAATTAGAAATTCTTGTGTAAGCTTTAGAAAAACACAGGCAAATCATGGTTTTATCAGAAGGTAGTCAGTAAAAATGAGCCCATAGCTCTAACAATTTGTTGTTTGCTTTTATTTAAGACAAGAGTCCAGCCCACATTTTGGTACAAGTCTCACTCCAAATAGAATGACGAGCAGAGGTCGTTGGAAACAGCTCCATATCCAGTTTCCTCTTGGAGGATCTACCTTCTGTAGCTTTGTTTAGAGAAACCTCTGGCTGTACCACCTTCAGCTCTCCTTGACTGCACACTCTCCCTCAATTGATGGAGGCGTCGACTAAGTTATCAGGCAGCTCGCAACCCATCCAAAGGGGATCATTTTATTGCCAGTCTGTTTAGCCTCTGTCTTGTGCTCTCTTGAAGACAACAATTCTTTCAGGTGAAGAACACAAATAAAATTTAGAAATGCTCCCTCGGGCCAGGAGGTTAGGACTCAAGCCAAGATTTCTCTGAATGAAGTCACTCTCTGCATAATCTTTTCCTGCTCTGGCCATCTCATAGCCGTGTGCTGCCCTTTGATTAGAGGAGAATTAAAGGCAATAGAGAGTCACTCAGGGGTTTGACTGCCAGTCATTTTCTGCTCTCATCCAGTTTCTATTTCAGAGGATAATCCCAAGATGATCTTTCACTCTTCCCTTTACTTTGCCATCCCCCCCATCACTGCACACACATGCACACGCATGTGCACCAGTGTGCATGTGTGTGTGAGTAGAAAAATCCATGAAAGAGCAAGCAACCACAAACAATAAGCATCCCTGTGTCATTTTGCTTCTACTGCATCTCACCCGCCTCCTTGCCTAACAAAGAACTTTTCAGAAACTGTCTTCCCTCCTCCTGGTGCAGAGCAAAATCATTAAAGAAAAAAATTATAGGGTGGTTTAGCCAATTTCTCCACTCTATACTGTGAATTTTTCAGAGCCTTTATCCTAGAATGCTGCTTACATGTGTCTCCCCTATTCTAAGCTTCTTTCACTGAAGTATAAATAATAGTGAATCAGTTTATCAAAATGGTCAGAGCTCTAGAATTTAGTCCTAGTGATTTAGTCTTCATTCTTGCTTCTTGAGCCAAGTTTCGTCTATCTGAATCCTATCCCAAAGTATTAACTAATACGAGTTCTTAGTAAAATAAAAGTTATTTGGGAAACTGGATAAAGGCAAAAGCATTATTCACACTTTTAATGTAAATACTTTAAATGGTTGAAGGAGGTCAAATAATAAAACTTATAGCCATAAATTAAATAAATCTTAGGTTGTAAGACAGCATAAAGACTTATTAATAATATTATATTGTATATTTGGAAGTTACCAAGAGTATATATCTCAAGCTATCACAAGAAAACACAGGATGGCGGCAATTAATTATCCTAAGACATTGTGGTGGTCAATTTTTAAATATATACAAGTATGGAATCAGAATGACATATATATCAGAAAATATAAATATTATGTTTCAGTTGTATCTTAAAATACTTTGAATATAAACCATAAAATAAAAAGAGTCATTATTAATAACAACCACAGAATGCTCACATGAGTGGTAAGGAATACAAAGAACATATATTTTTCTAATCCAAATCCCCACAAAATGATAGAATCAAACTAAAAATGCAAATTTGAAAATGCAAATTCATTTTTTCAGATTATCATATGCTTTATGAAGTATCATTATAGTGATATTTAAAAAATTTTTCATCTCAAATTCTGGTTTTACCTCTACCTTGTTGTGAGAAAGATTCTCCTTCCTTTTATTCCACTAAGTGAGAATATTGGTCAAAAGCACTCTAAAATCCCTTCCTGCTGTTATATCTCAGATGTCAGGATAGAACATTCAAGTCTGCATTCTTACAAATTCACGGATAAAATTCTCAGGAGAATGATTCCAGTCCTTGCTTTCCATTGCTTCTTATTAAAACATTTAGTAGCCAGTGGATAGTACAGAGTCACCAAGAGTAGTCCCTCAGTAGAGATCCAGGAGTCAGTCGTGAGCACCTTTGGTGTTGTTCTCAACCCCCACCCATCTCTCCCCTAATAAAATAAAGAAACATTTAATTAAAATAATCATGTAGAACTCCAGTCTTTTAGGAACATGAGCTGGGCTCATGGAGCCTACTTTCTCTGTGACTGTATGCCTTAAATATTTTCAACAGGTCACTACTGGGGAAAGTGCATAGCTCAGACTTAGACTTTCTAGCTCAGACTTGATTAGATGAGTAAATGCAATTCTAAGCTAAAGTGTGGGTTTATCTCACCGCATTCTTAGAGATCCTTAAGTAATCAAATTACTAACTTAGGCTCATTTGCCTGACTCCTGTGGGTTTATTTCTTGATTGGTTCTAAACTTGAAGGGATAAGAGCTAGAATAATTTACACTCCCTGATGTCAGGGGCCCTGGCCAGCATCCCCTAACAAATGAGGGAGACCTAGATCTTTCCGGACTTCATCGCTGCGAAAAGGAGAGGAATGGACTTGGGAAAAACTACCCTGTTGCTGCTAAGAAAGGAAAGAAAGAAAGACACCGACACGCAGGGAGTTCTGGAGAGCAGTACTCATTTTACTGAGCACAGTTTAAGTCTTTTATACAATATTAGGGGTGGCGGGGTACAAGCACAAATCACATGGCATTTGCAAGCTCCTGGGCCTATGCAACAGATAACAATCACAGATTTAGCATTTGCAAGGTAGCAATCATTGATTTACATACTCCTGGGATCAGAAGACCAGGCACATCCTGCCTCACCTAAGATGTAAATCATCTGCCTGCAAGTCTCCCATTGGATAAGCACAGACGTCTTTCATGTATGTGTAAACTCTTGAACATCCAGAAGCTCCACTGTCCTGAGAACAGGGCCCACATCTGGGCCCCTTCCTCCAGGGCCTTATGGCTGAAAGTGCCAGGTCCCAATATGAGCTGCTTAGAGCCCAACACTCTGAAAGTCTTACTTGGAGAAGCAAGGGATCATTGGGAACAAACAGAATTGAACAAGGATGAGAGGATGGAGGGAAGAAGTATAAAAGGATAAAAGTTACATATGAAAATGGTAGATAAAGCAATGGACAAATAAATCACTGCTTAATCTTACTTGTTCATAGAATAATATATTGATGACTTAAATGAAGCACTTTGACATTTATTAGATTGTTAAGAATGTGTGTGCTTTGTATTTCCTGACATGTGTATATGCATTTTGGTTTGAAAAATTACACAATGCATTTTCTAGTTACAATGTATCATAATAGTGCATTAAGGTTCTTTGGGGGTTATCTGATGCATAGTAAATCCTGCATTTCAAACTCCTATAGTATAGGAAACCTAGGCTTTGGGGCTCTTTAGTTTCTAAAGTAATCTTTATTACTTATGTTTATTTGCTAATATAAACAGGATGTTTATTGCAGAAACATCCATAAACAACTCTTAATTATTTGCTAGGTACAAAAAGCTGATACTATTAATATCAGCCTAAAAGGAATCTTGACACAAAACTTAGGGAAATAAGGAAACTAAAGAACAAAAGCACATGGGGATTCTTAAAAGAATACATCATTAATGTATTATAAAATCATGAATTCTATGTTAACATCTTAATTTGGAGTGATCAGATAATATAGTTTATAGGGCTGGAGTACATGATTTCCAGGAGACCCAGATTCTATCTTTGGCACCTTATATTCCCTTATCACCAGTCAGAACACAGCCCCAGAACTGCCAGAAATGGCCCCAAACAAACAAAATCTTCACGTTAAATTCTGTATTTTACCATTTAGAGTGTGTTTCTGTCACTTGTCACTTGTCTTCCCATTGTTCATCAACTTGCTCAAGTGGGCTCAAATAACGTCTCCTTTATTGGGAATGAGATCCTTTATTGTTACTGTTTTTAGTATACCAAATATAACGCCAGTAGCTTTCCAGGCTCTACTGTACCTCTGAGTTCAACCCAGGGGGCCCAGTCTTTTTCTATGTCAGACCATCAACCATCCAGGGCCCATGGGGCAGATCCCTGGGTCTAGACAAGCCTGTCTCCTATCTGCCACCTGTCGATGCACCGGGCACCACAGCCACACATGCAACACTTTGAGGGGCAGCAGGGTGTGTTCTTAGAGATGGAAATTTTTTTATAAAATATTTGTGGCAAGTAAATTGATACAAACTTTTCTTAGAAAGTTTGGCATGACTTATCAACAGAAATAAAAATAACCATTAAATTTCCATCAGAAGAACCACTCAAAGTTTGTCCTGAGGAAATAATCATTCTCGTGCATAAAAACACATGTACAAAAAAAGCTTTTGAGCTGGAATTGCTTGTAAAAGCAATATTCTGGAGCCCTCTTAAATGTTCAACAATGAAAGCTTTATTTATGTTTTAAGAAGTAAATTTATACTTAGGAGCACTATACATTATAAAATTATAGAACAAAACCAAAATATTCTTAAATTCAAGAGACAAGTTATTATCACTGGAGGTTTTAACTTTCTAAATATATGTACATACACCATTACATGGGCCCCAAATACTCTTTTTCTCTAGTTATCTGGTTTGTAAGTGTTGGGTGATAGCTTACACAAGTTTATCACATTTCTGCTCTTTTAGAAGAGGTACTGACTGCTCTTCTAGACTGTGTTTCAGAGAAAGTTTTGTAAGTAACCTTGTAGTAGAGAGATAACATCAACCTGTAGAGGAAGGGGTACACAGTTTTCTGTCCAGTTTAATAAAGATAGTTTCTCTCCAAGACAAAGTGCCATCAAGCTATTCACATAAGAAAGGATTCAGTTTGTTAAACTCAGTATTTCTCCCTGAAACATAACCGCTGACCTCTCAGGTACCATCATATTCCCCTTTTTGTCATCCAGTGGTCAAAGGGCTCTGGAGCTGCCCCAAACATGTAATCCTCTGGTGCTGTAATAAGCCATCCTTAACCTAGGAGCTGGATTATCTGCTATCAGCATCAATAAAATTATGACAGGCAAATGTAACCGAGTAGATAGCTTTGTAATGTGTATTTTTATCTGATTTTATTGGGTGTGGGACTTTGGGCGATGTGCAGTGGGGCTCCAAAGTTACTCCTGGCTCTGTGCTTAGAGGTTGCTCCCAGAGTCCTCGGGGGACCAGGTAGTACCAAGGACTGAACTGGGTTGGCTACATGCAAAGCAAGTACCTTGCTTAATATCTGCACTATCTCTTCAGTCCCTCTTTTGGCTGTTTCAATTTTTTTTCTCTTGGGGCCAGAGCAATAGCACAGCGGGTAGAGCATTTGCCTTGCATGTGGCTGACCCAAATTCAATCCCAGACATCCCATATGGTCCCCCGAGCACCACCAGTAGTAATTTCTGAGTGAAGAGCCAGGAGTAACCCCTGAGCATTGCAGGGTGTGACCAAAAGCAAAATTTTTTTCTCTTTCTCTTTCCAGAATAAAAAGGCAATTTTTTATAACCAGATGTTTCATGTTGCATTTTGAAAGAATCTGGAGGATGGGTCCAATGTGACAGCAATGAACCAACAGTAGTATCCAAAGATACTGGTTTGCCACAGCAGAGGGCCTGGGGGGCAAGACAGCTAAAGACCCTTTGTTTCTTGGTAAACTTTGATACTCCTGTTATTTTTTTCATGTGAATAATGAGGCTGGAAGAGAGAAGCTGCTTAAATCTCAGGTACTGCACTGACAATGGTTTCTGTGGTTCGTGGGGCAAAGAACTGTCCCAACAAAACAACTAGTTCTCTTAGAAAAATGTCAGCAGCAACAACTGACAGGGAACAGGTGTTTAGCGTGTAGGATTCACAGTCAAGAGCCTTTAAATGTAACTGTCAAATAAAGCGATCAGCATTCTTTGGCAAATGGCACTGGGAATACAGCCTTTCTTTATAGGACAGACGAGACGTTATGTTTGCTGGAGGTTATAAATGTTTGCGAATATGACTGTGTGTACATATGTTCTCTCATCAACATCCATGTTGAATAGAATAGAAATGTTTATGGAAATGTCTTTATCTGGTGGTAGTTTCATTTTTATAATTTGAAGTGAAATAAAAAGAATAGAATAGAATTAGTTAAAGACCTCTCTGGTTTCTATCTCCATAGCACCTTGAAATTCAGAGAGAGGGGATTAAAAACATAGAAGACAAAGGAAAGGAAAGGAGGTTCTTCCCAGCCTCTGCTCCATTGTGTTACATTCTGAGGAGCTGAAGGGGTGGGCTGAGTTCATGTCTGATTGATTTCAGGGAATGCAGACTTAGAATAATTAAATTGGGAGCTTTCTTTCATTCCTGGAAGAATTTTTAAGTAACTATTGCTATGTAAATCCAAGCTCTAAGAAGCCCCCTTAGGTAGGAATTGACTCCCAACAATTGCAAAAGCTAACCCACTCTAAATGAGTACAAATACAGATAATACATATCTTGAGCACCCAGTAGCATTTCATTTACTTTCTTAGGTGTAGGATGGATTATCAAACAATTGTTTAAAGAATCACCAGTCTTCATGTTCATTCCCAGTCTTCTTTTTCAAGGCATTCCAGAATTCCAGGAGTTTCTTAAGCAGCAATTGCAGAGGCTATTAGTTCTTTCTACCAAGCCTCTATGCTCATTGTCTTCCTTAGTAACAGAAGGTAGCCAAGGACATCAGTCCCACTGCCTCTGGAGGGTCAATCAATCAAGACTTGTTGACAGCTTGAAAGAGCTTTATTCAGACAGACACACCCTGGCAGGCTGGAAGATGGCAGACTCACCCTCAGAGCAGCCATCTTGGTCTGCATGGTCAAAGAAGTCATTCTTAACAGAGGAAGATAATAGGGAAGCACGTTTTTAGAAATGGCAGATTATAGATGGGTGGTGCAAGACTGATTGACAAATCCCCTGAATGAGTACAGGGGATCACAGATGCTGGGGGTCAAATCTAGGGCTCTCAAAAACAAAGTACAGCTCTGCACTGTAGCCCTCTAAACTTAGATCTCTATCTCCTGGCAGACTCTATTTTAACTGCAATCTAAATTAAGGATTAAGCTTTGAGGGAAGGGTCAAGTGAGACCTTGGTTTTAAGGCAAGGGTTGTTGGGGTACCTTTAAGAGGTCTCTTTAAAGGGATGGCCTTTAACTCTTAAAGGAAAGGCCAATATACAAATTATGAGGATATAAAAGAATTGGATTGTACATTCTGTGATGGACTCTGCTCTGAGTTTAGAGACTGGTTGAAAGATGAACTAAAAATTCCTCCATGTGTCACCTAACAAACTCTGTTATGGGTCTAGGTATTGATTGACATATGGTGTTAATTATTTTTCTTTTATTACCCCAATAGATAAATTATTATAGTTCATTCTTTGTATTTCCACCATAGATAGAACAGGTCCACTTATATTTAGGACCAGAATAGGTATTATTTATTTACTTTATGTTCACATTTTAATTGACATTTAAATTCCCTAACCTAAATCCTCTATTGCCTATAAAATTAATTATGACTTAAATTAATTTAAGTCCCTAAAACCCCAAAAAATGGGGATCATCGTGGTACTAGATGGATCCAGGGCAAGCCTAAAGAAAGCTACCCTAGCTTCCACATGAGATGGATATAAATCAAGATATCATCAAAATTCTTTGATCATATGCTTAAGAACCCTATTGGGTTAAGGAAAAGATTGATTTTAGTCTTGAGGAGTCTTGAGGAATATGGTTTGAATTATGTAACGAGATGTTGTTCTACCTGTAATTCTTCTATAAAAAATAACAAAAAAGGGGCTTTAACAGTTCTCTTTAAAGGGGCTGCCTTTAATTCTTAAAAGATGGCAAATATCCAATTTATGGGGATATAAATAAGAGTTGGAGAAAACAGTTGAGGAGTTATTGAGACTGGGTTCTCTGTCTGGCTGGCAGGAGAGAGTTGGATAGTTAGAGGAACAGAGAGAAGGGTTGGCTGAGCTAGCCTAAGGGAGTGCTTGGAACTAGTTTGAAGAAAGTCTTTTTAATTAATTAATTAATTAATTAATTAATTTTTTGACAATTACAAAAATGTTTATGTTTGGGTTTTGGCCATACAGTGTTCCAGCACCCAGCCTTCAGACTGGTTCTGTACTTGATACTGTCAGTTAGTCACACAGCTCAAAACTGACAAGGATGAGGCAAGGACAGTTGTCCTTACACCTGGCTACCTGAATTTGCTTGTCCTAAGTCTTTGGGAGCAAGTTTCAGGAGCTCCAGCAATGTCCCTTCAAAGTGTTGTATCTCCACAGCATTAGCACTTAAATGTGGCTATGTCATTCTCGTCTTCCTGTCTCTCTCTCTCTACACCTCTGACTGCCCTGATATTTGGGCTCATCCTCTGTGTCTCTGGCTATTTCTCTGTCTATATTTCTGTTTCTTTTTTTTCACCTTTCTTCTACTCCAGTGCTACCCAGGAAGATGGAGTTCTTGAAGCAATATTATGCAACACAGCTATCTTGCAGATGGAAATCTTGGGGAATGGAAACAAAAGAATCACCCAGTGTTGCAGGACACCTAAAAGCCTAAAAGCCTCTGCATCTGCCCTGAATTACCTCCTGCAGGTCACTTCATAGAAAGGGGGGTAGTTTAAATGTGGCAGTTTATCTGACCATGTATTCTATACTGGCTGGTATAAATATTCTCTCATGCTACCACAATCATCCTGGGACTAGCTAGATCTTACCAGCATATTTGCCTGGCCACATTGGATCTCTAAGTAATTAGACCAGAGAGAAATGCTGTTTCCCTCCAAGCAAGCAAGCGTGGCTCCCTGATAACTCAAAGGCAACTAAAATACAAAACTACCGTGAAGTAGACGAGACTCTTGTGAAGACTTGGAGAAATATTTAACTGGCATTAGTATAGTCTTTGGTACAGAGACATGCCATCTCAGAAACCCCTTATCTACCCTATAAAGGCATTTCCAGGCAGATCTTGGATCAAAACATTAGCATATAATAGGGCCTAGGTGAGGTGCTGGGAGAAATTACCTAAGGGCATTTGACCCTGCCTGCTTCCCATAATAGTGGGAGGCCTGAGTTGCAGGGGTATAAAACTAGCCTGCTTTCCTGCTCTCTCTCTCTCTCTCTCTCTCTCTCTCTCTCTCTCTCTCTCTCTCTCTCTCCTCTCCTCCTCTCCTCTCTCTCTCTCTCCTTCTCTCTCTCTCTCTCTCTCTCTCTCTCTCTCTCTCTCTCTCTCTGGGCTCTCTTTTGGGGATTGCACTCTTCTTGGGAGTTTTGGTCTTTGTCTCCTCTTTACAGGGCCTTTACACGTGGGGCTGCCATCTTGGCCTACATGTGGCTGGGGTTCTAGCCGGGAATCCTAAGCACCAGGTTTTTCCTATTGCTGATTTGTATGCCTGAACCTGTGATAAGTAAAGCCTTTTAAAACTGCATCACATTCCTGAGTCTTCATCCATTCCCCGCCCGGCCGGAGGTAGAAGGGAACTCCCTTCCCAGCACTGTTGGGGACCCCGCGGCATCCCCAACAACCCAGGATCTCTAATCATTTTGTGTTCTTCCAAACAATCTCCACTGAACTTGTTTACATAAATTTTTGTGTAGTTATTTTAGTAATCCTATCGGACATTCTGATCCTAGCTGATAAAAAATCAGCTGCCCTTGGAATCAGCATTTTCCACAAACTCTCCTTAGTTTCTATCTAAAATGGATATTAGAAATTTTCAAGTTTTAAAGAAGACAAAGAAATGGCATAAGAGAAAGTGAGAAAATCTAGGCAATGAGTTAGCAAATCTGATGAAATCGTTTTCCTATTACAAAATTAAAAGGATTTACATTGATCCATATTTGACACTAATGGGTAAATATATGTAAAGCTATTTTGTCAATGCTTTGATGTCACTCAGTCACTAAGAAAGAGAGGGAACTGCTACAAATTGCAAAACACATAGATGAACTTTGAGGGATTATGCTAAGTGAAATAAGTGAGACCCAGAAAAACACAAACAGAGCCCGGTATCATTTATGTGTGGAATCAAAAAAATTGAGGTCAAAAAACAGAGAAGCGGGTTGGAGGCTGACAGAGGTAATGGATTAGGGAAAATGGATAAAGTGATCAAAGATATCTGCATCCTGCAATAAAAAATAAACCCTGAGATGTAACGTATGATGCAGTGATTAAAATTTGCAATAATATATTCACATTTGTTGAAAGTTTTTAACATGGATGGGTGCTAGATCTTGTCAAATGCCTTCTCTGCATCTATTGATATGATCATACAATTTTACTTTTTCTCTTGTTTATATGGTATATTATATTGATTAACTTGTGAATATTAAACAATCCTTGAATCCTTGGGATGAATCCTACTAGCTCATGGTGTATGACATTTTGATGAGTTGTTGGATTCTGTTTATTACTGTTTTGTTGAGGATCTAGGCATTGTGTTCATTAGGGATATTGGCCTGCAAGCCTCTTTATTTTCTGCATTTTATGCATTTTCTGTTTCTCCTTTAGTCTTTATTTTCTGTTTCTCTCGCCTTTTGGTATCAGGGTGATACCTGCATCATTAAAACTGGGAGTATTTATGTTTCTTCAATTTCCTGGAAAGCCTGAATATGACTGGCATTAGGTCCTCTTTAAATTATTATTTGGAAGTATTCACATGGGCCTGGCTCTTGTTTTGGGAGATGACTTTTGATTACCTTTTCAGTTTCCTCTGTTTCTTTCATATCCTTCTGCAATTAACTCGATGTCCATTTCACTGTTTTTTTTTTACCTCATTGATCATCGTCACATTTATCTCTGAATTCTTTATCAGAGAGATTTTATTTATTTTTTTTTTATTTTTTAAAGTGTTTTATTATACTACCATGAGATATACAATTACAAAGATATACAATTTAAAAGTTCATATTTAGGTTTTGGTCATACAGTGTTCCGGCACTCATCCCTCCACCAGAGCCCATCTCCCACCACCAATGCCCCCTCCCCGCTCTCCCAGCCCTCTTCCATGGCAGGTTCTTTATTTCTTTCCCTTTCTCTCTCTTTCTCTTTTCCTTCCATTCCAGACTATGGATTACAGAACATACATTAAAGGGTTGTCATGTGTATCTTTTTGCCTCTATTTAATGCTCAGTTCTAGGTGGTATTAGTACTTTCGACAATTATTAGCACACTGTATCAGAGAGATTTTATACATAGGTTTTCCTTGTTAAGGCTTCAGGGTTCCTATCTTCCTCCATTCCTCATGTTGGGGTTCTATGCTGTCTTCCCATGATGCCTGTGGCAGTCTGGTGGTGGTGATCTTTTCCCCCTTCTAGCATATTCCCTTTATTTTTGGTGTTCCTTTGTAACTACACAGAGCCTCTTTGCATATGGATCTTATGGGCAACAAAGGGGGAGGAGTAGAACTGGCAGTTATGATAGCAGCCACCTGCTGGAGAAGTTGCACCTTTATTCCGTGAATATCTTCTATGCATTTAAATATTTGTATAAAATTGGACAGCAACTCTCTTTAGTTTGCATCTACCAATGTGTGGAGCTCTGTATTTCTTTATTGGGGGGGTACTCAGGGTTTACTTCTGGTTCTACATTCAGGGATTACTCCTGATGGGGCTCAGGGGACCATATGGGGTGCCAGAGATCAAATTGGGGTCAGTTGAATGTAAGGCAAGCCTCTTACTCACTGTACTAACTCCCTGACCTTTTTATAATTCTTTAGTAAGGGAAAAGATGAAGTGTAAGCATTTGTTGAATGAGTAAGCGTATTGTAAGTGAGTGGGAAAAATTAAAAAATCAGACCATCTAGAATATGAATAATCTCTACTCACTAGCTCTCTGATTTCCTTCTCCATCCAGAGCCAGTAATGCCACAAAGTAACTACTTAAAAAGTAGAATGCCTTAATAGGCAATTCAATTTTATTTCTTATGTCTGCCTACAGATCTCAAAATAATAAGGTCTCAAGTTATATGGTAATTTCAATCACACTTACCTTCTGAATATTATTCAGTATGCTTCAAAATTTTCATTTCATGGAAGTTTTACTTATTTCCAATAGTCTAGCTAAATTTTACTTGGCTTTTTTTCATTTTTTTTTATTTTGTTAGGTCACACCTGGTGATGTTCAGGGGGTTACTCCTGGCTTTACACTCAGAAATTACTCCTGTGGTGCTCAGGGGACTATATGGGATGCCAGAGATCAAACCTGGGTCGACCATGTACAAGGCAAATGCCCTAACCCCTATACTATTGCTCCAGCTCCTTGCCTCTATTTTTAAAAAGAGTGAAATGTTAATTATGTTGTATGAATAATTTCTTGTCCAAGGAAAAACAATTTTCTCCAGTAGATTGTCTTTCTTGCTGATGTTGATCATATACAGTGTGTATGATAGGGATGGATCATAGATTTTTATTTGCTTCTTATACGTCTTTAGTGTTATTCATCGTTTTCTTGACTAACTTTGTTATAAGCATTTCTAATTCTTCACTGTTAATTTTTATTTTTATTTTGTTTTATTCATCAATATTCAGTATTATTGTCCTTAGAATTTATCACAGTAATTCACCTACAGAAAGAATTGTCTCTTCATCTCAAATTTTCCCTTTTTATTGGTTCATAATTAAGTATTAGAAAATAGTTCCCTCTGGCTCATATTCTTACAAAGGACAGTAATACACTGACTATTTTTTCATATTTCTTAACCAACTGGAAAGATGTATTCTGTACTCTCTCCAGGAAATAGTGAAAGCACTTTGGTCTATCAGTCAAAATCATTTTGTAATAAAATGGCTCCTTAGAAAAATGCTTTTTCCACCTCTATCTACTCTGATTATCTGCAGTGCCTTTAGAGTTTCCTTATTTCTACATCATTACCTATTGTCAGTCATTTCCTCAACAAGTCACTATTGACCATTGATCATTTTGCTGATCTATACAAAGATTCCAACCTAAGCCTTTTAGTTTCAACAGATTTTGGTAATATAAAATGTTTTATGAGCCCTCAAAACCTAAGCTCTTTAGAATCCAGTTCCTTGTTTCTTATGTCTCAAGTCAAAGAAATCAAACCCACATTCACAAACTGAAAAATCACTTATAGAAAAAAAATTGTTTAGAAAGTATCCACTCCTAATTATCCAGTCAAGATAGAGCTGAAGTTGCTTGATTCTGAAATAATTTTAAAATTTTTACTCACTTTGGTGTTCCCAATTTTAAAAACGAATACAATTGTTTTTTACAGCAGATTTGAACACAACAAGTTTTACTAAATACATAATTTTCCCTGCTTTTCTAGCACTCTGGTTTTTTGACCTAATTCTTTTTCATATAAAAATTACTATAATTGCCTCTGTTTCTCCCTCTAGCATGACACAATCATATTCATTGCTGTAACCATAGAGTGGGCACACTCTAGGTTTCACTATTTCCTGGAGAGAGTACAGAATACATCTTTCCAGTTGGTTAAGAAATATGAAAAAATAGTCAGTGTATTACCATCCTTTGTAAGAATATGAGCCAGAGGGAACTATTTTCTAATACTTAATTATGAACCAATAAAAAGGGAAAATTTGACAAAGGAAGTAATGACTAAAGTAGAAATTAAGAAGAAAACTCACCAGTTTTCAAGTAGATAAGTAAAAGGAAGAAGGGAATAAGTTATGAAAAACTCTGTTTAATGTTATAGGTACTGAGACTTTATTTTAAAATAAAAATGAGGCATTAGAATTGGCCTTTTTAATAACTTTTGAGACATTCTGCCATTCCTCATGTCTTATTTTGCATTAACATGTTCACTTTTTTGTTCCTGCCAAAGAAGTCATTTCAAATAGGAACATTAGTTCATTGGAGCAGAAGTATGTCAATAGCAGTTTAAAAGATAAAAAGCTGTATTCCATACAGAATTGCATAAAATGCACAGATTAATTCCTTTTTAGAGTCTTTATCATTTGGAGCATTTATTAGAAAAACAGAAATATTGCCAATTATTTTCTCCTTTGGACTTTTAGAGAGGTCCAAGTATATTCTATTTTTTTTTTAATTTTTGCTCTTTGGTTGACACTCGGCAATGCTCTGGGGTTATTCCTAGCTCTGCACTCAGGGATTACTTCTGACAGAGCACAGGGGACCATATGGCACACCATGATCAGAATCTTATTGGCTGCATCAGGGCAAAAACACCCTACCTCCTGTACTATCGCTCTGGCCTCCTAAGTACATTTTTTATTAAATATTTTATTATACCACCGTGAGATATACAATTATAATGTTGTTCATGTTTAGAGGTTTCGGTCACATAGTGTTCCAGCACCCGCCCTCCACCAGTGCCCATTTCCCACCACCAATGTCTCCAATACCCTCCCCTCCCATAGCCTGCCTAAATGGCAGGTTCTTTATCTCTTTTCTCTTTCTCCCTCTCTCTCTTTTCCTTCTCTTACACATTGTGGGTTGTACTACACACACTTAGAGGCCATCATGTGCATTTTTTTGCCTATATTTAATGCTCAGTTCTAGGTTGGTATTAACCCTTTTGACATTTATTCACACATGTTCCCTTCTCTGTCTTACCTAACCTCTGACTCCACACATTTGCGGTAATTTCCACTTTTTGGTAAGACCTCCTGATCCACATTTCGCCTGACACTGGATTTTGGTGTCATAATATGTATATATATATATATATATATATATATATATATATATATATATGTGTGTGTGTGTGTGTGTGTGTGTGTGTGTGTGTGTATATACACACACACATATATATATATATATTTATGCCAAATACCAGTAACAATTGTAGACCTCGTTCCCATGACCTGATGGAATGGTTTGAGGCTCTATATGTTCCTGGAGCAAGCAATTGCCCTTGGGCTCTACTTGAATGTGACAGGACATATGGAGATGCTACTGGTGTCCGCTCGAGCAAATCAATAATGAACGGGAAGACAGTGATACAGTGATATATTTATGTCATGCAAATAAATGCAGTCATTCTATATCTCTCTCTTTCCTTCTGACTAATTTCACTCAACATGATCCTTTCCATGTCCATCCATTTATAGGAAAATTTCATAACTTCATTTTTCCTAACAGCTGCATAGTATTCCATTGTGTAGATGCACCAAAGTTTCTTTATTCAGTCATCAGTTCTCGGGATACTGGTTGTTTCCAGGTTCTGGCTATTTTGAATAGTGCTGCTATGAAAATAAAAGTGTAGATTGTGTTTCCGCTGTGTGTTTTTGGCTTCCCAGGGTATATTCCTAGGAGTGGTTTGGCTGGGTCAAAAAGAGAGCTCAATTTCTAGTCTTTGGAGGAATGTCCATATTGTTTTCCAGAAAGGTTGTACAAATCGACATTCCCACCAACAATGTATTAGAGTCCCCTTTTCCCCACATCCACGCCAGCACTTGTTGCTTTTACCCTTTTGGATATGGGCCGGTCTCTGTAGTGTGAGGTGATATCTCATTGTTGTTTTGATTTGCATCTCTCTGATGATTAGTGATGATGAGCATTTTTTCATATGCCTTTTGGCCATTTGAATTTCTTCCTTGTCAAAGTTTCTGTTCATCTTTTCTCCCCATTTTTTAATGGGGGTGGTTGTTTTCTTCTTATATAGCTGTACCGGTTCCTGATATATCCTGGATATTAACCCCTTATCAGATGAGTATTGAGTGAATATTCTTTCCCATTCTGTGGACTGTCTTTCTATCTTGGTCACTGTTTCTTTCGAGGTGCAGAAGCTCTGTAGTTTCTTGTAGTCCCAAATGTTTATCTTTTCTTCTAGTTGCTCTGTTAATGGTGTTTCACCTTTGAAGATGTCTTTAGTTTCAATATAGGGTTTTTCCTATATTTTCTTCAACACTAAGTACATTTTTAATATATGCTATCACACTCAATTTTTATAACTTGGAGGCAGAATTTTGGGGAAGGTTTAAAGCAACAACAAAGCAAGCACAATATATAATTATACAATACTATTAATGAGGATTAGGTCTGTCTGTAATATGGATTCATTGCACCAATATCTTGAGAAATTAGCTCAAGTGAGTTGACTCTTTTGGGAATTAATTTTTCCATCTGTGAAATGAAGGAATTAGAAAAAACTCAAGCTCTGAAATTTTATGCATATTTTTATTGAATAAAATGCATTTCAATGATTCATTTGGAAGTCATATTCTAATTATCATGGATAGAAATAATATGAGAAACTATAACATAAGATATATTATCTCTTCTTGCCCAATTTACCTCTGAAAAGAATAAGGTTCTTGGACTGTCCACCTCTGACCAAGAAGAACACTTGAGTGAATTAGTCACCATTTATTTTGGAAATGGTCATTTGTTACCTCCCTATCCACTCTCCCCTGTTCTTAATTATTACCGATATTCCACAAAAAATATTTTAGAAAATATTTTTTGAAATATTTAGATAAACAAGATATTGAAAAAACAAAGCCAATTTCCAAAATGGAAAATTGGGAGGAAGGTGTTAGAAATACACGATTGCACCAGAAACAAAATCTATGTGTCAAAAATACTGAAGTGTTCTGAATGACTTCAAGGAGGCATCACCGGCAAACTAGCACTAGCATGCCTAGAAAATTCTTAGAAGAGATACAGCAGAGATCCCTATATTCACTAAAATGGATGGTGAGGGCAGTCATGGGGCAGGTTCAGTAACAAGGCAGGGACTAAGGAAAGATCTACTCACAAGGTAGAGTTCATGATTTGCATGTGTAATGGATCCTATTTCACATACCTCTGGACTGGTCCCTATTAAAAATAATAATTCAGAGGTAGACTTCTTCTTGAAATGATAGCAAGACATGGTAAAAGTAGAGAATTCCTTTCAGAGACAAGTGTTACCCTGACCTGGTTGTATATTTATATTGAAAACATGGAGCCATGTGATTTTTAGCATCCTGAATTGCATATTGCAAACTTAGTTTCAGTAATAATTATGAAATTTAACAATTTTACAATAATGATGGGGAAGTCACAGGTATTAAAAATCTCTTTTATTAATACATAATTTATTATAGCAATTAATTTTATAATATCACTATTTTAAAACTAACTTAAGCAGATAAAAATTACAATACCAAATGGGAAAATAAGCAATAAGGTGGCACCTACAAGTGGAAATAAAACATAGACCTACAGCTATATAAATAGGGAGACACTCGAACAGTTTGCAAATATTTATCAAAATCTCATTTTACTATAAATTCCAGAACTTGCAATACCACACATCTTTTCATCTTCAAAATTTATTCTAACAGCTCTCAAATCATTCTGCATTCCAAAAACTTCCACTAAAATAGCTTCACTAGAAAATTCATCACGTTCTGTTTCTTCCAATTTACAGCCACTGCACTCTCCTGTTCATTTCATGTCTACTATTTAAATGCAGGAATATCCAGTTCCTCAGGGGTTGGAAAACCACTCCCAAGCAAGCCTGAATGATTTTCAACCTTTAGGAAGTTATTCTTTAAACAAACACACATTGTAAATCAGTATAATTTTGAGTTCTTAGAACTACCTTCCACAGAGAATATGATGTTTATTCAATGATAGTAAGTGTTAATGGGCTGATTTGAAGTCATGCATATGCTATTATAACTCAGCCAGAACCATGGCAAATATTTAGAACTTAAACCACGAAATAAAAGATTTAAGTAGATAAATATTTCTCAGCTTTTGTTATTGTGAATTTTTTCTCTACACCCTGACTGGTGACTCCTACTACCTTAACTTGGTTACCAGTTTCAAAATCACAAAAATAGTCCATCATCAGGGCTTCCAAAGAGTAAGCAAGTACTACCTTTTTGCTACAGAAAAAAAAAATACCAGAGAACTTTATATCAGCTAGTTTATTATAGCAAAGTTGCTGTTATCTATCTATCTATCTATCTATCTATCTATCTATCTATCTATCTATCTATCTATCTATCTATCTATCTATCTATCTAGTCCAAATATATATATATATATATATACAAATATATATACAAATATATATTTAAAAAGGATAGTTTTTAAAATTTTGAAGATCACACTACTGAAACTAATACAGAGCCCCAAACCCATTTATTGTAGATTAATTAGTTGGCGTGTGATGAAAGCGGCATTTAAAGTGTTGGAAAATGAAAAAATATGTGCTGGGGAAACTATATAATCAGTGTAAAAGAAAAAATATATCCACCTCCTTATTAACACAAAAAATAAGTTCTAGAAAGACAAGTCAACTGTACAAAAAACTTTTTTTAAAATTATACAACAAAATAAAATGTCGCCTGCTGCCAAATAGAGCATTGGAAGTCAGAGGAACCTCACGCACCACAACCGCAGTCAGCCCCCACCCAAGAGAGAAGCCGATTTCAAGCCCAGGGAATGCGGGTCTCGACAGCTAAACAAAGGGGACTTCAATAGAACTGGGGCTGGGGGCCCTCCTTGGATCTCAGTCCTAACTGGAAGCCACGTAGGCTCACCCAGAACTGCTGCCAGTGCAGTAAGCCATGATCCAGGGACTTATACATGCGGAAGAGCTACTGCTGGCTCTCCCCCATGGCACACAGCCACTTCACAGCCCACTATACTGATGTACAAGGTATCCCATCACATTTCATAGAATCAAGTATGGGGCATATAATCACAAGTGGGAGGACACGATGTTTCATCTGTGGGAATATATTGATAATTTCCTACACAGTGGGCTCAAATGTCACAATGGAGATTTAATAAACTCCACAGACTTTTTGTCTAGTAACATATTAATTGATCATATTTAGAGAATCAGCTCCAACAAACAATATAGAATAGGCTATTCCGGGTATGCTTAGGACAGGCTCAAACAGAGGTTGATAAAAATTTGAAATAAGTGTTGTCTGTAGGTGCAGTGGTGGTGGGTGTGGGGTTGAAACCTACTTGTAGAAACCTACTATGTTGTAGAAACCCAGAAAGTGAGTGCAAGAACAGAAATAAGTCAGACTCGCACATAACAACCCAGAAAAATAGTCACGACTTTATCAATATCATCTTCTTATACGGGCAGTAATGGCCAATATAATTAGTGCCTGCTAAGGGAGCAGGCATGAGGATGGGGGATGGGATGGAAATGAGGGTCTCTGGTGGTAGGGGGTATACTGGTGGTGGGATTGATGTTGAACGATGAATCTTTCTAAACAACTGTATTGTGAAAACCGTTGTACTTTGTAAGTCATGGGGTTTAAATAAGCTGGCTTCGAAAAGGATTCAGTACAATCGACCATATCCACACGGTAACCAAGCTCATTGAAGTTTGTAGGGAGTTCAAGATGCCACTCTGTCTCACGTTCATTGATTTAAAGAAAGTCTTTGATTCTGTGGAGACTGAAGCGGTCATGGAAGCCCTAGCCAAACAGGCTGTTCAAACCCAATACATCATGATCCTTCATGAGCTGTATTACGGATTCACCACGAGGATCTCACCATTCTACAAAGAAGTGACCATCGATGTCAAAAGAGGGGTTCAGCAGGGTAATATCATTTTTACCAAAACTCTTCAGAGCTACCCTTGAGAACATCATGTACAATTAGAATGGGAAGGAATGGGAGTGAAGATAGATGGTTGGCAACTAAACCACCTCGGCTTCACTGATGACAACATTCTAATAACACCAAACATTAGCCAAGCGGCACAAATGACTGAATTTGACCAAGAATGTGGAAAGATGGGTCTACAGCTGAATCTCAGCAAAGGCTATGTTCATGAAAAATGAACTAGTTCCAGAGACCCCATTCACTCTCAATGGAACAAACATTTCTGAATGCTAAGCAGTTATGTGTACCTAGGTCAAGAAGTCAACATGATGAACAACCTAAAACCTGAGCTGCGCAGGAGGAAGAGAGTGGCATGGAATGCCTTCAAAAACATCGAAAAATTGCTAAAAAAAGACAAAGAACCTCCAGCTACAGGCACATCTCTTCAACTCTTCATCTCTTCAACTGTTCCCCCCTGCATTAACATACACCTCAGAGACCTGGGCCCTATGAAAGCAGGACGAGAATGCTATTCGGGTCTCCCAAATAGGAATTGAAAGAGCTATGCTTGTAATTTCATGCCTCACTCAAGTGAAAGAAGGAATCTGGATCTCAGACCTCCATCACTGTTCCAGAGTCAGGGACGTTGTCTCGTTTGCCAAGCATCAAAAATCAGATGGGCTGGACATGCAATGTGATTTGGAGACAATCGCTGGACTCGAGCCCTTACCAACTGAATCCCATGGGATGTCAAAAGATCACGTGGCCGCCCACATACAAGATGGTCAGACTTCTTTTTCAAGACCCTGAACGAACGGTTTGAGGCTCCTCATATTCCTGAAGCAAGCAGATGCCATTGGGCTGCACTGGCACGTGATAGGGTCAAATGGAAATGCTACTGGCGCCCGCTTGGGCAAATCAATGAATATTGGGATATCAAGCAATTAAGTGATCAAAGTATTTTCTGAAAATATACATTTATTCTGATATATTGTTGGGTTGAGAGAGCAATTAAAAATATTTAGGTCACACCCTGCTGTGCTCAAGACTTACTCTTGATTCTGTGCTCAAATTTGATGTTAGTGTTGCTCAGGGACATATATATATGTAGTGTCAGGGATTGAATTGTAGTTGGCTGCATGCAAGACAATGCCTTATTTCTTGAACTCTCTCTCTAGATCCTTATACAGAGCAATTTTAAGGAACAAAGTAAAAAACAGAAACCATAATGGAAGGATTTGCAGTCAATGGACTGAGTGCTCATATTTTAAACCAAACCATAAAACAAAATTAAAGGACAAATGACATCCTAGGATATAACATATCGTGTCAAATAAGATTGAAAGAGTTCTCCCAAATAGTAAGGAAAAGATAATAGCAGTAAACCTCCCAATGAAAAATTGACAGTGAACATGAAAAATGCAGTTGACAAAGACAGAAATGCATATGCCTCCCAAATTATTTCAACCTCATTATAAAAACAATCAAATAAAGCAACAAGATATTTTACTCTTCAATTTAGGATTTATGTTACTCCAATGTTGACAGGGTTCAGCAAAATGAATATTATTTGACATAGTGCAACATATAAATCACACTTTGGGGAAAATACGTCTGAGTACAAATCAAAAGCTTTAAAAATGTGTCCTGTGACTCCATTTCTGGAAATATATAGAGCAAAATTATGAAAGACACAAAATGTATGTACAAACACTACTTTACTCTGTCATATTTAATATAAAAATAGAAATCATTTAAATACCCACCAAGAGAAGAATAGTTAGATGAATTACAATGTATTTGGTGACAATATATGCATTAATTAAAATTATTACTATGTTTTTATGCTCATAATATAATACTAAGTGCAGGAGACAGGATATATAACTTTATACAAGATATACTTAAGTTTTATTAAATAATTGATTCATTCTTAAATGTTGGTTATATTTAATATTAGGATCATTTCTCAACTACAATTACCTATGTTTTTATAATGATCATTTAGTACTCTTATAATAAAAATAGAATGAACAAGTAGTGTGAAAGAAAAAAATAGGGCTAGAGAGATTGCAAAGGAGTAAGGCATTTTCCTTTCATGTGGTCAAACCCAATTTCATTAGCAATACCACAAATGATCAGGTGTTCCCCAGGCATTGAAAGGGGTGATCCTCAAGAAAAGGGAAGGAAGGAAGGAAGGAAGGAACGAAGGAAGGAAGGAAGGAAGGAAGGAAGGAAGGAAGGAAGGAAGGAACGAAGGAACGAAGGAACGAAGGAATGAAGGAAGGAAGGAAGGAAGGAGTAAAAATACTCATTCTACCAATCCCTGTTTGCATTGTATAGAGTAATATAAATTCCAAACTGAGAAGTAAGATATCTCATTGTTATTTTATTTGCTTTATTTTCTTTTTTATAGCCTCTAGAATGTGACCTTGTCTGAAAATAGGATGATTATACATATAAGTAGTTAAACTGGGATGAATCTATGCTAGTAAAAGGAGAATCTATAATCTTCTGAAACAGGTGTTCTTATAGAAATGAAAGAAATTGGACACATAAACTTGCATAGCAGGAGAAGAATATGAGTGCATCCTTAGAAAATGTTATTCAAATATAAGTATTTGAGTTAGTCGAATGCATCTTATAAGCCAAGCACTGTCAAGGATCCCAAGTACCGGAAGTTAGGGAGCGGTAGAGAATAGGGTTTTCCTCACCACCAACAGAAAGAAACAATCTTGTTAAAACCTTTTCTAAGCCTTCTAAAGGTTTTGTGTTTTCTCCAAAATTGTGGATGAAGAAACTTTCGTTAGTTAGGGTTAGAGAAATACTACAATGGATAGTGTTTTCTTTGCATGAGAATGACCTGTCGTTTATACCCAACTCTATATTATTGTCCTCTGAGCCACTCCAATAGTGATGCCTGAACCCAAAGACTGGAGTAAGCCCTGAGAATTGTTAGGCATGGTCCCAGAACAACCCCCACCCAAAAAGAAAGTGAAAAATAATCTAGGTGGTCAAACCACCTAGTTTGTGGAACTTATATAGGGCTGCTCTAGGAATTTATTTATTTTTTTTATGTTTTTTACAGCTTTTTAAATTTTTTTTTATTTTTTATTATACCACCGTGAGACATACAATGACAAAGGTGTTCATAATTGGTTCTTGGCAGTAGAGTATACCAGCACCCATCCCTCCACTAGTGCCCCATTTCCACCACCAATGTAACTCACCCCCTCCGCCCACCCCGAGGATGCCTCAATAGCAGGTACCCCAGTATCCTCTCTTTCTCTCTCTGTCTCTCTCTCTGTCTCTGCATCTCTCTCCCTCTTCTTTTTACACATGTGGCTTGCTCTAGGAATTTAACACATCCAAGAAATGCTGATGCTTTGATCAGGTAACTATTTCTAAGCACTCTAGAGAATGATTGTATTTTTGTTAGGTGGTAATCACTTTCTGATTTTTTCTTTGCTTTGGTAGAGGTAAAAGCATAAAATCTCACCCTGATTCAAGAGACCCAATACCAAGAAGCTAAAATCCTCTGAAAAGTATCAAGAAGAGGTATCATTAAGGGATAGCCATCAACAGCTATTTTTCCCTTAGAAATGTGAACTGTCTCTCAACTGTTAAGGAATGGACTCATTGTGAAGGAATAACAATTAGAGGATAGTCACTTAGTAATCAAAAAAGGCTTCTCTTTTTTAAATTAAATTTTCTTTTGGCTTACAATACTATTAGTTTGGCTTCTCGTGGATATAATTCCAACACCACAAGAAGGCTTTTGAATTAGGTACACTACAGGGACAAGCTGTATAAGAGCGAGAAAAGCTGTTGGGGGAGCTTGAGTTAGGCACCCAGAAGGTCTATTTATAGCTTCCAGTTTTGTTCTCTTTAAATAAAAAATCTATTCTGTTAACCTAAACCTTTCTTTAAAAAAAAAAGGCTATAAAAATTACAGAACCACTTATAACGGTGGGGAATCTGAGACAGGGTATATAATGTGCAGAGGGAAGGATAGATGAGAAAAGAGTAACTACCTATAGAGAGAGACCAGTCTCAAGATCTCTCGTGGTAACCAGCACACAAGCCACGCTGTGGTCTAGAGACCCTGGGTTGGCTAAAGTGGTAAGTAGACCCCAGGAGAGATTTAAGAAATGTATTTGCCTTCCCTGGTTAAACTCAGACAATGCCTGGAAAAAATAAAACTGATGAATGACTTGATTTCCTGTACTATGGCAGGCTGGAGTCTATACCACAGTTTTTAGGGAAATTAATTGTTATGAAATCTCAAAAGTGTGCAAGTCACACTTCTTTGAAACCTAATTCCAGATGTTCAGAATGTGAAAAAATTCATATTTTCACCATTTTTCAAGATTTTTTCAGAGTCGGCATCTGCAAAGTTGCAAGAATCACAGTATCCACCGAGATTTTGAAGTATGTATTTTATTCTAAAATGTTGCTGCAAGAATTGATCATTAGATTTAGTTTTTATGGCGCTTACTTTTCTTTTCTACAGAGACGGCTTCTCTAACAGGTTGATGCTTTTATTTACCTAACCAAGGCCCTATTTCAACACACTATCTCTGCTTTAGATTTCCTGCATCTTCTTTTATGTTCTATCAACTCATTTTCCTTACAGCAGTTAAATGAACTAAAAATGCTAATTTAACCTTGTAACTGCCCACTTAAAATTCTCCAATTCTTTCTCAAGGAAAAGAAATCAAATTTGTCAGCAACTTTCTGCTGCCTGTATCTCTAGCTTCATTGAACACTGGTTGGGAATTCTTTTCCTTACTTAGCCTAATTTCTCATTTTCCTTCAACTCTTGAATTTAGTATCACTTTCTCAGGGGAACTTTTACTAATACTGAATCTAAATCAGTTGCTTAAATCATCACACTCTTGGTTTCTTCATTGAGGAAACTATATTTGCAATGTATATTCATTTGGTTAATTATTTACATAATGCTAGTCTTCCAGACTTTGAAATATAATGAATGTATAGATTAATTTCTCTGGGGCTATGGTCTTGCAAAGGTTCAAACACAATTCCTGATGTGTTATAAGTATGTAATGCAATTGAATTCCTACGTCTCATACAAAAAATAATAGTACTCATGAATAATTCTTAGTGTCTCAAAATGTAAGTTCTTAATATCTGCTGTTGACCAAAAGCTTACTGATAACATAAGGAGTAGACAAATATCCCATATGCTACGTGGAATATATATTGGATTCTTACAATAAAAAGCTGCTGACGTGAAATGTAATTAAGAAAATAAGAACATACATTTATAGTACTGATATTATTGATCTCAAAAGTTTGCTCTAACTTGTTTATAAAATTCCTTTTACATCGAATTCATATGGATCAAATCCATATTGTTCAGGGTCAACTCTAGATTCTTAATAAGTATTTGATGAACAAAAGTAGAACTTGAATTATATCTGAAAAGAAATACTCAGAAATGAATTAATATAATTTTGAAAGACTATTATTTTATTTTTAATTAAGTATGATAATTGTTGGCATGCCTAAAAATGACAACTAGAAAATATCTTTAAGCTTAGAAGTTTTCTATTTGGGGGAAGTTAGTTTGTCAAAACTTGTCTATCTGCCTATCATTTTGAAAAAATTAGAATATTTGGACATCTATTTTAAAGGATTCACTTGAATGAATGGCACCCAGAATAATTTTACTATTGTACCATGAGATCTTGCTTAAATATGCTTCTATTATTTTTTCATCTTTAAATAAGTACTAGTCTCACCTGAAAGTTTTCTTCTCCTTTAAAGAAAATATAGACCATTTCTCTGCCTCTAATATTAGCTAAGTATACAACTCCATTATTGTTACTGTTTTTGGCATACCAGAGACTCTCAGACATAGGGCAGAGTTGTTCCTTGCTCTCCCCTGTGCACAGCCGTTCATGAGGCAGTCGGGAGGCATGGCGGGTTCTAGCCCTGGCCCACCACCTCGGCAGAGCCTCACAACAAGCCATACCACCCCCTGACTCCACGGGCGCCGCCATTTTCCACATTTGGACTTCCCTCTCATCAGAACTCCACCCAGTAGACCAGCCCATCACAGCCCGGATCATCAACACCCACCCTGCAGCAGTTTTTTTCCTCAATCCGCCCAGGTATGCTGGTCCAGAGACTCTCAGACATGGGGCAGAGCTGTTCCTTGCTCTCCCTGTGCCCAGCCATTCATGAGGCAGTTGAGAGGCATGGCGGGTTCTAGCCCTGGCCCACCACCTCGGCAGAGCCTCACAACAAGCCAGACCACCCCCCCCTCACTCCACGCGCTGCCATTTTCCACATTTGGACTTCCCTCTCGTCAGAACTCCACCCAGCAGATCAGCCCATCACAGCCCGGCTAGCGCGGCCCGCTTGGCCGCTCGGTTCATCAATAAATGCTTTATTTGGAGGTGTTTAAAAGAGTTTGCCTCCCGCTTGGCAAGCCTGGCAAGCTTCTAGTGTTGTATTTGATATGCCAAATCCCAGTAACAATTATATTAGGTCATTCCCATGACCTAATATAATGGTTTGAGGCTCTTTATGTTCCTGTAGCAAGCCGATGTCCCTGGCTCTACTGGCATGAGACAGGACATATGGAGATATTACTGGTGCCCGCTCTAGCAAATAGATGATCAACGGGAAGATCGTGATTGTGATCGTGATCGTTTTTGGTATATCGAATACACCATGGGTAGCTTGCCAGGCTCTGCCATGGCTCTGGGCTCATCCCGGGGGGGCAGTCTTTTTCTGTATCAGGCTATCAACCATCCATAGTTGGTTGTCTACACCCCTTGTCTACAGGGTGTAGACAAGCCTGTCTCCCTGTCTGCCACCTGCCAATGCAGCGGGGCACCGGAGCCACACCTGCAACACCTGAACCCAACTAACTGCCTAACTAACAAAGTATTTTGAAGAACAAGTGATTTTAAAATGTAAAGATTCATATTTTTGTAATAAACAGGAAAGTATTAAGGCACAGAACTGTTCATTAACATTATTGATGTGCATAACCAAATGTTATATATTTCCAAACAACTTCTTTAATGGGATGCATTTGTTTATAAATTCCTGTCAGTAACTTTCAACATCAGTTAGAGCCTGCCTAGAACTGTATACAGTGTATAACTGTGAAATATTCTGGGAAGGACCAGTAAGCCTAGCAAATAGCCAGAGCAACCCACACATAATGTCAGTCATTCTCAACATCCAGACTCCATAGTTCCTCAGAGCTCCACCCAAGAGAAAACCTGATCTTTCCCTTTAAGTTTCATCAGTAAATGCTCGAGATGAGAGCCTTCTACTGAGCGTATACCACCTACAGAGCAGAGCCTGGCAAGCTACCTGTGTTTTATTTGATATGCCAAAAACCAGTTAAAATTATGGACCTCATTCCCATGACCTGAAGGAATGGTTTGAGGCTCTTCCTGTCCCTGGAGCAAGCATATGCCCCTGGGCTACACTTGCTTGCAACAGCACTTATGGAGATGTTACTGGTGCCTGCTTGAGCTAATGGATGAACACGGGAAGACAGTGATACAATGAGCTTTCAACATATGTCCAGGAACATAGGTAAAAGGAAATGAAACAGAGGTTTAATTAATAAAATAGAAGCAAATAATTTGTTCATAGAACCAT
Organism: Cryptotis parvus; assembly: GCA_021461705.1. Classification (NCBI taxonomy): domain Eukaryota; kingdom Metazoa; phylum Chordata; class Mammalia; order Eulipotyphla; family Soricidae; genus Cryptotis; species Cryptotis parvus. The sequence continues at coordinate 82,359 of JAJIBD010022019.1, read as the reverse complement.
ATTACCAATTCTGGTTATATAAGTTTTATTATAAGGGAAATTGTATCACGGGATTCAAGTGATGCAATTTCCCTTATATACAGTCTTCATTTTAAATGTTAACAAGTTTTTCAGTAATGCTGGAAGACTCAAACATCTTCATACTTAATCTCCTTTCTAAAGTTCCTTGTTTCTTTGGAATTAAAAGCATAAATTGTCATTGTCTATCCTTATTGAACTTGGAGGTATAAAATTATTTTTGCTTGGCTACCTAAACCAGCTATGTAATGTAGTCCCTTTGGAGAATATTTATACCTAGAATATGCACCTGAGTAGAAAAAAAAACATCTCAATTCCAATTTTGCTAACATAATTTTATAACTGATTTATATGTTACTTATGTCTAATATTATTCAACAGGAGCAAATCTTTCTGCCTCCCAGGATACTTGCAAATGTATGGGAATGAATTTGCAAGCTGCTACAATTTTTTTAACAAATTGTCATAAAGCACGTGTCATACATCATTATTTGAAATATTGTCACAATGTAATATAATTACTAAACCAAATTTAAAATAGAAAGAATACAGTTTTGTAAATAATACTCTAAGTTGGCAAGTGTTCTATAAAAACAGTTTTACTTCAAATTGTCAAAAAATTTATGACTTCAAAATATTTTTACTCATCATAGTAATACATTTTCAAATCATTATCAATAACCTAGAAAAGTTATGTTGATAAAGGTATTTTTAGTTTATTGAAAAGACAGTTCCCCATTTAGCCATCAAAGAAAACTCTAGCTCAGTTTCAAACTATATTTTTACAAAGGGAGGGGATAGTTTGGGAGTAGAGAAATAGGAGCGTTTTACTAAGGGATATAGAGAAAGATCAAAACCAGATCTTGACCTGACCTGAAAAATCCCTCTTCTACACCTCCCAATTTAGAGTTGAGAAAGTCTCTTCATTTTATATGAAACTAGTAAATAGATGTCTTCCACAATGTTAAAATGAGTATTTTTTAACTGTTCATAGTTATTTATGATACTAAAAGTGACAAGCAATGATATAATTAATTAAATCATTTATTTAATGTGGCAAAGTGTAACAATAACTCAGTGGAAGAACTGAAGGAGGAGGGGACTGATGCCATTCACCTAGCAACCTCATTGATTCACGTACCCTCACCTTTAATTTATCACTTTCGATGACCAAATATCAGCAATAACAACACTTAAACCACTATTGCTTATCAGGCTTCTGGGCCCTGGTAGATGCTGTTTTAGGGTACCTCACTTGACTGAATTTCAAAGAATTTCATGTGTGTATGCTCAAGTTAAGGCACAAGGTTTTATTTCCTGTATGCAGTCACTAATAAGAAGCATGTTTTAAATATATAGTTGTCACCAAAATTCCCTGTGAGCAATCTGTGCAAGTAATTTTTACTTTAGAACAAGCTAATACTTCTGGTATACATATCAGTTTTCATAGATATTAAAATTATATATAACCCTTGTAAAAAGTTATTAAATATGAAATAACATATCCCTTAAAAGGTCATAATTTTATTGCCTAAAGACAAACATCTTTTGAAAATTCTCTTACTATATAGTAACCCTAGATATTTAAAAACATTTATATATACATTATAGTTTTTTCTTTACCATTTTTAATTTTCATAATTTATAATACTATTAAGTATACTTTTCATAAATTGTTCCAACATGACACCCAATACCAGGGAGCCACTTCCCTTCACCAGAGTCACAAGAAAATTCCCCTCCTCCCCTCCCCACCAGTTAAACTATTTTCTATAGACAAAAGTACCCAGTTGCCACGTATTTTTTTCAATTATTTGGGTTCTTTATTCAGTGCCAGGAATCAAATCCAGATACTCATGCATGCAAGTTAAGTGATCTACTGCTGTGTCATGTCCTCACTCCCTTCTTTTCATCACTATCTATCACTATCACTATCTTTCCGTTCATCATCTATTTGCTAGAGCTGGCACCAGTAATATCTCCATATGTCCTGTCTCATGCTAGTAGAACCCAAAGGTATCCGCTTGCTCCAGGAACATAAAGAGCCTCAAACCATTATATTAGGTCAATATAAATGTTACTGGTATTTGGCATATCAAATACGATACGAACAGCTTGCCAGGCTTGCTCTGCGGGTGGCATGCTCTTGTAGTCATCTCTAAATAAAGCATTTATTGATGAACCGTGTGGCCGCTAGTGGCCATGCGAGCCGGGCTGTGATAGTCTGGTCTGCTGGGTGGAGTTGTGACGAGAGGGAAGTCCAGATGTGGAAAATGGCGGCTCCCATGGAGTCGGGGTGGGGGTGTCGTCTGGCTTGTGAGGCTCATGAAATGTTTCATGCATTTGCTGGCCATTCTTGCTCAGGGTCTACTATTTCTATCATATCATGTCTCCATAATGTTCTAATTTTAGTATATGTAATACTATAGCAATTTTATTTCTTTTGTTTATTTGTGTTTATTTTTTGGGCTACACTTAGCAGTGCTCAGGGCTTACTCCTGACTCTGCATTCGAGGGAGATTATATAGGGAGCTGGGGATCAAACCCGGGGTCAGCTGCTTGCCAGACAAGTTCCCTACTCACTCAATATTCAAGGGCAATGCAACACCTTAACTCATACTGGAGTTTTTCTTTAACTGAACAAATATTTTTGGAAAGATTCAGGCAGTCATTACTATAGGCTTCTCTTGCTGTGTGTCTGTGTTACATTGCTTAACTCTTCAGTGCTACAGCAAAAGTCATCATTGGGAAAACATAAATAAATGAATGTAATTGTGTGGCAATTAAACTTTATTTGACTAAAACATAGTCTTTTTAGACCATCTGTTTCATCCTAAAATGTCCCCTCTTTCAATTGCTTCTGTTTATCTAGAGTGGAGACTTTGGGCTGGAGCCATAGTCCAGTGGGTAGGGCGTTTGCCTTACACGCTGCCGGCCTGTGCCGGCCTGGATTTGATATCCAGCATCCCATATGGTCCCCTGAGCACCGCCAGGAGTGATTCCTGAGTGCAGAGCCAGGAGAAACCCCTGAACACTGCTGGGTGTGACCCAAAAAGCAACAAACAAACAAACAAATAAATAAAATGGTGTGGAGACTTTGCTTCCAATATGGCAGAACTTATATCTTTTTTTTTTTTGCTTTTTTTTTGGGTCACACCTGGCAATGCTCAGGCATTTCTCCTGGCTCTGCACTCAGGAATCATTCCTGCCGGTTCTCGGGGGACCATATGGGATGCTGGGAATCAATCCTGGGCCGGCACAAGCCGGCGCGTGTAAGGCAAACACCCTACTCGCTGGACTATCGCTCTGGCCCCAGAACTTTTATCTTAACTTATATCCCAACTTTTGATTTAACAGACAAGACCTACTACAACAGACTTCATAAAGGAAAGAAAAATGGAAAAAGGAGAAGAATGTGTTGAGTAAACCAATCTAACAACAGGATCTCTTGCAGTATGCCAAGAGAATTTTCAAATGTCATGGAAAGTTCAGATATTAATTCAGATCAATAGTAGTGCCCACTCAACTTTCTAGTAATATTGGACTTTGAAGGAAAAAATTCCAGCTGTTCAACACTAGGTGACAAGGAAACATAATTTTTCAGTATTTCCCCTCCTATAATGAAGGATTTTAGCCAGATCTGAAACAGACTGGGATGGGCAGTCTCATCGTCCACAAGCCAAGCTCTCTGTAGGTTTATCGTCAATTCGCAGTCAAACCACATCTTTGTTTCCAAGCATCTGGATAACAACCAAATGGCTAGAATTTGAAGCAGAGAAAGGGATTGGATATATAATAAGCCAAGAATCTAGACTGACTCAAAAAAGGAGCAAAAAAGAAGCCCTGTCTTATCGTAAAGCAGTCACTGTGAAATCTATTTGGATGGAGGCAATTGGCTGCAATAACCTAGAGAGAAGGTCACCTGGTGCCAGGTAGACACTTTCCTCTGCAATAAAGTTGTGTTTCCCCTTCTTGGTGGCAAGAGATATGTGAAAAGAACAAAACAACACTCATTGCAATGCACCTAAACCAAAAGGAGGACATATGAATCCTGACATGCACTATGCAGTGAGAACTCTAATTGCCAAACTGAGCAGACCGCTTGCCTCAGCTATTATTACACTGCATTCTGGCTTTCAGATAAATCAAATGATATTCAAAGATAACTCTTCTAAGTAATCTTGAAATATTGTTGTAATGGACACCAATGATATTTATCATCCGTGTGAGCAATTAACATTTTCACATAAAAAGGTTTAAATGGAAAATCAAATCATAATTATATGGTAACTAGGTAAGCATGGAATCAATACAGGAGTGATTTGATACATAAATCGTTTAATGGAATTAAACAAAGAAACAAGACAATCACCTCACCATAAAAATATTCCTTCTGTGAAAGGATCCCAAACACGCAGTGTTTGCTACGCCTAATTTCTCACATCTCTTTTTTATAAAAGAGGGCTCTCTTTCTCAAGAAGGAATCATTTTAGTTTCAAAGTGGTACTTAGAGACATATATTTCCTTAACTATTATCATCATTTCATTTTCAAAATTTTCCTCTTAGAAGTCTGCTCTCTTTGTATTTCTGTAACTGTGCAATTATTATTTTTATAGACCTGGTAATTACTTAAAAATGATATGAAGAACTGAATTGTAACCAAATCCTATTAGCACGAGTAGCATATTTTATCTTTCCTTCATATTGTTTACCTCTGTTCTAGCTTATTGCCTAGAATTTCAATTCCTGAGGAATAGTCATTTTTAATTTCCATTAAAGTAAGAGTAGTCACGTGCTATCAAAAGGAATACCATGAAACAGAAATTGCAGAGACCCACAAGGGTACATTATTTGATGCAAAAGATAACTTATTTGGTTGACAATAATGGACATTTTGATACAGTTGCTGGAGGCTAGATTAGTAGATCTAGTTAAAGTAATTGAATTTCAAAATTCACTACACCAAGTTCTATATCCTCCATCAATTCACATTTACTTAGGAACAGATGTGAGACTAAAGCTATAGGTGTTATTGTTGATGAGAATCTAAAGTTTTTGTTAGATGATTCAGCTCTGGGAAGCTGGTGAACGTAGACATAGAATAAGACATTATATTAGCTATAAAGCATAAAAGAAGCTTCTAGTGAGGAGATGAGTAAATACAGAACTTAGTAAAGAGAAGGGAACTGAATAATAATATCAGGATCTAAGAAGTAAGAATCTAAACCAAACATATTTGAAATATTAACCACACATGATGGAAAACAGATAAAGTATGGAAGATTACTGAAATAAGTGGTTATAAATCCATCAGGATCCTGACATCTTCAGTTTCAGATTACTGTATCACATTTCAGTAATTTTTACCATTGCTTATCAGTTCTTTTTCAAAGGTAAGGACAATAAGATGAACATACAGGGTTACTGTGTGATAGCATATATAAAGGTCCTATAAGATCTGACACAGGGGAATACAGCAAGAGTTACTTCTATATTCTCTATCATAAGAGAGTTTTGATCTGCCATCCATAAGAGAGTTTTGATCTGCCATCCAGGAAGAATCACAGTTTAGGTGTGTATAAATATACAAATCCCTTCAAATTATCAGCAAATAAATATGTGTAGGTGAGTAAGTATCCTTTTTCTGAAAAAGAAGAAATACCTTTATTTGTTCTTCAAGAATGCCCATACTGGAATAAAAGCAGAGAAATGGTACTAAATGGTAGAAGACGATTTCCATATTTCATACAATTGTAGGAAAAATTCTGACTCCAATATACTAGTAGAGACTAGAATTCATTTTGTTTTTAGAGACGGTCCATACATTATTAAATAGTCTTTTCATTCTGACAACCAATTAGGTGATTGTGCTTGAGGATAAGAGCAATCGCAGAGCAAAAAATTCTTTGGTAAACTCAATTTCCAACTAGATTTGCTCCTACATTGAAGCTTTTTTCTTCTTTATGCTTTTCATCATTCATTAAACTGATTTCATGATTTGGGCCTTATGATCTATTCCAGGATGAGAAGTTTTACCACACTTATTCTGGTTCTTTCTGACCAGAAAACAAGAAAACTATTAATATAATAGGAATAATGAAATTCTAGTTACTGTCTTCCTCTTTCTCCTCAGTGATTCCTATTGCAGTATTTTATCAACTAAAATTTATTTTGCACCAGTGTTGAGAAAGAATCATGGTAATAAAATGGATGCTTTCATTAATGATAGAAACAATAATGACAGAATATTTTGTATAATGGCAGTTATAACAGCTAGGTCAATTGACAAGGTAAAAGCAACATTTAGAATGACTGAAAGGATAATTTTGTATTATTATAAAATAAAGTACATCTGGAAATAATTAACCCATTTTGAATGATAAAAAAAATTATTCTGTGTATACTATAAAAATAATAAATTGAGAGAAAATATTGTTTGTAAATTAATAAACTATGTCAATATATTTTCTCTGTCAAAGTTATCTTTCTAGATAAATAGGAAAACAAAATTAATAAATATGCAAAGGATCATAACTCTAGTTCTTTTAACATATTCATGAGCCAATTAAGAAAATATGTCTGACATTCCATTATTGGTGGTGGAAGATTTGGTTCAAAGAATAATTGGTCTTCTGGTGCATGAGATTATATGCTAAATTCTCTCACATATGTAACATTCATATAATTAAGATCCATTTTATGTCCTTTTTGAAAATAATTTTGATGGTTCTCTGTAAAGAAACAGCAAAATGTTTCTAAAGAAAATTATTTTTGTTATTCTCAATACACAAATAGTTGTGTGGTTGTTTTTCTTCCAGAGACATCAATTCTTGCTAAAGGGATTGCACTATTGTAGATTCAGATATTTGCATTTACATTGCTTTACTAGTCAATCAGTTTATTCACAAAGCTGTAAGGAAGTCAGCTCAGGAACATGGATCAGAGGAAGAAAATGGTAAAACTTTCAGTGCATCTGTTTTAATCACTCCGAGTCACGCATCTGTTACAGGTAACCTAGAATCACTGCTATCTCAAATTTTTTACCTTCAAAACGTTTTTTCACATCTAGTACATTGGTTACTAGCTTATAGATCAGTTAACAAAAGACGAGCTGGCAATTTTTCAAATAATTGAGTAGATAGGAAAAAATGGTGAAAACGCATTTAAAAAAAGATAAATATTAAAAAGGTAAAATTTGAGAAAAGAAACAAGTGTATGAAATCCATATGGTTAAGAATTGTGGTTGGGTCAATTTGGTATTTTTATTTATTAAGACTTTGTGTGTCATAGCATACACACTCAATTAAAAATCTGATAGGTTAAGCTATGAATGCCACAACTGTCAAGGTGTGACACTAGCATGTCATTCACAGAGACTGTTTAACAATCTTTTAACAGTTTGTGTAGGGATCTCAAATTTCACACAGCATTTTGCATTACTCAATTATAAACTTCAATATCTTCTTTTCAGAAAGAACGGTAAATATTAGTATCCCTTTCATCTTGTTATTTGCTTGTCGATAGAAAGCAATTCCAAAGTTCCTTCTGAGATTTTTAACAAGAGTCAGAGCAGACTAAAAACACTTTTAACACCAACTAATAAGTAAGATATTGCTTGAACGTTTTTATATATTAAATTTAATCAAAAGGTTACATAGAGAATTTAAATTAGGAAGAATAAAATCCAGAATAACTTTTCTGATTTATTATTATTTATTTAAGTTTGTTTTGTGACCACACCCCTGTGGTGGTCAGAGCTTACTCCTGGGCTCTGACCTCAGGAATCATTCCTGTAAGAGTGTATAATTCCTGGAGGACTGTATGGGGGCTGGGAATCAAAGCTTGGTCTGCCACGGGCAAGACATTGCCCTACCTGCTGTACTATCACTCTGGTCCCTGAATGTTTCCAATTTCTAAGTAAATTGGAATACTTTGCACAATATAATTTAAAGAAGTCTAAGTGATTATGGGTCACTAGTCACTGGTAAACAGAGACTCCTGAATATATTTATAGAAATATTTTTATTTTGTTCTTATATCATAAATTATATTTTATTTGTTTTCAAAATAAAAGTTTTTGGCATATTTCTAATAAAATTGTTCTCTTTATGTTGGTCAAATAATTTTTTATATATTGTCAGCTTCAGTGATTGGGACCAAAACAAAAGTAAATATTCTATTTGACATCACAAAACATCTGCTCTTTGATTGCAATATGCTATTTTTATGGTTTTGCTTCAAGAACCTTGGTTTTATTTACATGCATGGGTTTATACCCTATAAAATTTTAAATGACTGGTTAACATTAAAACATACAAATATAAGAAGACACATGTGGGCATATGTTAATTAATCAGCCTTCATATCTTCCTTTCTGGCATAATAGGTATCATTTTACCAATTCTATAAACAAAAGACAAGAACTAGGAGGCTTGGAGTCCAATTCAGACCCGACTCTAATTCCACACATAAATAAAAGGAGTTAATTATAATAAGCTCACTGTAATGCTTATAAAATGATATGTGCTATTTTCACTGAATATAATATTTACTACTAAGACTAAAAAAGTTATCTACTACACCACCTCCCCTTTACTGAAGATATAGCTTTAATAACAACAAATATTAGTCAAGTGGCACAAATGCTGGCTGACTTCGACCAAGAATGTGGAAAGATAGGTCTACAGCTGAATCTCAACCAAACAATGTTCATGAAGAACGAACTAGTTCCAGATGCCCCATTCACTCTCAAAGGAACAAACATCTCTGAATGCAGCAGTTATGTATGCCTAGGTCAAGAACTCAACATGATGAATGACTTAAAACCTGAGCTGTGCAGGAGGAAGAGAGTGTCATGGAACGCCTTCAAGAGCATCAAAGAAATAGCTAAAAGGACAAAGAACCTCTGGCTCCTGGCTCCGGGCACATCTCTTCCACGGCACCATTCTCCCTGCATTAACATATGCCTCAGAGACCTGGGCCCTACAAAAGCAGGATGAGAACGCTATTCGGTCTCCCAGAGAGGAATAGAAAGGCTGTATTGGAATATTGCGCCTCACTCAAAGGAGAGAAGGAATCCAGATTTCTGACCTCCATTGACCATCAAGAGTCAGGGACGCAGTCTCATTTGCCAAGGCGCAAAAATCAGATGGGCTGGACATGTAATGCGATTTGGAGACGACAGCTGGACTAGAGCCTTTACTGACTGGATCCCACAGGAGGTCAAAAGATCACATGGGGGCCAGAGTGATGGTCCAGCGGGTTGGGCATTTGCCTTGCTCGTGGCCTGGGCCGGCCCTGGTTCATTCCCCCGGCATCCCATATGGTCCCTCGGGCACCACCGGCAGTAATTCCTGAGTGTAGAGCCAGGAGCAACCCCTGAGCATCACTGAGTATGACCCAAAAAGAAAAAAAAAAAGATCACATGGCCGCCCACCTACAAGATGTTCAGACTTCTTTGTCAAGACCCTAAATGAACGGTTTGAGACTTTTCAGATTACTGAAGCAAGCAGATGCCATTGGGCTACACTGGCATGTGATAGGGTCAAATGCAAAAGTATTGGCGTCCGTCGAGCAAATTGATGAATAACAGGATATCAAGTGATCATTGATCCAGGCTAAAAAGTAGGACACATTATAAGACTATTGGACACAGAGGAAAGAACATCTCATAAAACTTATAACTTCCTTTCTATAAACTGACTCCAGGTTTAATTCTGAAGTGTTCTTCTCAAGCTCTCATTTACTTGAAAACCCCTCATTCTTTAAATCTTCCCTTACATAATACATTTATTTAAAAGAAATTGAATGTACTGCCTTATTTATTAATCATTGATTAGGAAGTGCAAAAAAATAGAGTGATTAGTTAGAAAGTTAAATAATTTTCTGTGACATCACTAAGTTATATATCTGAATAATTTCATCAAACAGTGATAGAGAAGGTGCCAAGTGACAGTGCAGTGGGTAGGGCATTTGCCTTGCACCCATCAGCTGTGCATTTGATCCCCAAAATTCCATATAATCTCCCAAGAACCACGAGGAGTAATTCCTGAGTTCAGAGCCAGAAGTAACCCCTGAACATTGTAGGTGTGACCCAATTAAAAAACCCTAAAAAAAAAAAAAAACAGTGAAAGACAAAAAGCATTAGCATTTCTTTTTCATCCCTTAGTTAAACTGGCTGCCCTTACAAAAACATATCTTGAAAAACTTGGTGTTTGATGTTTCTAATTTGCAAAAACAAGACTGTAATCAATGGTTTTTTGAGCACCTCATCTTGCATGGCTGACGTAAAAACAGGAAATGATGTTCAGCCAACATTAGACTCAAAGATTTACTCTACTAAAAGTCCTTGAGTAGTATACTGAATTTCCCAATGAAATTCTGTTAGAAGTTTTAATGAGGCTCAAAGCAAAGAGAATGTTAGATATTTGTTCTCAACTGTAAAGATTTTTAAAGTTCTCTAGCTTTCTTTTTTAAGAATTTTGCATGTTTCTTTGCATACTTCATCAGTTGATCACTTGACATGCTGTTATTCATTCATTTACTCAAGGAGGCACCAGTAATGTTTCCATTTGTCTATGTCATGTGCCAATGTAACCTAATGGCATCTGCTTGCCAGGAATACAAAGAGCCTCAAACCATTCGTTCAGGGTCTTGATGAAGAAGTCTGGCTATCTTTAGGTGAGCGGCCACGTGATTTTTTGACAACCCGTGGGATCCAGTTGGTAACGGCTCAAGTCCAGCGGTCATCTCCAAGTCAGGTTACATGTTTAGCCCATCTGATTTTCGATGCCTTGGCAAATGATACAGTTTCCCTAACTGTCGATTGTTGACAAAGGTCGGAACTCCGATTCCTTCTCTCACTTGAGTGAGGAGTGATATTTCAAGCATAGCTTTCTCAATCCGCTTTGGGAGACTCAAATAGCCTTGTCAGACTGCTTTTTAGGGCACATGTTAATGCAGGGAAACAGTGAAGTCAAAGAGATGTGCTTGGAGCCAGAGGCTCTTTGTCTTTTTTAGGTATTTCTTCCATGATCTTGAAGGTGTTCCACGCCTATCTCTTCCTCCCTGTGCAGTTCAGGTTTTAGGTCGTTCACCATGTTGAGTTCTCAACCTAGGTACATATAACTGCTGCATTCAGAGATGTTTGTTCTGTTGAGAGTGAATGGAGAATCTGGAACTGGTTCATTTTTCATGAACATTGTTTTGTTGAGATTCAGCTGTAGACCTATCTTTCCACATTATTGGTCAAGTCAGCAAGCATTTGAGCCACTTGACTGATGTTTGATGTTATTAGAACGATGTCATCAGCAAAGCAGAGGTGGTGTAGTTGCCGACCATCTATCTTCACTCCCATTCCTTCCCATTCTAATTGTTGCATGACATTCTTGTGGGTGGTGCTGAAGATTTTTGGTGAAATGGTATCACCCTGCCGAATCCCTCTTTTGACATCAATGATCAATTTCCTGTAGAATGGTGAGATCCTGGTGGTTAATTTGTAATACAGCTCATGAAGGATCTTGATGTATTGGGTTTGAATGCCCTGTTTGACTAGGGCTCTCGATGACCGCTTCGGTCTCAACAGAATCAAAGGCTTTCTGTAAATCAATGAACATGAGACAAAGCAGCATCTTGAACTCCCTACAAACTTCAATGAGCTTGGTTACCGTGTGGATATAGTCAATTGTGCTGAATCCTTTTTGAAACCCAACTTGCTTCCATTGTTGCCCTTCATCTAACGTCTGCCAATCCTATTCAGGAAGACTTGAGTGAATAGCTAATAGATGATGGACAACAGGCAGATGGGGCAATAGTTGCCAAGGTCGTAGATGTCACTCTTCTTGAACAGTAGAACTGTCCTGCTGGTTTTCCATTGGGAGGGCACCTTGCATTCAGACATGTAGCATGTGAAGAGCTGAGCCAGTGTATTGATGAATAATGACAGCAGATTCTTCAGGTGTTCGGGTCTGACTTTGTCTGGTCCGGGTGTTGTTTGCTTCTTTACCAATGAAATGGCATGTCGAATTTCAGAAGGGAGAACGTTGGGAATGACATATCCATCCTGTGGAATTTGGTATGTGGGCAGGTGGACGTGGCTATCAAAGAGATCCGGGTAGAAGTCATGGATAATGTTCTCAATTGCTTTCTGGAAGATGTGATCGATCCATCAGGAAGTCAGAGGGCAGTCATCTTGGTCTTATAGTTGGCGAAGTACAGGTGGGTATAGCGAATTATTTTCCTGGTTTCTGCTGCCTCAGTCAGTACTTCTGCTCTTCTTTCTTTGAGGTCTTCCTTTATCACTTCTCTGCACTAATTTGCAACCTTGGACATTAGCGTATGGTTGCCTGAGACTTGCGCCTTGCCATGTTGGTGAATGAGATTGAGAGTTTTCTAATACAGGCATCCTTTTGTGGTGTTCTCTTTCTAGGTTTTCCTCACACAATCATGGAAGTGCTGAACCAGCAAGTTGTATTCTTCATTGATGTTGTCAATGATGGCATCTTCTCATGTTGTCTCAATGGTGCCAAAGAGCTCCCAGTTGGTGGTCATTCTGGGATTTCTCTTCTTAAACTTTGCAGCCCTTTCTCCTCATTCCGTGAAGTAGAATTTTCCATGAAGGAGACGGTGCTCCAATCCTGTTTGGAATTTTGGGATGACAGTGACATCATTCAGGCAAAACCGTCGATTGAATATGATGTGGTCAGTTTCATTGTGAAACTGTCTACCTGGAGATTCTCATGTCCAACGTTTAGATTCAGTCTTCATCTTCTTTGCATACTATGAAAACTAATTTGCATGAAGACATATATGAAAATTTTAAACAATGCAGGATCTACCTATCTAATTAAGGCCTCAATAGCATTACTCATGATAAAGATTTAACTTTCAGAAAAGATTTCCACCAAATGATTTGACTCAGAAAATATGATGCTTGGATTTTAACTAGAAAATGACTCTTCTAAAAAATTATTGAAATGCTCAAGACTTCATTTATAATGTATAATTTTAAAATGATCAGAATTTTGAGTGGATACCTAGGAAGCTAACTACTTAGATTTATCATTTTAATATAATGAGTTTAATATATAAAGTAAGCTTTAGATATGTACCTTTCTTGGCTTAGAAATGGTAAATAAAATGAACTATAGCCTGTTTATTTGTATCACCTTTTACTTACACTGTTAGCCAATTAAAATTCTTATAAACTTTATTTTGTACTTATTTATAATCTAATGATTTCAGCATTTTGAATAAAACTAGAGAAGAACTGTTAGTCATGATTATAGTTCACATTATCAGCATTGAAAATGAATGCCTAGATGCTTTCCCAGCAAACTGGGGAATATTTAACTTCAATGCACAACTCTCTACTGTCATTTTCATGATGTGTTAGCAGGTACCCTAATTGGGTGTCTTATTTCAGGAGCTTTGGATGAACAATTTTTATTTAATCATGAGAAAGGCCCTGGGGAAAAAAGTACAACTTCTGTTTACAGTTCTCCAGGAGATCAAATGAGGCCTCTGATATTTGTTTCTTTTTAAATTATCTCCAAAAGTGCAATTCTAGAGCAATCATTCCACATATATTTCAACAAGTAGTCCTAAAATGCTGAAAATAAAGGCCAGGAGATAGTAAAACTGTTAGAATGCAGGGCTTGCCTGGGGCCTGGAGTTGTTTAATTTCCGCACACATGGTCCTAAGTACTGTTAGGGGCACCCCTGGAGGCTTCCTTGCTCCACCCAGATATTCCCAAAACCAAAGACGCTAAGCAGCATCACTTCCTCCAGCCTTTGCATAGAACCACAGGTCCAATTGGCTGAGAATCACCTTGGCACCTACCACACCTACCATTTGGAAGCGAACACACCCAATAAAAAATGATAAATAAAATGCATAAAATATACATGCAATATTAGAAATCATGAACAATTATATTTTCACTTTTATGATATAAATTTAGATAAAACTTAAAAAGTGTGATTATGTTCCAAATCTTTATTCTCTTTTTAGTAATACAGAATATCTCAATAAAATATACATTAAATAAATATGGTTTTACGCCTTTTTCACCCCCTAAGATATATATTTCTCATAGTTTTTACCACTGAGTAAAATGTTGCTTCAAGCAATCTAGGCTTGAACAAACAAGAACAGACAATATTAATTGAGTGTACACAATATTAAAAAATTCTGTGTGGGCGCACAAAAAGACTTCAAAATCAAGATTTGATATCATATTATTGAGACTAGAAATTATTATTATTAAGATAACTGACCATTATAAGAAGAAAAGTAAGTGACACTGAAAATTGCACGAAAAATGTCCAATATGGGAAGTTTCCATATAGAGCATATTGAAATAGAAATTATTAGATCAGCCAATAGTGATTTCTTTATTAACTAATACTTATTCAATCTAATCCTGCCCCCAAGATGTTGCAGGTATGGTTGCAGTGCCTGACTGCATCAGAAGGTCGCAGACTGGAGACAGGCTTGTCTACACCCAGGGCTCTGCCCCGTGGGCCCTGGATGGTGGATGGTTGATGGTTTGACATAGAAAAAGACTGGGTCCCCTGGGATGAACTCAGAGCCACGGCAGAGTCTGACAAGCTACCCATAGTGTATTCAATATGCCAAAAATAGTAGCAGTAATGGACCTCATTCCGAATGAATGGAGACCTTTCTGGCTCCCACTCAAGCAAATCAATGAACAATGGGAAGACAAGTGACAAGTGATTTAGTCTAATAAAATAAGTCAAATATAGGTAGTACATAATCAGGTTGTGGAGCTGAAGAAGGTGAGGCAGATAGGAGAGACAGTTACTTTCCCTTATCCACCTCTGCCACCCTGGGACTGGCAGGGAAAGCTAGGACAGATAAAATCTGTGGACTACCACCTGTGTGGCATGTGCCGAAGCCCCACCAGCTCTACCATGTGACCAATAAGCCACTTGTTTTTCTCGGCATGGAAGTTAATCCCTACCACCCAATTTCTCGGGAACCACAGACTCAGTCTGGAGTGAGGAATTGCTCTTTGTACGAAAGGAACGTCCGTCTTGGGCCTTATCCAGGGCTTCCAGGTTTTTTTGTCCTATCTCACAGAAAGGCATTTCAGAAGTAGATAATCAAAATGTAAAAAACATTTTATTTGGAGACTTTTAGGAATAGGAAGAAGAAGAGCAAAAGGGGACAGAGAGAGAGGGTAACATGCTCAAGGGATAATTCAGGCTTCTCTAGAGACAAGAAAGAGCCCCAGTACACATCTCTCAAGAGAGGATACATGGTCGACACGTGTGCTCAGGTACCACATGTGCTCGGCCACACAGGAACCAGCAGCACATGGACTTGGGCAGCATATGCACATGCTTGCTTTGTTCAAGGTGATTTTTATAAGGATTTTCCAACCTGATCCTACATAGGGTTTCTACCTCGGTAAAAGTGTTTTGGAAATATGGTTGCCAAAGTGGTAAAATTGGAAGTGGTAGACGGTCCTCTTTGAAATTCCTTTACTGACCTTTGCTCCTGTTGGAGCTTCTCTAGAAGGGGCGGTCCAGCCTTCCCTGGTTCTGTTGTTCCCAGCTTAAGTCTTATTAGACCCTAGTTCCTGTGTTCGCAGGTGAGCCCTTTGCAGTCTTAGTATTACTGGTTTTATTCCCAGGATTTCCATTGCCATGGAGCCTCTTCCCTGTCTACCAACCTACATCAGAGAGACACCCAGCATGGACATGGAGTTATTCCTACCTCTAGGATCAGGGGGTCATTCATGGTGATTCTTGGGGAACCATATGCTATGTCAGGAATCAAACCAAAATCAGTTACATGCAAAGCAAGCACCTTAATCCCTGTACTATCTCTTCAGCACTGAATATAGGTATTACATAAATTTTGCTTTCCTTCCTTTATTTTATAGGGATGAAACCCAGGTCCCATATTAGCAAGACATGTGTTTTACAACTGAGTCAAATACCTGACCCTTTTAATTTTTCTTGTGAGGAAAGAATGCTATTAAAATGTTTCAGGGAGTAAAAAGTATAACATATTTCATTATGAATTGACTTGTGAAAAATGTCATTAAGGTGGTTTTAGCCCATGCTCATGGGGCTCTAACATCATATCTGATTGAGATTAATTTTGACCAATGCCCTATTTTCCTGATCCTTCCCACTAGTCCACAAGAAATAATTCTGTCTCTTAATTACTATTTAAATTTGTGTAAAGAATCCAAAGAAAAGCTCAATAGATCGGAGCACATCCTTGGCCCGCACAAGGCTCTGACTGATCTCAGGCACTGGTGGCTCAGCATAACCATGGCCTCACTCCCATCCCAGCACTGCAAGGTGTAGCGGTGGTAGTGCCGGAGCACAGCACTACATCGGTGGGACTGGAGCATTAAACCAGCCAGTTAGTACAGCCAGGTGATTATTTCCAGGAATTGCCTTAGACTTCCTGCACACTTCTTGGGAAGCACTGTCAAATTACTTCATTAAAATTTGAAAAACAATCAACTGTAGACATTTCAGAATATTCTAAAACTCAAAATTTAAAATCTGCAATAACTTAGTAGTCAACATAGACATTTTTGACCACCAGAAAGCATGACAAAATTCAACCAAAAGTTGATTTTAGAGTTCTATTTGCATATGATCACTTTTTGTTTCAATATATTTAAGGTAAATTATACCTTTCAATGTTGTAGTAACTATTGCATCTGCCATTGTGCATTGGGGCAAAGGCAGCTGACTTCTGAAAGTGATCGAACAGATGATATATAATTATTGTAGCTTATTTATGAGAAATGGGAAGAGAAGTATCAGACTCACTAGGGGAATCTACAGCTTTATTCTTTACCCACTCAGTCACCAGGAAGTGCCTAGGAGGTTTAGGAATACAAAAAATTCTGCAGTGAAGGACTTCAAGATACACTTACAGTGGTTAGAGCGCTTTCCTGTATGTATCTGACCAGGGCTCAATCCCAGCACCTATACTGTCCCCCAAGCACCACCAGGAGTACTCTCTAAGCACCTTCAGACGCATTCCCATAACAACCAAATCAAAGAAAAATCCGAAATGAGCACCTGCTAGGTACAAACCTTTGTCTTCTGAACTTCACCAGGCAAACTGCACCAAGGTCCTGCTTGATCTACATGGCTTGAGCATTTATTCCTGCCACCCAGTTTCTCACGAACAGGGAAACTCAATCTTGAGTGAGGAGTTGGTATTTTCAGGAAAAATAAAATCAGTCCTAGATAATCCTCAAGTTTCTTCTCTGTTTTGTCATTTTCCTACACAGAAAAGAATTCCAGGAAGGAGATGAGTAGTGAAGGGAAGTAAGTTTATTTGGAAAATTTTAGGGAAAAAAGATAATTTTGCACTTAAGAGACAATATGTGTTTCTCTAGAGTGGAGAGAGCCATGTACATGTCCCAAGCAAGAGAATTCTCAAGACAGAGAATGCATGCCCTAAAACAAAAGAAACTACACATCTCAAGTGGAGGTATGGGCAAACTCTCCCCCAGAATGGGGAAATGTGCACCTTTTACTCTGCCAAGACAACAACCCCCTTCCCAAACAACCCCCTTCTCAAAGTCTATTGATAGGGTTGTTGCCAAGGGAGAGAGCTTGGACACGTTGATGATGATCTATGATATTCTTCCAATCTTTATTCCTGACTCAAAGGCTTTCCTCCCAGGAGGGTGAGCTGATGCTCTTGGCTTCCATTTCTATATCTTAAAGGTTTTCCAGCCTCCTCAACATTTTTCATCCTTTGAACTACTTTGGTTTTTTTCCCAAAACTAATTAACAGGACACTCTGTCTATCTACAACAAAATTATCGCGGTAAGACAAAAATAATTTGCCTACCTTTAGTATATGTCTGAAGATTAAAATGCAAGTTGAACCCTTACTGGAGACTTTCCAATAAAAAAACACTATTTGATTTCTGGTGATGCATATAGATATCTTGTCTTCCTCTTTTCTTCTTAGAAATCCATACAGAGCCTTAAGGAATTTTACTCTGGGTTTTGTTTCACTTGGAAGAACTCTTTGACTGGACTCCAGCCCCTTTCTAGTTTACAAATTAGGTAGTGGAACACTATGGATTGGTGGAATGTTTTCAGGAAACAGGTACATAAAGACCAAAACTCCATTATCTTGGGCAAATCAGAAAAAGATAAAGAAAGTGGCCAAAAGTAAAGAACACTATCATTTTATAATTAGTGGAAACACCATTGTTTCTGTTAAACTTTCTTTATTTTCACTATGATATATGTTCCCTATAAAAAGAAATACTTTCAATTATTTTCTAAATTTCAAGGCTAAACACAATGTAGTTAGAATTTAACAAATACCAAATGAATAAATAAACAGCTTAAATATACATGTGAGTATTCAACACTGTTTAACTTCAGGACAGGTAAAATGGGAATTGTAGTTAAAATGATAAAAGTGAATATCTAAAAAGAGAGACAGAAATGGGGCAGAGCTGCTACTGGCTCTCACTATGCCCAGCCGCTCATGAGGTGCCCGGGAGGGATGGCAGGTTCTAGCCCTGGCCCACCACCCCAGCAGAGCCTCACAAGCCAGAAGACCCCCCCACTCCATGAGGACCTCCATTTTCCACATCTGGACTTCCCCTCCTCAGAACTCCACCCAGCAGACCAGCCTATTACAGCACGGCTTGTGCAGCCAGGCTTATCAGCTGGCATATTTGATATGCCAGATACCAGTAACAATTATAGACCTCATTCCCATGACCTGATGGAATGGTTTGAGGCTCTTTTATGTTCCTGGAGCAAGCAGGTGCCCTTGGGCTCTACTTGCATGAGACAGGTCATATGGAGATGTTACTTGGTGCCAGCTCGAGCAAATCAACGATGAACGGGAAGACAGACAGAGGTATCTAAAAAGATACAGAGTAAAAGTTACAATAGGAAAATTCAAAGTACTTGAGAATTTATTTCTCCTTTTTATTCTTCTTTGCACATCGTAATTTACACCACAATTTACACAAGACAGTTTTTACCCTTTTCTAAATCTATCTGCCTTTAGCAATGTTACTAATGGAATTATTCAAATATAAGAACACTACACATTGCAGTCATGAAGACACTAAACTCCTTCAGTAAATACAGACTAGCACACAACAAAGTAGGTGGGGTGCTGGTTGCAATAGAAAAAAGAAAAAGCTACCTAGAACAGAAGAATTTTAAGTCTTCACCCTGATTTCCCTTCTGCTGCTGCTCTTAGCAGACTGATCTTCCTAAATTATCCTCTCAGCTCAATTTCGTCACAGAGTTAACATTTCAGGTTCTGCTTACAGCTTCAGAAAAGCTAGTTACAAAGATATCATAAAGGCATAATCATGTTTATCTTCCACTCCACATAGTTGGTAGTGAAGCAATTTTCACGAGAGTCCCAAGCACAACAAGTGTCAGAAAATGGAAGTACCACAGACCCCAGCTCTCCACCTGGCCTAAACAGAATGAGACTTCAGCACGGAAAAGGCACATGACATTTTGTTGGATTCATACGTACTTCCTCTCTCCTACACTCTCCCACCATTCAGTAAAGTTAATAGAAGTCACTTGATCACTTGACATCCCATTATTCGTCGATTTGCTTGAGCAGGTGCCAGTAATATTGGCATTGGACCCTATCACGTGCCAGGTTAGCTCAATGGCACCTGGTTTAATAGAAGTAGAGGTAAAGAAATCAAGTCCACATCTCAGGAGGAGAGTAGGAGATGATTTCATAAAGGAAAAGGGAGAGGAGGTAAGTCCTCTGCACATCTCAATCTGCCCTTACTGTGCACTTAGATCCTTTGTCACTTCTCCTTCTCTGTTTTTCTGTTTCTTCTTTGGGTCACTCCCTGCAATTCTAAAGAACTTACTCCCAGCTCTGCACCCAGGAACTACTCCTGGTGGTGCTTATGGACCATAGGAGATGCCAGGGATCGAACCCACATCGGCTGCATGCAGGGCAAATGACCTACCTAACTGTGCTGTTGTTCCAGCCCCTCACTTCTCCTTTTCTATGGGCAAATGCAGGAAGGACATGAGGAGATAAAAGCAACTTTCTCCTCAATATACTTCTTTCCTCTCCATTGCAAACAATGAAGAAAAATAAACAGAGGGTAAAGTATGCCTGAACAAAAGGTGCTTCCCTTCATACAATACCACCCAGACATAAAAACATTTGACAATGCTTGTAAATGTCAATCTTTTCCAAACACAGATCTGTTCAGCAGGTGTTTTCCTAGGAAACCTATGAAAACATTATTTTTTAATTTAGTGATCCTAAATAAAAAACAAATAAATCTACAGTATCCACCTTGTAAAGAATAAGGCTAGTGATTTTATAACACACTATTTTAAGACAATGAAATTATCTACTCTAAAATCAGCTGTGTTGCAGTTAAGTGCAATGACTTTCATTTTACTTTCTAAATCTATATAATTCTAATGAAAAATAATCCCTCTTTCCTTGCTATGGTTTTAGAAAGCAAGAAGTTTTGAGGTATTTTCTCTACTGCCCAAAATAATACTTAAGTCATTAATACAATCACATCTTTATCCCAACATAATATAATAATATATATAGTCTCTAATGCAAGTTGAAGGTATAGTCTAAACTTTATTAACCAATAAAATGTTTGTAAAGATGACATTACCTTATTGATGAAATTGATAAAATTTCTTATTTTCTTATTTGACATGTAATAGAATAGAGGAAATAATGTAAACTAGACACTCTGAAATTCCATTTTATAGTATAGATCTATTTCAATCACTGCTCTATGTCTGTTTAGAATAGTGTCAGCTCAACAGAAACTCAAAAGAAAAAAGGAGCCTTCAATTTATTAGAGGTTATAGGGCATTAGGATATACAAATATTATATTAATATTTAATGTACTTTTTAAACATAATATTGTTTGAAACCTCTCAACAATACAAAACTTGAAGTTGGGAATTGCTCTTTGATTTTCATTTAGAAACTATAAATGGAATTATTTCTAGGTTTAACATTAAAACTTTACATTTTGCTAAAATTACATTCCAATGGTAAAAAAAGATGGGGTTGATCAAGAGTGACACATGTTCACAGAGACTTAATAATTCTGTGAAGTAAGAAAATATTGTCTGTTCAAGTGAGTTAAAGAGAATAACTACAAACATTTCCCTATGGAAACCATGGACTTCCGCTCCATTAAACCCAGATCACAAAAGATCATGTTCTCAGCCAAACACGTTTGAGAAGTTAAAAATTTATAGTCTTTCAATGTTTTACCCTTTACAAACTGAGTAGAAAAGGGAAACCTGAATAAACATAATCCCAAAAAGTATAAAACTTTGAATGTAATGCAATGGTCATCTCTAGATAAATATGATAAGGCAACCACAGTGTCATTCACAAGCACTGAATGGCAAAGTGTGAGCAACTATGGCAGCCATAACCTCAAAAAAAAAAAAAGTGCGAACACAACAAAGGGTGACACCCACCTAAAAACTACCAGATTTCTTAACTGAGTGCTCAGGAGTATATAGTGCCAACTGCCCAAAGAATGTAACGAGATTACAAAACTGGTAACTTTTTTGTTGTTGTTTTGGGTCACACCAGTGATGCTCAGGGTTTACTCCTGGTTCTATGCTCAGGAATTATTTCTGGCAGGTTCAGGTCTGGGATTGTGTGGGATGCCAGGGATTGAACCCATGTCAGCTGCTTGCAAGGCAAATGTGCTACCCACTGTGCCATTGTTCTGGCTCTCCAAGAGCTCTAACATTTTTGCTTACATAAGCCAGAAGTCAACAGACCAACACATACTTCTGATTAAAGTAGCTTGTAACCTAAACCAATATCTACAAAAAATATTTTTCAAAAGAATAAAAGGCAAAATGAAGACTTTTTTGATAAGGAAAAGTTTGAAAAAATAAAGGGTTTCAGCAGTCTTAACAGAAATATCAACAATATTTTTTCAAGCGGAAAATATGCTATCATATGGGAACTTGGGTATATAGAAAGCAAAGACAGGTGTTAGAAATAGTATATTAGTGTGCAAATATATATGTATCTAGCAGATATATTAAATATATGTAATATATGCTTAATATATACTTAAATATATATAAAATGTAATTACATTTTGATTTATTAACCTCTAAAAAATCAATCAACATAAAATTTGTTTGAACTCTTTGAGAATGGGAGCCAGAGCAACAGTACAAAGAGTAATATGTTCAGAGGGCCCTTGCCTAACACAGGCGACCCTGGTTTAATCCCTAGCACCACATAGGGTCCCTTGAGCCCTGTCTAAAAGATACTCCTTAGTGCAGAGCCAGTAATAAACCTTGGGCACCACTGATTGCAGCCCTAAAACAAATAATTCAGTTAATTAAAAAATGTTTAGAATTTTTTTTAAATGAAAAAAATATTGAGTTACACTTAAAATAGTAAAAATTGAATGAAAAAAATTAGAAGGATTTTTAGTTTACCTATTGGATTGTCATAAAGTTAAATAGTCAGACAGTACATTCTGTTGAGTAAGGGGAAATAAACACTCATAGATTATCTGTTGGAATAATAATTGGTGGTACCCTTGCTGAAGAAAAGATTTGTCAATATTTAATAAAAGTACATAAGCATTTTTATTTTGACTCAGCAATCCTACTTGTAGGATCTACCCTGAAGATATTCTTCTAGCAATATGAAAATAAATGTATGAAAGTTTATTTATTTCAGAGTTCTTTGAGTTGATAAAGTAGTGGAAATTAAGAAAATTTAAATCTAATCAAAATTAAAACTTTACATTTTGCTAAAATCACATTCCAATGGTAAAAAGAGATGGGGTTGATCAAGAGTGACACATATTCACAGAGAGCTACTGACATCACTTATTTCACTTATCTCAACGTCTATTTGAGTTTTTCCTATTCATACACTGAACAATCCATTCTATATTGGTTGTTGGAGCTAATTCACTAAATACGGTCGATGAACATGTGCCAGACAAAAGTCAATGGAGATCCTCAAATCTCTACTGTGACATTTGAGTCCACTGTATAGGAAATTACCAAGGTGGTCCCCCAGACCACACCTCTTGCCCACAGACTTTGTCTCTAGAAAATGTGATGGGATATTAGGCAGATGAATATACTAGGTTTTGAGATAACGTGTGGGCGCTCTGTGCCTATGCGCCATGGGGTATATGGGATCCCCCATTTATGATCCCAGCCAGTCACAGCACTGGGTGGACCCACTAGGCCTTGCCAGAGGGTATTGAGTTGGCAAAGGGCACCCCAGCTTCAGCTCCCCACGAAAACTGGTGGATTCAATCACCAAGTCGTGCATACCTGGGCTTGAACTAGACTATTCTGTTGGGTGTGACTTTGCCAAGCTGTGGAGTCTGGACCTTGAAAGTGGCTGCGATTGTGATGCATGAAGTTTTCCAGCCTTGGGGGTCTGACCAGGAGGCAGGGGGAGGCATGCCCTGCCCCCTTCCAGGACCCCTCATTAGCCTAGTACAGGCTGAGCGGGCAGCAGCTCAGCCCCTGTGCCTCAACAAATTAAAAATGTTCTGATGTTGAGTTTGAGAGGGGCTATTATCACTGGTATGCAGTAAGAGCTCATGGCTTTGACTTCGTTCTCTCATAATCAAGAACAATGAGAATTTTATGTGTTCTTTGATCATGTATGTATCTTCAGAGAATTTTCTGTTTAGCTTTTCTCTATTTTTAGAATGTGGTTGTATGTTTTTTAGTTGTGATTGAGAGTTCTTTATATATCTCTAAGAATAGTTCTTTTAACTTAAGTTCCCCTAATTATTACTTGTGACTGAATCATTCCAATATTCTCATCTATAAGAGCAGAGCACATCAAAGACATATTTCTCTATTGGGTGGGCAAAGATTTTAATATCGTAGCTCTGATCAGACCTATTCAATATATTGATATTCACTGGCATGATACCAAAAAAAAATAAATGCCTGTTTGATATAAGGGGAACATGTGGGAAAAAAATAAAAACTTATTGCTTAAAACAAAATCTTTTTTAAAAGATGCTCAGTATTGGATTTTTATTGCTGCTGTTCTCTTTAATTGGGACTATAGGGTGAAAGTACATTATTTCATTGTTTTTTACTCCTGTCTAAATTGAGGGCACCAATAAAATGACTGTATTTCAATATTCAAGCATCTGACATTTTACAAAAAAAAAAAAAAGAACAAATTCAAGTTGACTTAACAAATTCCATTTATTGAAGGCACATTCTAAGCTTCCTTTTCAGCTCAGACCCCAGAAACTAACTTAGTTAATTGGAACAATTAAGAAACACCGAGGGTATAATTGCCCCTTTCAGTTTGCTTTTGGAGGAAAGAGAGTGATTTATCTCAGAAAACAAGAGCCAGGGAGCCTACAAAGAAAAGAATGAAAACATTCTGGTTAAAGAGGAATATCAGGAATGCTTTTTTTGTAGTCAACTTGCAATGATAAGTCCTCAGTTTCTGTCCAGGATCACAGAAAACATGGAATGTTTAAACCAACTGTGCCCAAAATCCTACAGCCTATGGTCTGCTTTGGCAAAGGAAAGGGTCATTATTTTCCATGGCTAACGGAAAAAGATGGAATATAATCTGTTACCTTTGGCCAGTGTTGCACACACACACACACACACACACACACAGCAGAATACACAACCTAGAGTTGATTTTACTAGGATGGCAATAATATCAATCAAATCAATTATGTTTTTAAAAAAATAGATTCCAGAAAGCCTAGAAAAAATGTTAGTCATTCCTAATATTAGTTAACTGAATACATCATGTGTATAGATAATGTACACATGTACACATAGATAACAGACAAACAACTGCAAGGATGTAATTGTTCAGAGTCATATTTCAATACTAAGTCTCAAAATTGTCAGTTTGATAGACATGACACATATCTATAGAGATATTTGAAAAGAATTTCAACCTTATATTTGAGTTTATTATTTAGCATAACATATTTTGCTGTCATTTAAAATATAGTCGCTTAAATTTTTACAGTAAAGCGACCACACAAATTTGAATACCAAAGATAAAACTCAGTCAGATGTTCCACTGTTTTGTCTACAGAAGGCCACCCATCTGGCTCTGGAATCTGCCCATAGCACTTTGTTCTCAAAAGGACTATTTTGTTTGATAAGAATAAAAGATTATTTTATCTTCCATTTTGAAAACATTGGAAAATTTTTACTCTTATTTTCTTATGGGATACATTTTAATATTATTAGAGAAAATTATGAACAGCTTTAGTCAACATTTTATTCTTGGCTTATCAAATTAATATAATTTAAGAAACAAAAATAATTTTTCCCATAAGCACTTTGAGTGAAATCTGTAAGCTTGAAAAATGAGTGTAAGCATTTTGCTAAACCTTACTCTACCCAAATATGCCTAGTTTTGCCCTTGATCTGAGCAGAAATATGGGCGATGCCCTATGTCAAGGCATGAAAAATGACTCGAGAAAGGAGGTAAAATTAGATCTTTGTTAGCTATGAAGACTAAGAAAAGTGTGAAATTGAAAAGGCAAAATTTCTGCACCTCTTCCCTTCTGCCAAGTCATCTGTCCCAATGAAAGGAAGACCTTCACGTGAACTCTCTGAAAGCCCATAGACAAATTTTTCTATTTATAAGAAATGCTCATCTCCAGAGTAGACCACATTAAAATTTTTTAGATCTGTATTCAGCTGATGCCTGATACAGAAAATGGAAGTTTTCTTGTTAAATCTTGATTGGTTTGTTATAATAGTGCTATTACTTAAGTAAGATTTTAAATTTCACAAGAAATAAGAATGTGTTGCATATCTCTGTAGGTACATGACACATCACCATAATTCCTTTATAGATAATCTCTCCAAAAGTATTAATGCAGTGTGACTAGGCTAATAAATTGATCTGACCTTTCTTCTTACCACAAAGGAACAGATTGATAGCAACCAAGATCCACCCTATGCTATATAAAGTATGCAGCCACCAGAAAGTATAATTTGTGTGTCAATTAAAATCACAGTTCTTATGCAAGTCTAAAATGTCAAATGTCTATGATTTAGCAAACACAAGCAGAATAGATTCATCTAAAAGTCTCTGCTAAAATGCATATATCAACAGAATTCAGTTTTCTAGTCCTGTTTATTAACACTTTGCCCCAGATTCATTTATCAGAGTATGTAGTTTTTATCTTGAATCATGAACCTATGAAATGTAATGAAAATGGAAAACGTTGCAATTACCAACTCTTGGTAAGAAGGGTACACAATAAGTGTTGTGAGCGATGACATATTTCACATGTCAGTGGTTGAAAGTAGAGGAAATAAGAAGAGCTTGAACCAAATATACCTTCCTAGGATTGCCTGTATTTGCTTAGTTCCAAGTAAATTCTTTATCCCTCAGAAGCTATTAAGAAACTCAAAGTAGCCTTGAATTAAATCATTCCATTTACATTTTTAAATCCTCTCAGCAGAGATGTTAGATTTCATATGATTCATATATACAAAGTAGAGAGTCTTGAAATGGTGGACACATTTTAAAATCATGCGTGATCGGCATCCTTGTCATAGCTCTCAAGGTTTTTGAAAACCAAGATGTTCTTAATTTCAAGAATAATTTTAAACTTTGTGAATCTGCACTGATTTTAGAACCTCACATAAACTTTTAGGTTTTTAACAACTGTTTAGAGGCTGACTTTTAAAAAGCTTAAAAACATATAAATATATATTACCAATGCTCCAAAACAAAGTTAATGTCAAGTAGTTGACTTAGATGTAAAGAGGTAAGAATTATATTCCATTTTTATCCTCCTAAGGAACATACCAGGTTACAGTAAACCCAAATTGTTATAGTATTACCAATCAAGGGCTCTGTAGACAATAACTATGTCAGTGAATTTTGAGAAAAGCGATAACTTCACTTTGAGGCCTGATAGAAAGGAAACAAGAGGCGATTCTCAAAGGTTGAGACTGGGTGCATTTTATGAGAAAGAGGATAAGATGATAGTG
Organism: Cryptotis parvus; assembly: GCA_021461705.1. NCBI lineage: Eukaryota > Metazoa > Chordata > Mammalia > Eulipotyphla > Soricidae > Cryptotis > Cryptotis parvus. The sequence goes on along the minus strand of JAJIBD010022019.1, from coordinate 55,306 downwards.
AGATTCAATAACTTGACCATGGCTGACTGAAGGAACTTTGGGAAGTGTTGCTTATGGTTATAAATGAGGAATAGTTGCGGTATTGGGAGGGCTCCCCAGTCAAGAAGAGATTCCTTGACTCTAAAAAGTATTCTGATTTTTTAATTCTAATTTTTGCTTGTTTTTTAATTCCATGAAGAATGGATACATATTTGATTCTGGTACTATTTTACATAAAAGAATTCTACTCTATGCCTCTATGCACTTGTGGCTCAGTTCATCATTTGGAAGACGAAGGCCTATTTTCTATGCATGCACTCTGATAAACAAGTTGTGAAATATTTACTCCTTTTGAAAAAGAACCTGTGAAAAAGCTACAGCTCTAACCAAACTTTGGCTATATTATTCTACAGTTTAGCTGGGGAATGGGGTTTAGGCTGCATGCTAGACTGATCAACTCAGATAACACAGATCAACCTGGGTTCAATCATGTTGTTTTTCAAGTATAACCTGATGCAAATCTGGGAACCCCAAGTCCAACTCTATATAGCCCTATATGCCCCATAGCACTGCTGAGGTGACCCAGGTAATCTTCAGCACTTTACGGTACAAGCAGCACCATATTCTGGGCCATTGGATGGAACAACTGGCCCTGTTGACTAAGAATTATTGGTGGGGCTTCTAAGTACTGCTTGGGAACACACACGCCATGCATGTGTTCATTCACACACATACACACATATGTAGAGCTCAGAAAATAGAGACAAATTTAATTTATTTTGTCATTATATGATGAGAAAATTCTTTTCTGTACATCAGATTTTCTCTGCTGGAGCTCCATAACAAAAACGCAGAAAAAAGAATAAAACATGCAACTTTATTAATAAGAATAACTCATATATGCTTGGGTCAATGCAAGAATGAATGATTCGACAGAGTGACTAGGGCTTGGGTTTACAGACCATCTTAGCAAAGGGAAAAATAAATTTTTAGAGACATGAGAAGACAAAGTATAAGGACCTTAAGTCTCCAGGGGCAGCAATTTGTGGGAAGGCAAATTTATGGGCAACTACTGATAGGTAAAAGGTTAGTTAATACAATCTTCAAGCTGATAAAGGTTGTCTTCGGTGATTAACTTCTGTCCTTTCTGGAAGAAAGGAAAGGACATCTTTGTAAATGTATATCCTGATTTTACAAAAGTATAAGGAGAAGAGTTTTGGTTTTCATGCTTTCTACAGTCTTCAACTCAAAATAAGTATATAATAAACTCATTGTATAATATCATCTCTATAAATTCTGGGGTGGAAAGAACTAGGAGTTGACTATTCAATTTTTTTCTTTTATTTGATAGAGGCAACTTTGACAACCCCTTCAATTTCTATTTTTCTTGATTTCAATTATATATTTCAGTTGGTGTATTTTATTAGTGTGAAGTAACAGTTACCTTGAATATTAAATAAGTATATCCTACAGATGTTAAGTACTCTAAGAGACAATAAATAATGATTATCCAGCATTTATTATGGGTTAATGATTGAACTTGGCATATTATAAATGAGGGAGATAGCTCCAAAGAATGGAGTGCATGCCATCCTTGCTTGAGGCCCCAAGTTCAATTCTCTTAGTTCTTAGTACCACCAGGCACAAACACCAAGTCCTTAGAATTATGCAGAAGAACCAAGTACAGCTGGGATTGTCCCCAAGGACCCAAAAACTGCTGAAGGGGTCCCTACTAAAGGTAAATTAAAAAATTAACTTGACATAAAAATATTCATCTTGTAAATTGCACAACCATTTCTTAAACTAAAATTTACATGCAATTTTTAGTACTTTTATTGAGGTACCTGAATTTACAATACTGTTAATTTTATATTAACAGTGTTTATGTTAGTTTTATGCACGCCTCATTCCAACACTGTTCCAATCACCAGAGAACCTACTTCCCTCTGCCATTTACCCCAGGGCCCTTCCTTGCCTTTCCACCCATGTAAGCCTATTTCTACAGACAAATCTCTAATTCTAATAACTTTGACGATTTGTAGTTCCATTACTATATTCCTTTGTATTCCATATCTGAGGGAGAGCTGTTGTTCTTATTGTAGAGATAGTGACACCTACACATATATAGATGATTAAAGCTAAAATTCAGATATTTTGTCAATTTCAAATCAATGCTAAATTGACTAATTATTTCAAAACCTAGATAGTTCTATTTCCATAGGAATATCAATTTAAAAAATTAATAATATAAATAAGTATAACTAATAAAATTTAAATTAACATGAAATAGACATACCCTACAAATAGAAGATTCAGTAATAGTGAAGCATAAAAAATTAAGAAAACTTTAATGGAAATCTGAATAAGCTTATGAAAATCTAAAGATACATTTTAATCCTAAAAAAGGGAATATTGACTTTATGTTAGAAAATATTACAGGTAATGCTTCAGTACCTACATTAATAAGTAAAAGATTGCAATAAAAATCTCTATAGATGCAATGAAATCACCTGAATAGACATAGAACATTCAATAAAAATGAAACATTAATTTATTATTGAAAACCTATAAAATCCCTTAGCAGGATAGGAATAAACAGTCTTTCTTAATCTTCTAGAAAGCAACCATAATCACCATGAGTTAATGTTGTTCTCAATGGTGAAGTGCTGAAAAGTTTGATCTGTCTTTAAAAGTATCTTCTTTAAAGCTTGCAAAGCTGGCTTTAAGGCTATGAATTCTCTAAACTGTTACCTGTCTGTGAGGTTCTGGGTCATTCCTTCAACTCTTCATGATACTCTGAATGATAATCTGTCTGGGTAGAGTATTCATTGCAAGTTTTTTTTTATAAAATCCATATCTGACTATTCTCTTCTGGATTATAGAGTTTTCATTTGATAGATCTGCTGTAAATCTTCCGGGCTTTCCTGTGTGTAAGATTCATTTTTATATTGCTGCTTTCATCTTCTCTCTGTCAATCTTACATCATTCTTATCATAATATGTCCTGAATTTTTTACCTTTGGGTCTATATTTGCTAGGACACTCCTCGCCTTTTGTATCTCAGTGTATGTAATCCTCAACATTGGGGCATTTTTAGCTATGCTCATTGTTGCTGTTGTTCAGTTGATTTGTTTTTTGTTTGTTAGTTACAACCAGCAATGCTCAGGGGTTACTCCTGTCTCTGCACTCAGGAAAGACTCCTGGCTTTTTTCAGGGGACCATATGGGAAGAAAAGGATCAAACCTGTGTCAGCCTCAAAAAGGTAAATGTACTATCACTCTGACACCCTAGACGTAAATTTTTTAACTAGTAATTCTTCATTAAATGTGCCTTCCTATTCTTCAGAAACTTCCTTGATTCTTACATTGTTCCTCATTACATCATGCCATATTTCTCCGATGTGCTGTTCATTTCCTTTCAAACATTATTCTATCTTCTGCTGTTTTCTAGAAGTTTCCTACATCTCATCTTGGACTACCTTGATATTTTCCTCAGCTGCATTTACTCTTTGACTTGGAACTACTTTGTTGTTTTTTCCATCACCTCACCTTCCATTCTCTTCATTTCTGTGGATTCTGAATGCAGTATTTTCATCTCTGCTCTCCTATTTTCTTATTCTTTGCTAACTATCTGTGCCATTCTTTCTTTGAACTCATTACACATCCTCAACACAGTATCAAAAAAATCATTCTCAGAGTGTTTGCAAAAGTGATGGATGCTGGAAGAGTCTTCATCCTTACTATTTTCACTCCCTGAGCTTGGTGGAATTCTGCTCATCTTCCCAATTGTGTTTATAGTGTTCCTGCTGTGCTGAAGGTTGATCTTTGTAGTTAGTCCCCAGGAGTCACTAAGGGATTAAGCTAGCTGAATATTTCTTTTTCCCTTCTCTACTTATCTTCACTCAGTGATAAGACATACAAGTGTGAGCTGTGTGAGGTGTGATGCATAGAGCTGCAAGTGGCCACAATAGTTGAGGGGCACTGATGTGGTGACTGCTGGGATCCAGATTTGAAGGAAACTTGTTCCCAAACTTCAAAAGCCCAGGGATGCCAGCCTGTAGATTGACCTCGCCTATAGGGTTGGAGGAGCAAGGAAATGTGGAAGCATGCTTGCACTTACCCCTATTTTAAAGGACAAAGTTGAGATTTCTGATTAAAATCATTCATAATAAAATTGTTTCATGTTTTATTTAAGAATTCATTATTTTTAACTTTATTAGACTTCAGTGAATAACAATATCAATTAATATATGCATATACTGTACTGTATTTGCCACCTAAAGTTCACTTTTCACCCTTTACCACAACTGATTCCTTTAAGTCTACCTTCCGATTTTAACTGTCCTTTTGCTTCTACAGTCTAAGAGTTTGTGCCATGGTGACAAAAAATGGAACTCTTCCTTCTGGGAAATCAGTATAAGTCTGCCAAAACATAGAGAGGGCAGATATTTTATACCCAGTTTTGGAAACATTCAGTGAGGAATACCTTCTCCCAAAAAGCAAAAATGAAACATTCTATATGCTAATAACATAGCTCTAGTTTTAAAAAGTAAAGCAAAATTCTTCATTTTACAAAACTGGATTTAAAAATAGCATTCTTAACTGCAGTCACCAGAAACACACAATTATCAAAAACGCACACAGTTCTCTTGGCCTCTCTGGCCCCTTCAGCTTCCTAGGGAGGTATGTTTTGACATCTCTATTTTCTGCAGGGTTATGGACTTTATGGTGGAATTGTTGCGGGTAGACTCTAATAGAACATAATGTTTATCTAATGTTTTTAGGGCTAATTTAGAAATATTAGAGCAGTAATATTTGTGAGTGATAAAATATAATATTTATCTACAATTTTGTTTCTCTTACAGGTTTTAAGGTTCTATATTTAGCTGTGAAAATATACTGGCCAACTTTTTCTGAACCTTTTTCCTGGGCACTTAACTTAACTACAATTTGAAGCTATGATTGTATTTAGATGTGGCCAGGCAACTGTGTTCTTGCCAATGAAATGTGGGTGAACACAATTTTCTCATTTCCAGGCAAGGTTCATAAATCCTTTTAAATGCTAACACACAGTGTGTCCTTAGAAACCACATGTTGAAATTAAATGTATCTCACTGAGACTCGTCTTACAAATAATTACACAGATCAAAACTCAAACTTTTCAAAATTCAACCAACATTACTTTATAGATGTAAGAAATACACATCAATTAAAGTGGTTCTATGTACCACCACACCACAAAAAACTACAGTTGACAACTCTTGTTTCTTCATATTTTTCTAAAACTCTCAAAATCTTTCTGTTATAAACAGACCCTTCTGGGAGTGTCTAGAATATTATGCCACATCATGCCACAGTCAGAGCAACCCAGAGTGTACCCATACATGCCCCCAAACTTCCCAGTTTACATTTGTTGTACGATCTGAACAGAGAGACAGAGAGGAGTTATTCCTTATCAAGCATGACCTTAGAATCACACAGGCATAGTGAGTTAAAACTGAGCCCAAATACCACATCTCTAGGTGCTAAGCAATTTGAAAGCCAGTGCGTATAGACTACCTCTCATGAATTTAATTAAAAACAAAACCATGAGGGGGGGGAGCCGATGGCACAGCGGGTAGGGTGTTTGCCTTGCACGTGGCTGACCTGGGTTAGATCCCTAGCATCTCATATGGTCCTCCAAGCACCCCTGGATGAATTTGTGAGCAAAGAGCTAGGATAACCCTCGAGCATTGCCAGAAAGAAGATGACAGATAGATAGATAGATAGATAGATAGATAGATAGATAGATAGATAGATAGATAGATAGATAGATAGATAGATAGATAGATAGATAGATAGATAGATAGATAGATAGATAGATAGATAGATAGATAGATAGATAGAGGGATGGATGGATAGATAGATGATAGATAGATAGATAGATAGATAGATAGATAGATAGATAGATAGATAGATAGAGAGAGAGAGAGAGAGACATCTTGCTCAGATCAATGGCTGCCCTTTAGCAGTGTATCTTGCCATTTCTATTGAAGTTTCCTTTTATGCCTGCTTTTCATATTTTCTTCTCATTTTTCTAACTATTCTCCTGCAGCTGTCTATTGCCTACCAATATTTATGTATTTAAAAAATAATGTTTTCCAAAAAGGGAAAATTATAGACCCATACCCCTGATTAACATAGATGCAAATATCCACAACAAAATACTTGAAACTTGCATCCGATGGAACCTCAAAAAGTTATACACCATGACCAAGCAGAATTCATCATAGAGCAGCAAGAGTAATGTAATTCATGAAAGTAATCTATATAATATGATGTTTTATATCAATAAAGAAAATATAAGAATAAATAATCATTAGATGCAGAGAAAGCCTTTGACAAGATTCAGCTTGTTAAAACTGACCCATTCATGATAAAAACTCAATAAAATGGGAGTTGAAGGAACTTCTCTCACATAGTCAAAAGTCATTACCACAAGTCACCAGCAAATGTTATATACAATGGTGAAAAACTGAAAGCCCTCCTTTACAATCAGACATAGGACAAGGTTATCCATTTTCAGGTACTGTCCATGGCAATTAGGAAGAAAAGATAGTAAGGGCCTTCAAGTAGGGAGAGAAGTCAAATTTCACTATTAACAGATGGCATGATACTATACTTAGGCATAGTATACCTAAGCAATCCTCACATAAAAGAACATGGGAGATATCACATTCCCCACCTTCAAACTATACTATAAGGCAGTAGTAATGAAACAGCATGATACTGGAATAAGGACAAACTTTCAGATAAATGAAATGGAATTGAAAATCTAAAGACAGATCCTCAGCTATATGGATAGCTAATCGTTGATAAAGGAACAAAACCTATGATGAGGACCAAGAAAAACCTCTTCAGCTAGTCATGCTAGAAAACTGGTTGGTAAGGGAAAAAAAGAATCCAAGTCTCTTTAAGGGCAGGCACAAGAGTAAAAACAGGCCTTTATAATGGACCTGAATCCATAAGATACATAGAGTAAAACCATAGAGTAAAACTTAGGCAGAGCTCGCCTCAACATTGAAGTTAGAGGCATCTTTAAGGAGGCCAACCAAGTATAACAATGAAACTACATTTAATGTTGAAGCGTCTATATCTCAAAGGAAACTTGGACCAAAGAACAAAGAAAGATTATTAAACAGGAGAAACTATTTGAAAAAATAATTAAATAAAATAAAAATAGTGTTTTCATAATTATTATTTTAATTCCAATAATTTATTATTGAATAACAGATTATTACTAATTATAAATATTATAAAACTAAAATAATATTTTTTCTTTAAAATAGTAAGAGAAAAAAAAGGCACACAATAATTAATTTATTGGATTTTTATATGTATTTGAGATTTGCACTCCATTTTGCCAATGTCCATTTAATGCATAGAAATCTCAATGGGAAGGTAATATGCACACCAGCTATCAAAAATAAGCATATATAATCAGTGTATACCTATATTCAAGTATGTATTATTAATACTATTTTATTTTCTTTCTGTTTCTAATGAACTGGTGATCAAATGTAAATTAATAAAAATATGAATTAATATAATTTTTTAAATAGCCTGGCAAATTATTTAGCGTTTTTTATCTATGCCTAAAAATATCTTATTTCTAAGATTTTTAACTATCTGAATCCACAGGTTGAAAATCTACAATTCAAAATAAATATTCACAAGAGGGGTACAAATTAGCCTAAGTGACTGAGAGCTAGGGTTGCTAACAAAGCATAAGGGATGATTAGGATTTGAGAAGTCTGTCTTCCTCTGCACCTTTAAGCCTTCTATTATGTGTTCACCTTGTTCTGCAGAGATAGCCTACTCTTAGAACAGGGAAATGGTCTTCAAGAATCCAGCTCATTTCCTCACAGTTCAGTCATTCCAATGCAATACGTCATCTCTCAGATAGTTCTAGTAGAATTTCAAGGACTATAATCCCCATGCCTTTCCCTGTAATATCGCTAAGTTATAAGGATAAATTATTTTGATTGGACAATTTTTCTGGCTTAATGGAATTATTCAATTGTCTAATGTGATTTCCACCACTGTAGTAATAATGCTTAGGTGAAATGGAGTTGACAGGTTAAATAGCCCCATCAGATTGACATTGAATGAGGGGGAAGAATTTCAGAAATAAAGCAAAGACAGGCAAACAGAAAACTCTACATCATATATATCCATTTCACTTATCACTTAAATTGATAAAAATCATAACAATTTCATAAACATAGCAATACAAAGATTTTCATGATTAATGACACATTCATAAAAATGTACATGGCATACTCCTCATGGCTAATCTTTGTGCCAACATGATGGCCACAGAATGTCCAGATATTTGGCCAAATATTGTTCTGGGAACATCTGTTAAAGTATTTGTTCTTTCTCTCTCTTTCTTTTTGTTCTTTCTCTCTTTTAATTAAATCACTGTGAGATACATATCAAAAGAGCAAGAACAACAAGTGCTGGCGTGGACGTGGGGAAAAGGGGACACTCATCCATTGTTGATGGGAATGCCGGCTGGTACAGCCTTTCTGGAAAACAATATGGACATTCCTCCAAAGACTAGAAATTGAACTCCCATTTGACCCAGCCAAACCACTCCTGGGAATATACTCTGGGAAGCCAAAAATACTCAGCGGAAACACAACCCCCTACTTTTATGTTCATAACAGCATTATTCACAATAGCCAGAATCTGGAAGCAACCAGAGTACCCGAGAATCGATGACTGGATAAAGAAGCTTTGGTACATCTAGACAATGGAATACTATGCAGCTGTTAGGAAAAATGAAGTTATAAAATTTGCCTATAAATGGATGGACATGGAGAAGATTATGTTGAGCAAAATTAGCCAGAAGGAGAGAAACAGATACAGAATGACTGCATTTACTTGCATAACATAAATAAATATATGTACATATTATGATACCAATATCCAAGGTCAAGTGAAGTATATATCAGGAGGTCTTGTCAAAGGTGGAAATTCTCACAAACATGTGGGAGTCAGGGCCTAGGTAAGACAGAAAATGGAACAGTGTGCTAACTATTGCCGAGGGTACTAATACCAACCTAGAACTGAGCATTAAATAGAGGCAAAAAGATACACATGACAACCCTTTAATGTATGTTCTGTAATCCATAGTCTGGAAGGGAAGGAAAAGAGAAAGAGAGAGAAATGGAAAGAAATAAAGAACCTGCCATGGAGGCAGGCTGGGGGAGGGGGAGGGAATCGGGACGTTGGGGGGTGGGAGATGGGCACTGGTGGCAGGATGGGTGCTGGAACACTGTATGACCAAAACCCAAATATGAACTTTTTAATTGTATATCTTTGTAATTGTATATCTCACAGTGGTATAATAAAATACTTAAAAATCACTGTGAGATAAAACATTACAAAGTATTCATAGATTGGGTCTCAGTCGTAAAGTGTTGCTATGCCTATCCCTCCACCAGGGCTAAGTAAAATTAACATTTGAACTGGTAGAATGAGTAAAAGCAGATTACACACCCAATATGGGTGTACCTCGAGCCTTTGGAAATCAGACTAGGGAATAAGGCTGGAATAAAGGAGAACTCCATCAACATGCCTCTCTAAGAACTGGAATATCAGTCTTCAAAGTTAAAGTGTTGAGTCTTCAAATTCAATATTTTAACTTGACCATTCTCTGTGAGAAACAAGTGAAGGTCTCCAATATAATGAGTGTGTATTATGGGATTTATCAGGATTCACAATTATACAAGCCTATGCTTTATAATAACTATGCCATTGTTCTGTTTTAGTAGAGAATCAGACTAGTAAAATTACTTAATGGAAAACTCAGCATTTAGCAGCATTTTCTCAGAATATTTCATAAGCATAGTATGATATTTTATAAGTGTGGTTCTTCCATTATTTCAAAAGTTTAATTTACTCTTGTTATATATTATTATCTATTTGATTTCCCAAAGAGTGAAAACAAATACATACACAACTGGCCAGAGTGATAGCCCAGCGGGTGGGGTGTTTGACTCGCACATGGCCAGCCTTTGCCGGCTAGGGTTTGATCCCCGGCATCCCATATGGTCCCCTAAGCACCACCAGAAGTGATTCCTGAGTGCAGAGCCAGGAGTAACCCTAAGCGTCGCTGGGTGTGACCCAAAGATAAATAAACAAACAATAGATAAACAAACAAAAATAGATAAATAAATAAATAAATAAATAAATGAAATTATTTCAAAAGACAAAACATTGAATGGAGTTTAAAAAATCAAGCTTAAATGAGAATTGCCAAACAGGCAAGTGAAGAGATGCAGTTCTAATTATTATATTTGATATGTATTTGTGGAGAAATGATAGGGATATAACGGAGTTATTCAAATTCAGTACATTTATTCATCCTCTGGCTAACACGATGCTGACCCAAGAGTATAGAGGGATGATAATTAAATGTTGAGTAATTCACTGCCTACACCAAAAACATGAGAAATAACAGTATGTAATATAAATAAACCAGGCTAAAACCTATGATATAACAATGTCCAAGTTTGTTGGGGAAGCAAAGAGGTAGTTATATTTCTATAAAAGTCTCAGCTTAAACTTCACGGATGAGCAGTGACTGACCTGTCTCGAGAATTGGATAAGATGAGAAAATTGACTAAAGAAAAAGAGGACCTCTGACACATGAGAAAGAGCAGAAGCAAGGTCCCTCATAAATTAAATGACATGTATTTGAAAATTGAAGTTAAATTTTGGGGAAGGGATTTGGTATACTGATAATCACAATGATCAACACCTCTTCCTATGACTGTAAATGAAGAAAGAAAGAGATGAGGAATAGATAATGAAGTAGATATATCTCAGGAAACTAAGTTTCAGGAGAAATTATATCTATTCAGCACCAAAGTTTTACGTAGTTTGTCATTCAAATGCTTCATAGGATATTTAAAACATGCAAAACTATTGAGAAAGCAATTGATATCTCCGCACTGTCATTTCCTAGAAATCATTACTGAAAAGAGAAACATTGACATCTCCTTTTCTTCAACTAGCTCATCCTTATTTAATTCTCCTTTAAAAGGATATACAAGATAAAGATCCCTTCCCACAAAACAATGTTACCAAAGATTGGCTATCAAATACTGGTCCACAAAGACAGTCACATAGTAATAATTCTTGCTAGCTTTGAGACATTTCTTTCCAACTGAGTATAACATGACAAGGCAATCTGATGATTTGTCTTGGTCGTTTGTGAGATTTCTAACTTACAGATATATTTATCTCTATATAAACTTCACTGTGGGACTAAATCTGGAATAAACCTACTAAACTGAAAATGTCTGCAAGCGCTATAAGGATTGAAATGACTGAGCAAAAGCAGGACAGGAGGCGACAGAAGACGGGAGAAGGAGAAAATTGTACTCAATGCGTTTGCTAGATTCAGTTTCTGAAGGAAGCGGTCTGTATGACCCAGTCTAAACCCTCATTTGCATGCATCGTTGCATTTTCATTATCATGCTGTTTGTTGCCATACAATGAATAAGTTTCTGTTACTGAGATCTCTTGATTAAATGAACAAGATTTAGAGTGAGGAAGCAACTTTGTTTTTCTCAGATGGACACTATTCTGGATTTATTTCCTTCCTCATCTTCTTGGGTGTCAGGTAGATCATATATGTTCTCAATTTCCTTTTTTAGTTCCTGTAATGCTCTCATGCTAGAGATGAAAAAGAGCAGTCAACAAGATGACCATTTTTTACATCCTACAAGAGAAAATCTCCCCACAATGCAACTCTGATTCAGGTCTAGATCCTTATGGTAGCAAAGCATGTTGCCCCTCTCTGACTAGGGATTGCCACTCATAGTGTTAAACCAAGCAGAGATACTTGGGAAAACCATACATTCTTTACATGAATATGCAGTTGTGGTACTCCATTAGCCCTTCAAAGGTAGGGGTCTTTGAAGGGCTAATGGAAAAATCACCCTTTACTTTCATGGAGTAGCTCTTGTCAGGTTATTATTGGTGGAAACTAACCTTTACCTTCTTTAAAAAAAAAACACAGATTGTATCTAACACTACTACAGAGGCCACTAGCTGTATTTCTCCAGTCCGTGAGCATCTTATTTCTTTGGCAGGCCCTATGTTTTTCCAAGAAAATGTTTTAGAATATTCTCTGTAGTTACTGTTCCTCCAACCCCCTCCCCTCACACACACAATCACACTTCTCTTTTCCCAGAAGTTGTTTAGAAGTAGACCCTGTGTCAGAGAAGTGATATGTCTCTTTGCAATACAGCAGGGTCGTCCCCCTCTGGGATTTCTTAGCAAGAAGTTCCCCACTTCCAGGTCATGTATATCAAGGCTTCAATGTTATCTCTAAAATAGTAACTCTTTCTAGAGGAAAATTCATTTTTATTCTGTATGTAGTCTTTGTGTGTGTCTCTGTACATGCCTCTTTTCTTTCTCTACCTCTTCTCATAATATTTTCACTCACATGCTTACCTACTCTTGACTCACCACTATTTCATGCTAGAGGAGAGTGATAATTACAAACATTCTTGGTTAACCAAAATTCATCTCCTGACTTATCAGGTTCTGTGCACTTCTTTATAAAATATCATTTCAGCAAGAACCTTACTAAGCCATATTAATAAAACCCTTAGCTCAATATCTGGTCAATTTCAATGTCTGACTGGGTTCCTTATCTACAAGTAGCTGTCTTGTGATGTCCGATCACCCAGTTTCTCTCTAGTAAAGAATCCCTTGCCCCTTACACTTGGTGTTTCCTTGCACTTTTTCATCCACTGCCCTATACTTTCTTCCCCAACTATGAATTACTACTTCCATGTTATATTTGGAGCTGACACAATCTGTCTTCATCATTGTAAAAGTCACACTGCAAAAGTGCCATACCTATCCATAATAGTTCTAAAATTCACCATCCCATCCTTAACAAATGTCATGAAATATATATATTTAATACAAACTTTTTAATCTTATTAAAATATATGTTTAATCAGAATTGTTGATTATGATTCTAGCATATCTGGTTTACGCCTTAGATCTTCCTTAATAATGTAGAGATACTTCACAGTTCCTCTGTAAGAGTTCCATTGAATATCATCTTATCTGCATATGTGCACACACAGAGATAAGAAATTTTATAGAGGGTGTGGAGTTATAGTACAGTGGATAGAGCATACACCTTGCTTGCAGTTGACCCAGATTTGATCCCTGTCATTCCATATGGTCCCTTTGAACACCTCTAGGAGCAATTCTTGAGTGCAGATCCAGGAGTAACCCTTGAGCATCACTGTGTGTGACCTAAAAACCAAAACAAAACAAAAAATGTTCACAAGTACAGAGACATGGGTTGTTTGTGAACTCTTTTCTTCCTTGATGCCTGACATATTACCTGGTGCAAAGTAGGTGCTCAATAAATAAATCTTTGTTAAGTAAATTTGGACTTACGAAGGAAAAGTAATTCTTGAGCTTTCAGCTTCATTTTTTTGGGGAGTTGAAGTCAGGGAATTTTGGGCCACACCTGGCAGTGCTAGAGATGAGAGGCTTCTACTGAGAGTATACCACCTAAACCGCAGAGCCTGGCAAGCTGCTACCATGTTTTATTTATTTGTTATGCCAAAAACTAGTAACAATTATGGACCTCAATTACATGACCTGAAGAATGGTTTGAGGCTTTTCCTGATCCTGGAGCAAGCAGATGACCTTGGGTTACACTTGCTTGTGACAGGACGTATGGAGATGTTACTGGTGCCCACTCTAGCAAATCGATGAACAACGGGAAGACAGTGATACAGTGAAGTAAATTAAGTTCTTTCTGAGAAGAAAAAATAAACTCTATTGACATGACAGCCCAGAGCACAAATCACCAACAGAAAACTATGAGAACATTTTATTTCTTTTTTTGTCACATCACTATAAACCTTTGTGTAGATCTGCACTAATCACAGAACTTTCCAATCTTTTTCCAATATTAGAATATGCTTAAATGAAATTATATTAAATCCCATCATTTCTGATAGGAGAAAAATTAGAGATTCCCCTGCTCAGTTTAAATAACAGATATTGAGTGACTTGTACAAAATCTCAAGAACAGCTAGTTCTTGGCAAGATGGAAGAGAGAATACAGAACTGACATGCATCCTACATAGCAGCTTGCTTCTTTCCTTAAGTCGGGGCTTAGAGTACCGCAAAACCAGATTAAACTAAGACCTTTATTCTGAAGATAATAAGCGTCTCTTTATTGCCAGCCCTCATCCTTTGCAATTTTTTAGCATAGATGTTTTTATATAACTATCTCATATATTTGCATCCAAAGCAGATGTACTGATTATTTGGTTTATTCTTATAAAGCGCTCAGAATGAATGTGTGCCAATTGTTTTCTTTATGCTATAAGTCTGAACACAGAGAAGCAGTATTTCTTTAATTTTTACACTAGCTGTTTTGTGTTTTTGTTAAACTTTCCCCATTTTCTTGTTATTTTGGGAAAGTTCAGGTACACGCATTGTGGCTCAGGGATATCAAAAGCAGTGTCATTGATACTCAGCTTGTGTGGGCAAACTTGCTGTTTCACACCTATAAAAAAGGAACAGAACCACTAAGCTACAGGGTACCCAGTTGTTTTCTTAGGCAAAACATACTTACTAAAATCAAGTATCACAGAGTTATCTTTATTTTGATAGAATTCTCAGAGAAGCTATAGGTAAAATAGGAGCCCTACTACAACAATGATTGGTTATTGCTGGATTTAGCCTTCAGTCCAACATGTTTTATATTGTCACTATTAGATTACAAATATGCTTAGGAATTTTATAGAACTTCATATCTTCTCACAGTACTTGGCATAGAATCAAAATTCAATCATTTATTTTATTGAGTAGGTGACTCAAAATGGAAAAGTTGGTAGACTTTTTTCTCCTGAAATTCCTATTTCATCTACATTAGGTAGTAGATTATCAGTATCATAGAAAATCTAATTTTAAAAGCAATGAAAAATTCCTTAAAATTCAGAACTTTTTATACTTTAGTCTTATTTTATTTCAAATTTAACTCTTTTAATATTTAATTACATTTTATGTAGTTCTTTACTATGTCCACTATAGGAATTTGCATTCTCAGAAAAACTGCAAATGCATAAATTTCTGTTTCAAAGTAATGGAACCAAAATCAATTTATTTTCATGCAGGAAGTTTTCCATACAATTGTTTGTATTCAAAAAATCTTAGAGAAGGAGATTCAATACAATGGTGAATACATAGGGATTTTTCCCCCAGAAATAGTGCATTTGAATCCAGGTTCTTTATTGGCTTATAAAGTTGGCAATCTAAATAATTTCTTTAAATCTTACTGTTATCTCTGAGAAAATTTAATTAATAGTGAACCTTCCCTCAGTAGTTATGATGAACTAGTGAGGTAAAATCTATAAAACATATGGATTATTTCCTGGTGCAATATTTTCAATTTCATTAAAAGTTTTTGCCCATGAGTATTAAAACTGAACTTTTTAAAATCATACAACAATGCATTCCTGACCTAAAGACCACAAACCACAAGTGATTCCATAGTGATAACTTGAGAATCATGGTACAGATGAGATGGTGACAGGAATATAAAGGCTACACAAGTGACGTTTCCTAAAAATGGATGGTGTCGGATTATCGTTTGCATGAAGTACAAGAAGAATAGTTATAGCAATAATTTTCAAATATCAAGGCTTTTAGAAATACCATAGCTATTCAAAGAGAAAGTTATGACTATATATTAGAGATGGTAATAGATCAGTTCAAATAATGGTTTCACATAAAAGTAACAAAATAAAACACCACTATCAAAGCAACTTGAAGCAAAGATAAACATATGGGACTACATGAAACTAAAAAGTTTCTGCACCTCAGAATAAATAGTGACCAAGTTACAAAGACAGCCCATGGAATGGTCAAGAATATTCACTCAATGCCCATCTGATATATCCATGATATATCAG
Source organism: Cryptotis parvus (assembly GCA_021461705.1). Taxonomy (NCBI): domain Eukaryota; kingdom Metazoa; phylum Chordata; class Mammalia; order Eulipotyphla; family Soricidae; genus Cryptotis; species Cryptotis parvus. Next base: position 39,313 of record JAJIBD010022019.1, on the reverse strand, counting down.
TCACTGGTAGAATTTTTCAAGAAGAAAACAGTCAGCCCCATAAAAAATAGGAAGAAAAATTAACAGAAAGTTCATCAAAGAAAATATTCAAATAGCTAAAAAGGCATAGAAAATGTGCATCATCACTAATCAAAACCACTGTGAGATATCATCTCTTGCCACAGAGACTGGCACATATGCAGAAGAACAAGAACAATCAGTGCTGACTTGGATGAGGAGAAAAAAGGGATTCTCATGTATTATTGGTAGGAATGTTGACTGAGACAGCTTTTTTGGAAAACAATGTGGACATTCCTCCAAAAACTAGAAATAGAGCTCCCATTTGACCCAGCAATACCACTCCTGGGAGCATACGCTGGGAGGCTAAAAACACAGCAGAAACAACATCACTTCTATATTCATAGCAGCAGTATTCATAATAGCCAGAATATGGAAATAACCTGAGTACCCAAGAACAGAAGACTGAATAAAGAAACTATGGTACATCTACACAACGGAATACTATGCCCCTGTTAGGATGAACAAAGTTATAATATTTGTTATAAATGGATGGACATGGAGAGTATCATGTTGAGTGAAATTAGTCAGAGGGAAAAAATAGATATAGAATGACTGCATTCATTTGTGGGATATAAAAAATAGTATGATACTAATAGTTTTATCTTGTAAGGCCAGGCAAAACAAGGACCAGGAAGACCAGTCAGTGGTTGGAATCTACTGCAAATGTGTGAGTCAGAGATTAGGTAAGACAGAGAAGGAACCAGTGTGCTAGTAATTGAAATGGTTAATAGCAGCCTAGAACTGATCATTGAAAGTAGGCAAATGGATATACATGATCACTGAAACACTGTATCACTGTCTTCCCATTCATCATCGATTTGCTCAAGCAGGCACCAGTATCATCTCCATATGACCTGTCTCATGCTCTTAGAGCCCAAGGGCACCTGCTTCCTCCAGGAGCATAAAGAGCCTCAAACCATTCCATCAGGTCATGGGAATGAGGTCTATAATTGTTACTGGTATTTGGCATATCAAATACGACACGGGTAGCTTGCCAGGCTCTGCCGTGCGGGTAGCATACTCTTGTAGTCATCTCTAAATCCAGCATTTATTGATGAACCGTGCGGCCATGATAGGCTGGTTTGCTGGGTAGAGTTCTGACGAGAGGAGAGTCCAGATGTGAAAAATGGCAGCCCCTCATGGAGTGGGGGGGTCGTCTGGCTTGTTGCGAGGCTCTGCTGGGGTGGCGGGCCAGGGCTAGAACCCGCCGGTCCCTCCCGGGCACCACGTGAGCAGCTGGGCACAGGGAGATATACATGATAACTCTGAAATATATGCATGCAAACCACAATGTTTAAGAGGAGGGGAGAGAGAGAAGAGAGAGAGAGACAAAGAGAAGAGGCAAAAAATTCTTCCTTTTCTGAGGGAAGAAATCAGGGGACATTGGTGGTGGGAAATGTGTACTGATAGAGTACACACATTCCACATCCAGATGGCGGAGTTCTAGCCCTGGCCCGCCATTCCAGCAAGGCCTCACAACAAGCCAGATGAACAAAGAATAGATCCTTAGAATTGACAATGGTGAAAAATTATAAATTGTGGAAGCGAGAAAGCAAATTAAAAGGACACTACACAGAAGCAAGCAGGCAATTGTGATCAAGACAACAATAAATCCAGTTTTGTAATAAACTGATATGAGAAACCAAAAACAGATGAAAGAAACAGAAATTGGTGATGATCTAAAACAGTCAAATATGATTTGTGGAGATTGTTAAGATTCTGGTTCAAATTAATTAAATACTAAAAGATATTGTTGAGAAAATCTGGGAAGTCTTCTGTATACTGAGTACTTAAAATTCCCTGGAAAAGATTCATTTTAAGTCATTACATGTGATAATGGCATTATGGTTACCTGGGGAAAGTTTCACATGTTGTAGAGATGTGCACTAACACACTTAGATTAGGCATGGTGCACTAGGATTTGCTTTAAAATTCTTCAGGAAAGGAAGGAGAAAATGAAAGGAGGAAAGGTCAGAAGATGAAAAACTTTAATTTAAAACAGCTATACTGAGATTTATTATTCATCCTTCTTTCATGCATGCTTAAAATTGCTCAAATATACATGAACAATTTTCACTAAAAATTAGAAATAGTTTTGCTTGTTATATAACTTGACACTTTGGGTTCCATATATAGAAAGTAAATATTTTATGGGTTTTATTTCTCCAGATTTTTCCTATTTTAGTCCACACTGAACTGTTTTTTTTTTAAGAAATAATGTTCTCCAATTCTTTGTTTGGTATGCACCTTGGTATGCACCTTGTAAATGTGACATTTCTACAGAAACACCATCATTTTATAGTTAAAAGAATCTATAAGAGGCTCTCTATGAAAGAAAGTAAATTCCCAAAGAGGAAAGTTGCTGGATCTGAAAGAGAGCGGTGATGTTAACACAACTTCCCAGCAGACATTGAATGCAGAATGAGAAAACTAATTAAATCTTGTGCTCCGCCTAAACTGACTAATGAATAGAAATACACTAAGACAAAGGATAGAAAAATCTTAAAAGACTTAAAAACTGCATCTTCACAGTGACTCCTATAGATACTAAATTTATTTTTGCTTGACTCATTTTGTTATAACAAGGAATCTGGTCATTACAGTAGTAATGAATTTAGATACAAGAGAAAAAATAGCCTCCATGATAATTTTAAACAAAAAGTAACAAAAGTTACTTATTGTTTAAAATTATTAAATCATTCAATTGTTTAATTATTTCTGATTTCTGAACTACTGGAGATAGTCAATCAGCAGCACTCTGCATGTTGAAAATAATATAGGTAAAGAGCCACAGTATGTTTATTTATTGATCTCCTTCATTATAAAATTTTGATGAAAGGCCCAAAATTTTCCTGATACATATCAAACATCTGAGCAGTAAATATTGTATCATAATTCTCTCACAGAGCTGCATACTATATGAGGGATAGCTAAACCACAGACTAGTTATTTTTGCCTTGGTGTTAATGTGAAATAAGCAAGAATTCCAAAGATGGTGAATATCCAAAAAATAGAAATTCAAGTGTGAGACTTAACATAAGGCAACAGGATGTATCTTTGAAAGATAGTTTTCCTCAATTAACCATTTATTAAAATCCATTCTAATTCAAGTACTTTCAATTATAAAATATACACAAATATGACTACTAAATACCTTATGCAATGAAGAAATTATTCACTTACTTTGGCATCAATCAATAAATCATTGTAGATTTATTAGTCATATATTACCTCATAATTATGCAGCACTTGACAGTTTACAAAGCTCTTCTACAGACATTAATCTAGTTTCATCTCACAAGCCTTTGAGAATGCTCGGATTATTGGGTTCATTTTACATGTGAGTAAGGAGCTCAGAAGTTGTATCAGAACCTCATCTATGGGTATACTGCTGGGTTGGGGATTGTGGAACACTAATTTATAACTTGCAACTTCAAGTTCAGTCAGTTATACAGTTGCTAGATATAAGGAACAGTCACTGACATAGCCGGACTCTTAATACAATCAGAGACCCAATCTCTCAATAAACTACTAACCTAATTTGTAGATTACAAGACAAACAAGAGAAATTCCTCAGAATAATACAGATAAGAAGGCAGGAGTAGTCCCAAAACAGAGCATGACGTATTTGTAAATAAATGAAGAAGTACTTACTGACTTAACCTGTTATGTCGCCAGTATCTTTAACTCCATATAATACAATACTAAAGAAAGTTACATTGCAATGTCAAGGTTGTTGAATTTATGTACACCTTTTAAATTTTTACTCTTTCAATTGTTATAGTATCAGTAACAAGTTGACAGTAATATTAAAATTTTTAATCTTGATATACAGTTACCACCACCAAAATATCTATGACTTTCAACAATGTTCTATGTTCCAAACAGTTACCACCACCAAAATATCTATGATTTTCAACAATGTTCTAAACTTTCATTATTGTAATAAGCCTCATCTTCATGCATGGAAATATATTGTATGGCTGCTGTTTTGTTTTATGTTTTATGAAACAGACACATACATATCAACAACACACTTATAGAACCACCACGGCTACTACTGGTACTAATAGTAATACTAGTTATAATTACGTTAGTTATAACTATAATACTATTATAACTAGTAATACTTATAACAATAGCATATGTATAGTATATATAATGTAGTATATATGTAGTACATCTAACTACATATACTATAGTTACATATTATATATATAACTATATATAGTATATATAACTATATATACATATTAGTATATAACTATATATACTATATGTAGTTATATATACATGTACACTATATATACATATATATGTATATGCATACACATATATACATATACACTATATACTATAATTATAACAGATGTAGTTATATATAATACATATACACATATAATTATATATTACATATATAACTATATATACTAGATATATACTATATATAATAAATACCATATATTATATGTATACTATATAAATATATAACTAGTAATACTAGTTATGGCAATAATAGTAATAACTAATAGTAGTAGTGGTATTAGTAGTATAGCTCCTCACAATGGAGAACGCATCCATATGGTAGTTCATTTAATTCTTACAGTCCTGTGATTGTCAGATTATTTCATTTATCTAATTGAATCTTAGGTTGGTTTGTGTTTAAGATTAAAGCTAAAACTTATTTCTGAAATGGTATGGCTCATTTAGTAGAAAATATGGCCCAAATTATAATTTTAAGGAAGTCATTTTATGTATTATTTCAAATTTAAATGCTTCTCAACTGTGTAGTTTTGTAATTTCAAATCAAATGACTCATTAATTAAATATATTACTGAGCTATAATTTCTGTGGTCAGCTGGCATTAAGAATACTTAAGTATGACATAAGCACACTCAAAGAGTTTATAGTGTAGCGGCACGATGAACAAACCCTCTGTGTTGCATGAGAAATGAAGCAACAGATTACTCCCTGCCTCATTTTTCCTGTGTCTACTTATTCAGCATAGATGCATCCAGTAGCAATGCCACAATGCAGTACTCAGTCTTGCTACATTTCATAAATAATCCTTGAATAATATGGTAGACACCTTGGTCTCACCTCCTGGTGGGCCTGGCTCTTTCTGTTAATGAGCTTAGATTCATCTAATAAATTTCAAGTATCTGTTGCACCAAGCATAGTTTCAGGCCCTTAAAATACAGAAGTAAAGAGAAGCAAAGCCCTTACTCTTATGGTATTCATCTTTTTTGTTTGGGAGGGAAAAAATGAACAAAGAACTATATAATACTCTGTCATAAAAAGAGCTAAAAGAGTAAAATAGAGTGAGGAGGCCGAGAATAAAATCTCCTCTAATTAAATGAAATTTGAGCAGAATCTTGAAAAAAAAGTGGGAGCCTACTCTATGTGGAATTTGCAGAAAGAACATTCCTGGCCAGGATGATAAAGAATAGAAAGAACTTAATAAAAAAATTTTGGGCTGATTTTGAGCCTGAAGTTGAATGATGAAAAAGGAAACTATTTGGAATTGAAGACATACTTAAGCATAAGTAAAACCATAGGATTCTTTTTTTATGAATTCACATTGACTTCAAATAATACAACCAATATTCACTTTTGCCTTAATGTCATAATACTATGGACTGCCTGCTATCCCTACTTGTAATCTGTTCACTATCAGTGAAGTGGGAATGGGGTGGCAGTGATGGGTACAGGCATATTATATAGACTTTAATCAAAATTATTAATAATACAGTATTATTCTAGAACTTCTGGAACTATCCTTTAAGTTTGCAGCATTAGGATGGGATGGGATTTACATAGCCTTCCTAGCTCATATAATTTTCTTCTCTAGTACCAAAATCTTTTTTTGAAAAAGGGGGAGGCGGCGATAGCCCAGCGGGTAGGGCATTTGCCTTGCGCGGCCAGCCCATGCCGGCCGGGTTCGAACCCCAGCATCCCGTATGGTCTCCTGAGCACTGCCAGGAGTAATTCCTGAGTGCAGAGCCAGGAGAAACCCCTGAGCAATGCCAGGTGTGACTCAAAAAAGCAAAAAAAAAAAGTGGGGGATTGTTGCTTTGAGTAAATGTCCCAACAAAACCTCCTACCATCATACCTAGGTCTTGATAGATACTCTTTCCATCAGTCATTCTTTTTATGGTCATTAAACAATATCTGGGCTCAATTATGAAACAGTATTTTCAGCACTGGATCTCCATGCCAGGACTAATATGATTATTTTCACTCTCACCTAAGGATCAGGCACTGAGTCAACACATGTCACAGTTAAATAAAGTAGAAAATGCATGTCATGCAGGGGGGCCACGCTGGCTGAACTTGGAGCAGGGATTTTGGCTCCCCACCCATTTCTCCACCTCCATGTTGGTAGGCATGGCTGCAAGCTACCAGCCACCACAGCCAACAGCCAGATGAGAGACACTCCAGACCCACAGCTGTGCTGGTGTGTGGCCACGCCGACAATCTTAGACAATAATGGAAGTTAGGACCAGGTCCTTCCCTGGATCTTTCACATTTCACTGTATCACTGTCTTCCCGTTCATCATTGATTTGCTCGAGCGGGCCCCAGTAACATCTCCATATGTCCTGTCTCATGCTAGTAGAGCCCAAGAGCAAGCCCTGCTTGCTCCAGGAACATAAAGAGCCTCAAACCATTCCATCAGGTCATGGGAATGAGGTCTGTAATTGTTACTGGTATTTGGCATATCAAATACGACACAGGTAGCTTGCCAGGCTCTGCTGTGTGGGTAGCATACTCTTGTAGTCATCTCTAAATATAGCATTTATTGATGAACTGCGTGGCAGCGAAGCTGGGCTGTGATAAACTGGTCTGCTGTGTGAAGTTCTGATGAGGGGGAAGTCTGGATGTGGAAAATGGAGGCCCTCATGGAGTGGGGGGGTCGTCTGGCTTGTTGTGAGGCTCTGCTGGCGTGCCAGGCCAGGGCTAGAACCCGCCATCCCTCCCGGGTGCCTCGTGGAGTGGCTGGGCACAGGGAGAGTCAGTAGCAGCTCTGCCCCATGTCTGTGAGTCTCCAGAGGGGGCCTCGTTTGGAGAGTACGGTGGCTGGAACAAAGTGTGTAAGGTGGGCAGCCCAACTGTTATGAACACTTTAAAAAACCACGGGGCTCTCTACAGATGCCAGGTCAAATTTGAAGCTGCTGAGGCCTTGGAGGAAGCGGCCATGCGATCACGGAAGCAGGGTCTCGACACTGCTCACAAGCAGAAGGTGGCCAAGGTGCTGAGTGACGCTGGAGCAATGCGGAGAAGGGGTGCAGCCGTGAGAGCTTGGACATGGTCAAGTACGAGAGTGGCCCTCTGGCAGCCTGCTCCTGGAACCTTCTAAGCAGTCCACACACTTCTTCCGTGGCCAGGGCCCAGGGAAGACAGATGATCATTCTAGTTGCAACAAACTGGAGAGGTTATGGGGAATGGGGAATTATGATGTCACACTAGAACTCACTACTAAATATGCACATAGAGACATCATAAACTGTTAATATCTGTAGAGCAAGCCTGAAAGTGTAAGAGAAGAGAGAGGGAAATACAGGGGCAGAGATGGAGAGATAGAAAGAGAAAGAAAATGTGCATGCAATAGAGCAGATTGGGTTTGGGTTGGGGGAGGGGGAGTGTTTTTGGATGTGGGTGGCAGGAATGGGGCACTGGTGGAGGGATGGGTGCTGGAACACTGTATGACAGAGACCCAATTACGAACATACTTGTAATTGTATTTCTTACAATGGTATAAACAAAATTAAAGGGAAAAAAAGAAAATGCATGTCAACAAACTGTGAGAAGCCATCACTCTGGTTTGGGTGACTGGTAAATGCTTTGTGATAATATAGAAGTAACAGAGAAATGTCCTCATCCCTAGGTTTACTCCCAATCCCTCATGGCTAGGACCACTTGTACTCATGTATCTTTCCTGACTTGTTACTGACTGCTGTTCTGTTTCTAATCTGTAATCAATCAAGGCTTGAAAGTCTCAGAAAATCCATATTAAACTTCATTGTTAATGGGATAAACCCTTATTAGAAATAGAATTTTTAAGACTTTCACTTTCATCCCTTTTTAGTTTTTCTACCTCTAATGGCTGAAATGGCTTTGACAAACTGTTCTGCCAATTCAACTAGGGTGTCATGTGGAAACATTATTTAGATAAAAGTTCTTCATCAGGCAACTGTAACTCAATAACGTGAAAGACAACATTGATGTTTTAATATCTTTGTGCGAATGATATCAGTTAGATGAACCAACAAACATTGCACATTCAAAATCCGTTCATTAAATATCATTTAACTTAAACCTCCACATTTTATTTTTCTTCTCCTCCAAAAAAAAAATAACTTGGTCCTAAGACTTTGGGGCCATGCCATTCTGACCCTGATCCTTAGGCCTAATCTGCTGCCTCTCTGATCAGTGTTTCTTTCATTCATCCTATGCCTTACAAAGTGAAGCACTACCAAACCTCAGCATCATTTCTCTCCGCATCTCTCCACCCATTCACCCAAGGCAAATAATTGAGCATATTTCAGTGTCCTTACAAGATGGACAATATTTTGTGAGACCTATATTTTAAAGAATTTCAGAAAAAAAGGCAGGGAGACAAAGACTCATTGGAATGGGAAGAAGCAGTCCTCTCTAGATTGTAAGAGATTAGATAGAAATGATAAATGTGACCGGAAGAGAGATAAATGCTGTACATATGCTAAATGTTCATACAAAAGAAAGATTGCATATTATGGTGAGGATGCAATAGTGGAATTAAACCCTTAATGTATTTTATAAACTAAAACTACACTGATCTGGAGTAGAAACAGGGGAATGGAGATATTCACTAATCAGGTGCTCAGAGATTATGGTTTGGGAATGGTGTATGAAAATTAAAAGGTGCTAAAATATTCCAAGTATACAAAGAGATAAACCAGACTTGACTTTCCCGAGCAGCTCATCCTCAAATACACAGGTATCTGAGGATGTTATTTGTATTTGTAGCCCTAAGTAGGGCAACAACGTCTTTTGAGAGAGTGGAGGCGGGGCACACGTGGCAGTGCTCAGGGGCTCCTCCCTGGTGAGACCATATGGGCACTGAGGATCAAACCCAGCCCATGCGTACAAGGCCCTTGAATGCCCTGAAATACTAAAATAAAGAAATTAACAACTGTAATCATGTGAGAAAATTCTGACTTTGTGAGAAAAATTGTGATTTTTTTTTTTCAATTCGGCCCAGGTATGCTGAACCAGAGACTTACAGACATGGGGCAGAGCTGCTACTTGCTCTCCCTGTGCCCAGCCGCTCATGAGGTGCCCGGGAGGAATGGCGGGTTCTAGCCCTGGTTTGCCACCCCAGCAGAGCCTCAAAACAAGCCAGATGACCCCCACTCCATCAGGCTGCCATTTTCCACATCCGGACTTCCCTCTCGTCAGAACTCCACCCAGCAACAGCCTATCACAGCCTGTCTCGCGTGGCTGCAAGTGGCCGTTGGTTCATCTATAAATGCTATACTTAGAGGTGACTACAAGGGTATGCCACCTGCATGGCAAGCCTGGCAAGCTTCCCTGTTTTATTTGATATGCCAAATACCAGTAACAATTATATTAGTTCATTCCCATGACCTAATATAATGGTTTGAGGCTCTTTATGTTCCTGGAGCAATAGATGCCCTTGGGCTCTACTAGCATGAGACAGGACATATGGAGATATTACTGGTGCCCACTCTAGCAAATAGATGATCAACGGGAGGATAGTGATAGTGATAGTGATAGTGAAGAAATAGTTACTGTATTATGTACCCGTCCCCATTGTGCCCTTTACAAAACTTAAATCCAATCAATGGAGATTTTGAAAAACAATAATTTATAAAATATGTGTGCTCTCAGGTTTGTCTCATATTCATCAGTTCTACACCATAGGCCATTTCTATGTGCTCTCTAATAATGCTTTTCTTTTTTAGGGAATATAATCAGTTGATTATATGATTAGGTGAAGTGCTAGCAACCAACACAGTATCTTGGATATAACAAACAATCAACATATGTCAGTTTTTTTTCTTACTCTCTTAAGAGAATTTTTTTGAGTATTATTTAGCCATAAGAAAGAAGGGAATCTTGCCGCTAGAACAACATGAATTGGATTTTATGAAATTGTTATCAGTGAAATGTCTGACAGAGAAAGATTAATATATATCGACCTACATGTGGGATATAAAAACAAAAGTTCACAGAAACATATGACAAATTTGGGGTTGACAGATACAGGAATAAGGGGTCAGATGGTACAAAACTTCTGATAAAATAAATTGTGACATGTCATATACAGCATAGCTGAGAATCTTTTAATGTTGTAGAGAATAATCCTTAGAAGTCCTATCTCACACACAAAAATTATAACTGTGCAATAACATATACTATGCAAATTATGGTGATAGCTTCAAATATATACAAATATGGAATTAGTGCTGCATATATGACACTAATATAATTTCTATGTCAATTATGTCAATAAAAAGAATTCATTCTTCCATATATCTGTGTTTACATTAGAATAGTTGCAATGTCTATTTTAATACTAGATATACAAAAGAAAATGATGGATGTGCTTATACTTTAAACATACCAATTGAGATTAAGAAATCTGCTAACAACCACATGATTAATTTCTGAAGCTTAGTGTTAGAAGAAAATAACAATGATGGAGAGATTAAAAAAGGTGGACAGAGCAATTGTCTACATGTCACTGACTCTGGCTTGTTCCTAGAACCTTGCGTAGTCCCTAGAATTCACCAGGAGTAATTCCTGAGTCTAAAGCCAGAAATAAACCCTGAGCATAGCTGGGATATAGCCCAAAAGCAAACAAACACACAAAGCAAACAAAAAGAAGCAAATAATCAAGGTTAATATTATAAAACACACTCTCTATTCTTCCTTTCCACAACTTTTCATACTTATCTGACTTATTTCTAGTCCAAATCCAATTCCCTTTATGAATTGAGAACCTACTCTATTTTACATTCTGTGCTAGGGACACAAGATACCACAGCAAACAAAATAAATCACTATAATGAAGAAAGATTGTTGTAAAATGTCATGATGCATGGAGTAGAGTTATTTACAGAGTACTATGAAAGCAGAGATGAAGTGGGGCCTGATTTTTCCAGAGAAAGGAAGAGTACTTCTTAGGGAGATGATGGTTAAACGGCTAAACTGAACTTAAGATAGTCAAATGTATTTCAGATATATTATGTAACTTTTTCCCTACCCCAATAATCAATGTATCCATATTGTACACATACACACACACACACACACACTTTTGTCCTCTATTTTCTAGGAATTCAAATATACTGGTAGAAGAGAGGTTCTACTATTCTACTAACTGGAGATATAATATGTGTCAACTATGGAAATTTCTTGAAACTTCAAGGGAGAAAATTTCACTTAAAATATGATGACAGGTAATTAGCTCCTGTGGTTACATAATCACCAGACACCAAGGTGTTCCAAAGGAAACCTACTGAGCTCAGATGAAATAAACAAGTAGATCACAAACTAGAGAGTAAATGAGATGATATCAGAATCTTTAATAAAAACTCATATTCACAGGCATGGATCCCCACCTATGTATGAAAGCCATAATTAGTTTTGATATTTAACGAAGAAAAAAAATCTGTCTTAATATTAATAAGTAACTTTTGAAAGCTCCAAACCCCAGGTCAGAAATTTTATGTAATATTTTCAAAGTAATTTTGATTGCATCTAATTCTAAATATTTATGTTTACCTTTTTTTAAGAGGTCTTCTTCCCCAGTGCTTAGAGAGGAGACGTACAGAAAAGGAAGGAAATCAGGTCAGTGAGTGGGAAGGAGGAAGATGAGAAAGGGAAGTAATGAGGGAATTGGGTCCGGGTATGGGAGACGGGTACTGGCATAGCTGCACACCGAAGCACAAACTCAACAGCACTATAAACATGACACCTAAGCTGCAATCACCAATGTTGTAATATGCCTGTCAAGGTGGCAGGCAGGAGCTAGGATGGGGTTCCGGAGGGGATGGAGTATGGGAACACTGATGGAGGGGCGTTGGCACTGATAGTGTGACTGAAGTTGAAATATTAAATGCCTAAAACTTACCTATTGATATTTCTGAAATAAAATATTTAATGAAATAAAATTATATTTAAATAAAGAAGAAACAAAAAATGTCTTCTTTTATTTAATTTCTAAGTTCTAATGGCACAAAGTAATATTAGAATCATTTCCTTGTTACAAATTTTCCTTCCTTCCTTCCTTCCTTCCTTCCTTCCTTCCTTCCTTCCTTCCTTCCTTCCTTCCTTCGTTCCTTCCTTCCTTCTTTCTCCTTCCTTCCTTCCTTCCTTCCTTCTTTCCTTCCTTCCTTCCCCCTTTCTTTATTACTTCCTTTCTTTCTCTCCCCCCATAGTGATCAGGGATTACTCCCTGCACTACACTCAGGAATCACTCTGGATAGAATTCAAGGGACCAAATGGGGTGCTGGGGATTAAACCTCGGTCGGCCACATGCAAGTCAAGCACCCTACCTCTGTACTATTGCTCCAGTCCTAAATGTTTATTATTGTTTGTTGTCTTTATTATAACTTGCTTAGTCAAGTTGAAGTAGCTCAAATTTTTACAGTTCCAGCAAAAAATAGGTCATATAATTTTCATGTACAGATGATGAAGAATGACTGAAAATTAATTTTATTAGAAGTGGCTGTTCAAATGGAACTGTAACATAAGGTTAGCTCCTATGATTATTGTTCAGTCACTCAAGTATGTTAGCCAATACTTATATCATACTGAAATTTTAGGATATAGCTCAAAAAAGTAAGGAAGGAGCATGAAATAAAGACCCAAAATTGAATTATGTAGTTATATGATGTTTTGATAAGAATGTGGACTTAGGTTTTCATTTTTCTTTATAAAATATATCAATCTCAGTATATTAGTATTTTTTCTGATGTATTTAAAAAATGTTAATTTTGTTGGCTTCAATAATAAATATTTTCTTATGGTTTCCAAGGCTCAAGGGTCCAAAATTTCTCCTAGACACAGGGACTTTTTTTTTAAACATTTTATTATACCACCGTGAGATATACAATTACAACTTTGTTCATGTTTGGAGGGTTTCAGTCACATAGTGTTTCAGCACCCCCCCAACCAGTGCCCATATCCCATCACCAATGTCCCCCAATTCCCTCTCCCCTCCCATAGCCTGCCTAAAGGCAGGTTCTTTATCTCTTTTCTTTCTCTCCCTCTCTCTCCCTTCCTTCTCCTACACATTGTGGGTTGCACTACATACACTTGGAAGCCATCATGAGCATTTTTTTGCCTGTATTTAATGCTCAGTTCTATGTTGCTATCAGCCCTTTCGACATTTATTCACACATGTTCCCTTCTCTGTCTTACCTAACCTCTCGACTCCCTCACGTTTGCAGTAATTTCCACTTTTGGAAAGACCACCTGATATATTTATGTCATTCAAATAAATGCAGTTATTCTATGTCTCTCTCTTTCCTTCTGACTAATTTCACTCAACATGATCCTTTCCATGTCCATTCATTTATAGGCAAATTTCATAACTTTATTTTTCCTAACAGCTGCATAGTATTCCATTGTGTAGATGTACCACAATTTCTTTATCTAGTCATCAGTTCTCGGGCATACTGGTTGTTTCCAGGTTCTGGCTATTGTGAATAGCTACTATGAAAATAAAAGTGCGGATTGTGTTTCTGCTGTGTGTTTTTGGCTTCCCAGGGTATATTCCCAGGTATGGTATGGCTGGGTCAAAAGGGAGCTCAATTTCTAGTCTTTGGAGGAATGTCCATATTGTTTTCCAGAAAGGTTGTACAAGTTGACATTCCCACCAACAATGTATTAGAGTCCCCTTTTCCCCATATCCACGACAGCACTTGTTGCTTTCACCCTCTTGAATATGGGCCACTCTCTGTGGTGTGAGGTGATATCTCATTGTTATTTTGACTTGCATCTCTCTGATGATTAGTGATGATGAGCATTTTTTCATATGCCTTTTTGGCCATTCAAATTTCTTCCTTGTAAAAGTTTCTGTTCATCTCTTCTCCCCCATTTTTATGGGTTTGGCTGTTTTCTTCTTATATAGCTGTACCAGTGCCTGATATATCCTGGATATTTACCCCTTATCAGATGGGTATTAGGTGAATATTCTTTCCCATTCTGTGGACTGCCTTTGTATTTTAGTCACTGTTTCTTTTAAGGTGCAGAAGCTCTTTGGTTTCATATAGTCCCATATGTTTATCTTTTCTTCTAGTTGCTTTGTTGATGATGATTCACCTTTGAAGATGTCTTTAGCTTCAATATCGTGGAGGGTTTTTCCTATAATTTCTTCAATGTACTTTATGGATTCAGGTCTGATATTGAGATCTTTAATCCATTTTGATCTGATTTTTGTGCAAGGTGTTAGACACAGGTCCAAATTCATTTTTTACATGTAGATGTCCACTTTTCCCAGCACCGCTTGTTGAAGAGGCTTTCCTTACTCTTTGCACCTTTATCAAAGATTAACCCTCTTTGAGGGTGGGTGTCAGGATACTCAACTCTATTCCATAGATCCACAGGTCTGTTTTTATTCCAGTACCACGCTGCTTTTATTACTGCTGCTTTGTAGTACAGTTTGAGGTTGGGAAAGATGATGCCTCCCATCTTCTTTTCCCCAAGGATTGCTTTAGCTATCAGTGGGGGTTTATTATTCCATACAAATTTCAGGAGTGTTTGTTTAATTTCTTTTAAATAATGTCATCGGTATCCTTATTGGAACCGCATTGAATCTGTACAAAGCTCTAGGGAGTATTACCATCTTGACAATGTTAATTCTCCCCATCCATGAGCAGGGAATGTGTTTTCATTTTCTCATGTCCTCTTTTATTTCTTGAAGCAGTGTCTTGTAGTTCTCTCTTTATAGGTCCTTTACACACTTGGTTAAGCTGATTCCTAGGTATTTGATTTTCTGTGGTACAATTGTGAATGAAGCCAATTTCTTAATATCCCTTTCTTCTCTTTCGTTATTTGTGTATAGGAAAGCCACCGAATTTTGGGTATTGATTTTGTACTCTGCCACTCTACTATACATATCTATGACTCAGGGACTTTTAAGACTGTAATAAACATGTTCCATTGTGGTGTTTTCATTTGGAGAATTGACCAAGGAAGAGTTGTTTCAAAGCTTATCATCCTGATTATTGTTCAGCTATAAGTCACATAAGTCTAAGAGGTCAACACAATCCCCATCCACATTGTCTTGTTTATAGATAGGCTAAAGCAGATATCTCTTTTTGTCATACGGGCAGGAGCATCTCTATCTGGTCTCCTGAAATGCTTTCCAGTAGGATATAACATAATTATATAATATAATAACCTATTATATTTTCCATTTTTGGTGTCTAAACACACACCTTCCCCCAACTAAAGGCATTTTATAAGAGAAACATTAAAAAAGTAATCAAATAAAAATTTTGTCTACTCAAATCAAACATTTTACTGTGCATTTTTAATTTATTTATATTTAGTTTCTGCCCTTGAGATCAGAAAATTGCTGTCAAAATTCTATTTAAAAAGAAACTTTTCTGAATAAAATCCAGGCACAGAAACTATTCAAATATTTATTTAAGTAGCTGATAAATTAAGGACAAATTATAAGAAAACAGACATCATTTTTCCATATTTTATTAACTTATTATGTCTTACTAGTATCAGTAATGCTGTTTAACTTTATGACTCCATTTTTCCCTGTACTGTCTAACAACCAGTCAGAAATAAACATATGCAATAGTTATACTGATTAGAGTCAAAATAAATAGAGATAACAAAAGAATCTAACAGTACAATTAGTACAGTAAGACAGAAATTTTCTATTCAAATAACACATTGGCCAGTACAAATTGACAGGGCAGCTTGATTCCACAGTAATTTGTAGACTCAGATTCTTGTATCATCTAACTGTGACATTCTTAAATACTATCTTTGTCTCCTTTGGAAAAATAGGGCCTAGGCCATGCCTATTTTTCATACAGCAAAAAGAAAGAGTCAAAAATGCAGTACATTAATGTCTACTCAGTCTAGAGACTCAAATATAGCTTCAATGTCATACTTAGCTACAAGGAGGAGAGAAAAATTCACTACTAGCTCTATGGCCATGAACCCAGAAAACAGGAAAAATACATGTCTGATACCACTGGTAATCAGCTGTAATAGTATGACCAGGTTTTTGAGTTCCCTATTATGATGACCAAGTCAACTTCAAATTACAACAGCTCTCTGATGACCTGATTCATTGCACCACACAGGCATACAAATGCACGTCTCTCTTTGAAATAAATGTATTTGCTCATTTACAAAAGAGAACAAATATGCTTCCCTGTTTTCCCTATAAGGTTGCTGCAATGAAAAATCAGAGGATGATGTTTTTCAGTATTGCTCTCTTGAGTTTAATAGACCGCCACTAATACAACAGTCATACAAAGTCATTATATAAGCATCACAGTTTTCCTTTTTAACAAACACATTATTTTTCTCTAGAAAACAAAATTAAAAGCTAACACAATCCTTTTTTTCATAAAACTGTAAGAAATTCTCTTCTTGAATATTCATGGCTTTTTAATTTTCAGATCCTTAATTTCCCAAATTGTACCTAATTGTGATTTACCAAAAGTCTTATATCTTGTTTTCAGCAGTCTCATTTGGCTTGTTATAAGTAGTACAAGCAAAATTCTTTCTCTATATGCAAAATGTCATGTAGAACAAATTTTCCTCTTTATAATACAAGTTTCTGGTATACTAACAAGAGAATTTTTCTCTGACAGGGAAAAATGTTTTTTATCTTGAATATTTAACGTTATAACTCACATCTTTATGACTTAAGTGATCATTGTAAGAGTATGATATTACCTTTTCAAAGACTGATTTAAAAAAGTCCAGATTCCACTGAATATCTTTTAAGGCTTAAGAAAGTGAAAAGGTACTGTTTATGACTATAGAACAAGTATACTACCTATGTCGTCTGCATGGGCCACGAAAGGACAGGTAAGGCGACTAAAATAGGCATTTGGTCAAATTCACACTTAAAAGTTTATCAGTACTAAAGCCCTTCAATATACTTCAGTCACCACACACACATACACACAAAGAGAGAGAAACAGATACACACCCACACATACACATATACATTCTTTCTTGCCTACATCTAGGCTTAAACAAGAATTCGTATGCAGCTTTCTTAAATTCATTCTACATTTTAAGACTAGCTGTGACTCCTTTCTGAGACCTTGTCGATGAGTACACTCTTCTCTGCATATTTTCTGAAGACATTTAAAACAGTATATTGACATTATATAACATTTACGTTTTGTTTCTACCTAAAGCTAGACAATAAGTTAGATCTCCTTGAAGGTAGCAATGTGTTTTACTATCTTGATAGAGAAATGTCTAGTTCCATTGCTGGGATATGAAGTGCACTCCACAGATGAGTGTTGAAAGTATAGACTAAAGAATTAAAATATTGTAATGTATCAGCCATAATATTTAATGTAGCCTCATTGAATAGTAAGGACACTAGTACCTAAGTGATTTAAAATCTTTCCCTGACATTAATTAAAATAAAAAAAAATTTCAAAGATTTTTTTTAAGGAAAGAAACATTACTTTTTGCCTCCTTACCTATTGTATCTAGAGATTTTTCTGGCACAAATAAAGTATATCGCCTACTGATTCTTTCCTCAGATTTTATAGAGTGCCTGCTATGTTTTAGTAGTAGTTTAAAGCAAGAGAGATACACTAAAACAAAACAGCTAAAAATTCTAAACTTTGGAGACCATATAGAAAACATATAGACCATATGTAAAACTTAGTACAGTAGGAGAAAAATGGTAAATAAGACCAGTAATTCAAATATTTTGAATAATGCTATCTTCTAAAAGATGTGCATGAAACATGAATATAAAACATAGGAGTAGGGGTTGAAACTTTTCATTCTACTGGCATAGAGGACTGTAATAAAATAACAAATTTGAGTAAAGGTCTAAATAAAGTAAAAAGAATTACTATGCATGCAACTGTAACATCTCCATATGACCTGTCTCATGCTAGTAGAGCCCAAGGGCATCTGTTTGCTCCAGGAACATAAAGAGCCTCAAACCATTCCATCAGGTCATGGGAATGAGGTCTAAATTGTTACTGGTATTTGGCATATAAAATACGACATGGTAGGTTGTCAGGCTCTGCCGTGCGGGTAGCATACTCTTGTAGTCATCTCTAAATCCAGCATTTATTGATGAGCTGCGAGCTGGGCTGTGATAGGCTGGTCTGCTGGGTGGAGTTCTGACGAGAGGGAAGTCCGAATGTTACTGGTGCCTGCTCGAGCCAATCAATGATGAACGGGAATACAGTGATACAGTGATGCATGCAACTGAGGTAATGCAACTTGGGCAAAAATTAGAACTGAGGAGGTTCTCTTAAATCACCAATCTGGATGACATTTTTGTAATCTATTCTCTTTCTTTCTTTCCCTGTGCATGTGTGTGTGTGTGTGTGTGTGTGTGTGTGTATTTGTCTCTCTGGTTCTCTCTACTTCTCATGAAGTAGTTTCTGTTAAAGAGTGATTAACTATGTACATCAAAACCATGATCAACATTGTATAAACATGTAACACAAACTATAATAAGTAAAGCTTTGAAAAAATGAGTTTGTAAGTTTTTTTAGATATAAATATTTATTAAGGAAACAATTGTTTGTGCTACTTTCCAAGATATTTGAAATAAGCATAAAAGCAGGGAAAATGACCCATGAGAAGAAGAAATGATAAAGTCCAGACTGGTTATGAAAAGTGGTACCCTTCCATCATTCTCTGTTCAACCAGTCCCAGTATGCACCAATACTTGTTTATACTCTATTTTCAGTCTCTTTTCTTTTTTTTTTTAAATTTTTTATATACCCCAAAACCTCCTTGTCCTTTCTTACGTCCATGACAACCAGGGATCAGTTTGTAATGTCATAAATGGAATCCTTTTGGACTTGGCATTTTCTCTTAGTATATTATCTAAGTTTAATATTTTATATATTAATATATTTTAGTGCATTTTCATCCTGCTTTCGTAGGGCCCAGGTCTCTGAGGCGTATGTTAATGCAGGGAGAAGCGGTGGAGTCAAAGAGATATGCCCGAGCTGGAGGTTCTTTGTCCTTTTAGCTATTTCTTCGATGCCTTTGAAGGCATTCCATGCCACTCTCTTCCTCCTGCGCAGCTCAGGTTTTAGGTCGTTCATCATGTTGACTTCTTGACCTAGGTACACATAACTGCTGCATTCAGAGATGTTTGTTCCATTAAGTGTGAATGGGGCCTCAGGAACTAGTTCATTCTTCATGAACATAGTTTTCTTTAGATTCAGCTGTAGACCTATCTTTCCACATTCTCAGTCAAAGTCAGCCAGCGTTTGTGCTGCTTGGCTAATGTTTGGTGTTATTAGAACAATGTCATCAGCAAAGCGGAGGTGGTGTAGTTGCCGACCATCTATCTTCACACCCATTCCTTCCCATTCTAATTGTTGCATGATGTTCTCGAGGGTGGCACTGAAGAGTTTTCGTGAAATGGTATCACCCCTATCGAACCCCCTCTTTTCACATTAATGATCACTTCTTTGTAGAATGGTGAGATCCTGGTGGTGATTCCGTAATACAGCTCACGAAGGATCTTGATGTATTGGGTTTGAACACCCCTGTTTGACTAGGGCTTCTATGACTGCTTCAGTCTCCACAGAATCACAGGCTTTCTGTAAATCAATGAACGTGAGACAGAGTGGCATCTTGTACTCCCTACAAACCTCGATGAGCTTGGTTACTGTGTGGATATGGTCGATTGTGCTGAATCCTTTCCGGAAGCCTGCTTGCTCGCATGGTTGTCCTTCATCTAGTGCTCTGCTAGTCCTGTTCAGGATGACTCGTGTAAACAGCTTGTAGATGACAGACAACAGGCAGATGGGGCGATAGTTGCCGGTGTCGTGAATGTATCCCTTCTTGAACAGTAGAACTGTCCTGCTGGTTTTCCATTGGGAGGGCACCTTGCATTCGGACAGGTAGCGTGTGAAGAGCCGAGCTAGTGTATTGATGAGTACCGATGGCAGATTCTTCAGGTGTTCGGGTCTGACTTTGTCTGGGCCTGGTGCTGTTCCCTTCCTTACCGAGAGATGGCATGTTGGATTTCAGAAGGGAGAATGTTGGGAATGACATATCCATCCTGTGGAATTTGGTATGTGGGCAGGTGGATGTGGCTATCAAAGAGATTTGAGTAGAAGTCCTGGATAAACTTTTCCACTGCCTTTCTGGAAGATGTGATAGATCCATCAGGCGTCGGAGGGCAGTCATTTTGGTCTTATAGTTGGTGAAGGACAGGCGGGCAGTGTGAATGCTTTTCCCGGCTTCTGCTGCATCTTCCAGTATTTCTGCTCTTCTTTCTTTGAGGTCTTCTTTCATCGCTTCTCTGCACCGTTTAGCAAGCTTGGATGTTAACATTTGGTCTCCTGGGGCTCAAAACAAACATGATCGAAAATTAAAGGACACGGGGCTAGATAAATAGCACAACAAGTAGGGCGCTTCCCTCGCATACGACCAACCTGGGTTTGATTCCTGGCATCCTAATGGTTCTCCAAGCACTTCCAGGTGTGCTTCTGAGTGCAGGGATAGAATGAACTGGTGAATGTCTCTGGTTATGGCCCCACAAAATAAAATTAATTAACTAATTAATTAAAGTAAATGGCACTCTGTTTAATGGGAGAATATATTTTAACACAATGTGAGATAAAGGTTTACTATCCAGGATATACAAAGAATTCACAAAGATCAACATCATTAGATCAAATAACTCCATTAAAATTGGGAGAGTAAATAAACAGACACATTCTGAAAAAGATATATGGATGGCTAGTAGACATATGGAAAAATACTCATTGTCTCTTATTGATAGAAACATCTACATTTAAATGACAGTGAGATATCCCCTCACACTAGTGATGATGGCAGATATCAAAAAGGACAAGAGAAACCTATGATGGTGGGAATATGAAAAAAATGAAAACTCTTATAAACTGCTGGTAGAAATCTTGTCTGACTCAGACCCTATGGAAAACTACTTGAGGAGTCCTTTCAAAACTAAGAATAGTGATACCTTCTGACCTAGGAATCCCACTGTGTGGTACTGACACCAAGATACCAAGACATTTCTTCAAACAGATACGCACACCTACATTTAATAAAAGAATTAGTCCAATATCTAAGACATGGAAACAATCCAGGCTCTCCAATGTCTGAAAAGGGAATAATGAAGTTTTAGTATAGTATACAGAACAGAATAATAGGCAGCCATAGGAATGATTAAAAAAATGCCATTCTCGGCAACTTGGATAAAATTAGAGAATAAGTGAGGTCAGTGGGGAATAAGGAAGTAAGTCAGGACAAGAACAAATACTGGATAGTCTCACTCATCAGTGATATATATATATATATATATATATATATATATATATATATATATATACATATATATATAAACATCTCTAAAGAATGTAAGGTATCAAAGGTAGAAAAAATTGGCTCTAGTTTACAGAAGCAAAAAATGCCAAGAAAGGAGATAAATAGAGGGGGAAGAAAGAAGAGGAAGGCTTAAATTACTTACAAGTAGAAGGACAACATTTAAGTTAAATTCTCTTCATTTGTTCTCTGGCTTAAGTTCCACAAATATAATTGACCTCTTTGGGGCAGAGTAATAATACAGCATTTGCCTTGCACGAGACTGACCTGGGTGGGATCCCCGGCATCCCATATGGCCCCCCTGAGCACCACCAGGGGTAATTCCTGAGTATTACCAGGTGTGACCCAACAAGCAAAAAAAAGAAAGAAACAAAAAAAAACCCTGACACCTATTTTTTTTAAAATATTTTATTATACCACCGTGAGATATACAATTAAAAAGATACAAAGATGTTCATTTTTGGGTTTCGGTCATACAGTGTTCCAGCACCAATCCCTCTACCAGTGCCCATTTTCCAACACGAACATCCCCAATTCCTTCCCCCTCCCTAGCCTGCCTCTATGGCAGGTTCTTTATCTCTTTTCTCTCTTTCCTCTCTTTCTCTCTTCCTTCTCTTACTAATAGCTATTTTTGATGACAGATTGAAACTTTTAATACACCTTGCTTCAGATAGCTTTCCAATTTGCTCTTCTATGTCCACATTCTGATCCTTTCCTACAAATCCAAATGCTGCTTGTTATTGTGTTCTCTGTTCTCAGTCCTATTTTCTTAATCCCATTGAGGTAACATTCAAACTCCCTATCTGCCTCTCTCTTTCTCTCTCTCTCTCTCTCTCTCTCTCTCTCATGCATGTGTTCTTCATTCAAAACCAGCACCATTTTAATTCAAGTACCAGTGCCCTCAAGAAATCTTCAAGTGGGATTACTTACAGTGACTTTTCCATTTAAAGCAATGGTCTAATCTTTACCAGGCATGTTTTTAATTATATATACTTTTCCTTGTTTGTTTGCTTTTCTAATACAATTAACATTCCTTAGGGACAAAGTGTGTAGTTTACAAACAATGGCTATCTTAACTTTGTACTAATACCTGCTCTAGGAGTGATTATATGTCACAAGCTCAGTAAATAAGTACTTATTTAGTTAAACTTGGTGAAGTCAGTATCTTCATAAGATTAGAGAAAAAATATGGAGTCTCTAGTTATGTAATATATTTTTTGAAATGTACAAATTGCTAAGTTTCTCTCAAAGATATACTTATAATCTTCAGCCTCTGGGCCCTAAACAAGACACTAATTTATTCAAGATTTAAGATCTGCCTCATCATGATAATAGCTCTAACGTAGTTTTTTTTTGTTATTTATTTCTTATACACTCCTAAAATTCAGCTCCTTAAAAAAAAACAAGGAAAGTTTCTGTGAAGACTCAATGTTTTCTCTTATTTTAAGAGTATTCTTTATAAATGCTGAGTAGAGGATAGCCTCAAAAATAACTCTCCCAATCTATTTCATTTATATTCCAAGGCATTTGAAAATGGGATATTTTTATATGCTGAACCAATTTGATTTCTCTATATGATTTGCCATTCATATTTTTTCTTTATCCACTCAAGCCTATGATTTTAATAATGATTATATATAGTGACAAACGTGAATGAAAGTGATATGGAATTTGTCATTATTCTTAATAAACGCAGTATGCTACTTTATGAAAATGTGATATTAAAATTTACTCCATGACAACTTTAGAAAGAAAATAACCTGGTTATCTTGACAATCTTTATTAGAATATCTGGGTGGGTGTTACAACCCCTCACAGGTTATCATTTCTAGACTATTTTTCTATTGTAGACTCTTTCATAACTTGTCAATTTTTGTTTATCCTGTTTTTTCTGAATATCAGCTAGTACCTAATATGTTTATGCCCCTATTAAATACCTTGTGGTGAGAATTATTGGCATTTTCCTGCTAATTACATTAAAAGTATAAGAAATAAAGTATACCTCTAGAATAATATTTGGAAGAAAGTAGTATCCATGTAAACTAATCATGCTACAACCTAAAATAACAAGAGGAAAAAAGTCAATAAGGGAAGAAGGGGTTACACAGTGTTCCCCTGTGCACTGCCCCAAAAGGCAGGAAGGACTGAATATTAATACCACCCACAAATCTCAGTCCCTGGTGGAAACAAAGAAATGGCTGGCCCAGACGCACTAAAACAAATAATACCTAAATGTTTTGAGTGCTCAATCACCACTTTAACTACCTTGCATTCTTATTTCTTTAGATTCATCACAAACCAATGCAGTGGATATTATTCCATGGCCATTTGCCATCAAAAGAGCTGAAATTTCTGAGTCATTAGCCTAGAGACCCCATATTTAGTTTTTTTTCCACAATGCTTATCTTTTACTTAAGCCTCATCCCCGCCCCGATATTTCTTGTCTCTGGACTATATTTTAGCATTTATTCTGTAACGGCTGTCATGGCCTAGATTCCAAAGTCTAGTGTCAATTTTTCAAAAATCTGTCACCATAACTAGTTAAGTAAATTTACTCAACTGTACACGTTGTTGTTGTTGTTGTTGTTGTTGTTGTTGTTGTTGTTGTTGTTGTTGTTGTTGTTGTTGTTGTTTTGGTCCACACCTGGTGATGCTTAGGTTTACTCCTGCCTCAAAACTTAGGAATTACTCCTGGTGGATTCAGAGGATCACATTGGTGTTGTGATTCAAATCAATGAGACTAACATCCAAAGCTAGGAAAAACAGGGTTCAGGAGGGCTTTCAAGTGTTGGAACCTACCACAGGCATGTAGGGGGGCAGACTCTAAGTGAAAGGGATCAGTCTGCTAGTAATAGTTGGAAATGGGAATGTTAACCTAGAACCAAGTATTGTGAGTAGATAATGGGACATGCATGATATTCCCTCAGTGTATGTAAAAACAAAAATGTGCCAAAGAAGAGACATAGAATGAGAGAGAAAAAAGAGCCTGCCATAGAGGCAGGCGGGGTTGGGGGAGGGAAACTGGGGACATTGGTGGTGTGAAATGTGCACTGTTGGAGGGATGGGTGCTGCAACATAGTATGACTGAAACTCACTCACAAACAGCTTTGCAATTGTCTGTATCACTGTGATATAACAAAATTTAAAAAAAAACAGTGGTCTGTATGTTAGGCAAATACCCTACACACTATACTATATGTCCAGCTCCATCAATTACCCACAATCTTTTTTTTGGGAGCAGGGACACACCCAGCAGAACTCACTGCTTACTCCTGACTATATCTTTGCTCAGATCACTCCCTGGTGGGTTAGGAGTGTGCCAAGGATTGTATCATGAGGTCTTGTCAAAGGTGGAAATTATCACAAACGGTGGGGAGTCAGAGGCTAGGTAAGACAGAAAATGGAACAGTGTGCTAACAATTGTCGAGGGTACTAATACCAACTTAGCACTGATCATTAAATACAGGCAAAAGATACACATGACAACCCTTTAATGTATCTTCTGTAATCCATAGACTGGAAGGGAATGAAAAGAGAAAGAGAGAGAGAGAGAGAGAGAGAGAGAGAGAGAGAGAGAGAAAAGAGATACAGAGCCTGCCATGGAGGTGGGCTGGGCGGGGGATGGAACAGGGGACATTGGTGGTGGGAGATGGGCACTGGGGGAGGGATGGGTGCTGGAACACTGTATGACCAAAACCCAAATATGAACTTTGTAATTGTATATCTTTGTAATTGTATTCTTCAGATGTTCGGGTCTGACTTTGTCTGGGCCTGGTGCTGTTCCCATCTTTACCGATGAGATGGCATGTCTTATTTCAGAAGGGAGAACGTTGGGAATGACGTATCCATCCTGTGGAATTTGGTATGTGGGCAGGTGGATGTGGCTATCAATGAGATTTGAGTAGAAGTCCTGGATAATCTTCTCCATTGCCTTTCTGGAAGATGTGATAGATCCATCAGGGCGTCGGAGGGCAGTCATCTTGGTCTTATAGTTGGCGAAGGACAGGCGGGCAGTGCGAATACTTTTCCCGGCTTCTGCTGCATCTTCCAGTATTTCTGCTCTTCTGTCTTTGAGGTCTGCTTTTATCGCTTCTCTGCACTGTTTAGCAAGCTTGGACGTTAGCATTTGGTCTCCTGAGGCTCACGCCTTGCCACGTTGGCGAATGAGCTCGAGAGTTTCTGAAGACAAGCGTCCTTTGTGTTTTTCTCTCTCTCGGCATTCTTCGCACAATCATGGAGGTGCTGAACCAGTCGGTTGTATTCTTCATCGATGTCATCAATGATGGTATCTTCCCATGTTGCCGCAATGGTGCTAAAGAGTTCCCAGTTGGTGGTCGTTCTGGGAGTTCTCTTCTTAAACTTTGCAGCCTTTTCTCCCCGTTGCGGGAAGTAGAATTTTGCACGAAGGAGACGGTGGTCCGATCCTGTCTGGAATTTGGGGACGACAGCAACATCGGTCAGACAAAACCATCGATTGAAGATGATGTGGTCAATTTCATTGTGGAACTGTCCGCCAGGAGATTCCCATGTCCAACGTTTCGCTTCAGCCTTCTGAAACTGTGGAGTTCCCATGAATAGTCTTGGTGGACATGATGAACTCAGATAGTCTCTCACCCTGTTCGTTCCATTCTAGGCCATGGGTCCCTATGTGGAGTTCTTCAGCCGATCTTCTCGGTCCTATCTTGGCATTAAAATCACCGACTATGATCTTGTAGAAGGTGTGATCTTTTTATAGAACTCCTCCAATTCCATGTAGAATTTCTCAATTTCATCTTCTTTGTATGTGGATGTTGGTGCATAGACAATGAAGATAGAAATTGCTGGCAGTGGGCCACATCTCCTCAAGTGTAATCGTCCTATTCGGTTTGTTAGGCATTCAAATGAATCAATGTTGACAGCCATGTTCGTGTTGACAAGGACACCAATGCCACCGACGCCTCTTTCATCACATGTTCCAAGGAACAATTCTTCTCCGTGTCAAATAAAGCATGATGCGACTGACGCCTCCTCGTCTCAGTCAGACCAATGATGTCGTACTTGATCTTTCTTGCTTGCAGCATCAAATCCTCAATATATGCTTCCATTGCCAGTGTACGTGCATTGAAAGTACAGACAGTCATTTTAGTCCTTCTTCGCTTTGGCAGCCTAGGACAGCCGTGAAATTTTATCAGGCACTGCTTGTTTGCCTTTCTTACTGCTGCCGTATTAAGGGCTCTTTCGGGTCAGGAAAATAAACATTTTTGTTACTGGGTTTGGCATATCGAACACGCATCGGACAGCTTTGATTCTGTGGAAACTGAAGCAGTCATCGAAGCCCTAGTCAAACAGGGTGTTCAAACCCAATACATCAAGATCCTTCGTGAGCTGTATTATGGATTCACCACCAGGATCTCACCATTCTACAAAGAAGTGATCATTGATGTCAAAAGAGGGGTTCGACAGGGTGATACCATCTCACCAAAAACTCTTCAGTGCCACCCTCGAGAACATCATGAGACAATTAGAATGGGAAGGAATGGGAGTGAAGATAGATGGTCGGCACCACACCATCTCCCGCTTCGCTGATGACATCATTCTAATAACACCAAACATTAACCAAGCGGCACAAATGCTGGCTGACTTTGACCGAGAATGTGGAAAGGTAGGTCTACAGCTGAATCTGAAGAAAACTATGTTCATGAGAAATGAACTAGTTCCAGAGGCCCCATTCTCTCTCAATGGAACAAACATCTCTGAATGTAGCAGTTATGTGTACCTAGGTCGAGAAGTCAACATGATGAATGACCTAAAACCTGAGCTGCGCAGGAGGAAGAGAGAGCGGCATGGAATGCCTTCAAAGGCATCGAAGAAATAGCTAAAAGGACAAAAGAACCTCCGGCTCCGGGCACATCTCTTCGACTCCACAGTTCTCCCTGCATTAACATACGCCTCAGAGACCTGGGCCCTACGAAAGCAGGATGAGAATGCTATTCGGGTCTCCCAGAGAGGCATCGAAAAGAGCTATGCTTGGAATATCACGCCTCACTCAAGTGAGAGAAGGAATCGGAGTTCTGACCTCCGTCGCTATTCCAGAATCAGGGACGCTGTCTCGTTTGCCAAGGCATCGAAAATCAGATGGGCTGGACATGTAATGCGATTTGGAGACAACCGCTGGACTAGAGCCGTTACCGACTGGATCCCACGGGATGTCAAAAGATCACGTGGCCGCCCACCTACAAGATGGTCAGACTTCCTTGTTAAGGCCCTGAAGGAACGGTTTGAGGCTCTTCATATTCCTGAATCAACCAGATGCCATTGGGCTACATTGGCACGTGATAGGGTCCAATGGAAATGTTACTGACGCCCGCTCGAGCAAATCGATGAGTAACGGATTCAAGTGATCAAGTGATCAAGTGTAATTGTATATCTCACAGTGGTATAGTAAAATACTTAAAAATATAGAGTGTGCCAAGGATTGAATAAGTCCGCTATGTGCAAGGCAAATGCACTACAGGCTGTGTTATGGCTAAGCCTCATCAATTGCCCACAATTTTATTGCAACCAATTGCTTTGTGTTATCCTTGCTCACTGCTTTCCCTTGTGAAATGTTTATCTTGTGGCAATATAGTAACTTATCAAAAAAATTTCAGTTGTATAACACTAGTTCATCTTTGTCTTCCCTAATTGAAATGAAATGATAATGTTTATATTATACTTTACCCCTCCCCCACACACAGACACCCCTCCCACACATACACTGTTATTATGCAAGCACCTTGCCTTACCCAGACTAAGTTCTAGGTCTTAATCCAATATTTTGGACAAGTCTCTGCACATTCAGCTCTTGTCCTCACAGAAGGGAAGTCACTATTTGAGTCTGGCATGTTTTCTTCCCAGCCCTACCCCCAAGAAATAAATTTTCAGAAATCTGTCTGGTTCCAATCCCATATGGATGATATTTTCAAACAGTATTTATTCAATGAAAGTGCTTTTCTTGAATGGATGTATGAGTTGGTCTTCAAATTCAAATTTTTATTTTAACACTTATTTTCAGCATTATACAGGGTCCCTCAAGAAGATTCTGTTTGATATATCAAGCCAATAAAACCATCCTTAGACTTAAAGTACTTTGGTAAAATTTGAATTCAAATCCTCTGGTTTGTCGTTTCCCCTTTTTCTCCAATATGCTCCTCATCTATTAAGAAGACTCCAAGTGTCACCAGGTTCAAGAATTGAATTGGGTCTTCCTTCTGTCTGAATTGTACTACTATTGTTCCATCTCTTTCTTTGTTTGGGGACCACAGGTGGCTTTGCTCAGGGTTTTCTCCTGACTCCATGCTTATAGACCACTTCTGGAAGGCTCCGGGACTTTAGGAGGGCGGGATGCTGAGCCTGGGTCCAGTGCATACAAGACAAGCATCCTACCTGCAGTCCTATAGCTCGACCCTATTTTATGTTTTTTTACTTCACTTGAAACTAACAAAAAATTATTTTAACATATTCTGAATCAACATGCTTTGACAAATTCACATTACAATTGCTGTTACATATAACAGCTTTTTTGCTTTATCTATCTTGAAGACATCTGTATATTTATTGAATACACTTGGAAAGCAAACCTCATAAGCTAAAAAGAATATATTTCTATTTCTGAAGTTTTAGTAAATGTGATAAAAAATAAATTAGAGTTGGGGACATATGTCTTATGTCTTCAAATAACACCAACGGAGAATAGCCCGATTGGGCATGAGGTTACGGTTTCAAATTTCATATAATGATACACTCTGTTTATAAAAAAAAATTCTGGGGGAGAAAGAGATAGTACATGCTTTTGCATGTGACTGACTTGGGTTCAATCCTCAGAATCCCATATGGTCCCCTGACATTTCCAGGAATAATTCCTGAGCAAAGAGCCAGGAGTAAGCCCTCAGCATTGTCAACGTGTTACCCAAAAATCAAACAATGATTTTTTTAATATTATCTCTTGATCATTTATTCTGTGCCTCAGAGTAAATGATCAATTCAATTACATATGAAAACATATGAGTTTTTCATATGTAATTTTATCTAATAATTAATAATAGTTCTGCTCAAAGAATCCTTTTATCACCCAACTAGCTCATTGGTCGGAGCCCTGCCCGTATACTCCAGAGCTTGACTTGTCATTAGCCTTCTAATAAGAAAATTTCCAGGAAAAAAAAAACTCGTTTGTTGGCTTATGTGATTAGTGCCAAGGACAATGCACTCTAGTGACTGGGGTAAGTAGAATAATGCTAACGTTGGAGTGTAAAGGTGGGATGGAGTTTAGAAAGATTCTCGGCCTCCATGTAAGTCAATGGTGGGGTGGAGTTCTAAGATGAAATTGTGCTCAACAAATTCATGAAGGTTACTACAATATCCTTTGAAAAGGAAGCCATAATGGTTCGCTAAGAATAAATGAAAATAAAATAATGAGATTCTGTCAGGTTGAGAAGGCATCAGTTGAAAGCAGTGAGTGTAATGAACTCATACAGAGATTTTCTGTAAAGGGAAGTAGAAAACCTTTAAAAAGAGTTCTTTTTGCCTAGTGAGAGAGTTTTCTATTCTGAAATGCCAGTTTAACACACTGCATTTGATTTTTCTGGATATACTTTACTAAGGAGTTTAGTAGTGTGGTTCTAATCAGTGGTATTCACCAAATACTAATGGGGCCTACACTCCTTCAAGGTTGGCATTGAGTGCCTTCTTCCCATACCCCTGTTGATGTGTGCCAGTTCCAGGTAGAAGCTTTGAGAATTAGTGCAAGGGGCTAGCCAGGGAGCTAGTTCAGTGGGTACGGCACTTGCCTCTCACGCAGCCAACCCAAATTCAATCCCTGTCATTGCATTTTGTTTCCCCATACCATGCAGGGAGTGATTGTTAAGCAGACCCGGGAGTAATCCCTGGAAACTACTACATATGGCCCCCAAACAAACTTTAAAAAAAATTTGCTCATAATTCACTGATCTCTTTTTAAACCTGCATGGGTAAACAACCTTCAATATGGAGTTGGCTCCATTAGCCTAGTCTAGAGAAAGGACTCAGGTACCAGGTATCTGCTAAGCCCTGTTGGGTAAGTCATGTGAATAAGAAATAAAACTTGTGGCCAAAATCCAGGAAAATCTCATGATCATTCATTAGCCTGGCTATAACCAAGTATAACACAACATACGTGCGTGTCAAGTTTGTTTATACTTTTGACAATATATAGAAAGCAAAGAAAATTTCAAGACCTATTTTGCACTCAATTTATCTAAGCAAACCACCTAAAATTAGATTAATACTATATTCATCCTGCCAACTGTAATAGATAACAAAATTGCATTCAACTGCTGTGTATATTTTTTTGGCATTCAATTGTTTTCTCCTAAACTATGTCATGTTTTATGTATGCTACATTTTATTAACCTAATTGAATGTAACTCCCATGCAAGTGACAGTTTTAGGGGGGAAATACATATTGATTTCAAACTATATAATCTTAAATTAGAATAATAATAAAACATCATAGAAAATGTGTGCTGCTAGTTCCTTCAGAGCATGCAGGGTTGTTTCTGCCTAAAAAGACAAGTGAAATTATTCTTCATGTTTACACAAAACTGCTGTATCAATCAGGGTAATCTTCTACTGCTTAATCAGAGCAGATTAGATTACTACAATGTAAGTCATCTCTCTGAATCCAGATGCACAAAAGAATGAAAATCAATATTAGAGTTTTTAGATGGTCTTTTATGTATTTTTTTACATTTTTTAAAAAAATCAGATAATGACTTATATTTTCAGAGACTCTGTTTAAACATCTTCAGATGTGTGTCATTTCACTATGTTTACCCCCGACACACACGCACACACACACACACACACCAAATACCTATATCCCTCTACCACAGTCTACCGATCTTCTCTACTCTTGTATCCCTTCTGCTTCCTTTCTGGTAATTTCAGAACTCATCAGAATCCAAGGGCATCTCAATTGGCTTGTACCCTGGCTTTGATTCTTGATATTCCACATTTTAGTGAAATCATTCAAAATGTCTCTTTTAGACTTAAGTGATATACTCTAAATACCTGCAGGGCTAGCCACAATGTATAAAAGAAGAGGGAGTGAGATGCAGAAATAGAGAGAGAGAGACAGAGAGAGAAACAGAGAGAGAAAGAGGGGATACAGGGATACCTGCTATTGAGGCAGCCTGGGGTGGGCGGGAGGGGCTGGGGTACATTGGTGGTGGAAATGGGGCACTGGTGGAGGGATGGGTGCTGGAATACTGTACTACCAAGAACCAATTATGAACACCTTTGTAATTGTATGTATCATGGTGGTATAATAAAATTTTTTTTAAAAATGTCTCTTTTTCCATCTATATTGATTAGCATAATGTTCCATCTGTGTTTTGACAAGTAGCAAGATTTTGATTCTTGTCTAACAGTTCTCTTTAAATAAACCTAAGCAGAATTGCATTTTGTGTGCATAATACTTTTTTTTTCAAGTTAGGTAAAATTTATATTTGAAAAATAATTTTAATAAAAAAATTTTAACTTTCATAATATAAATTTAAAATTAATAATTAAAATTTAAAATTAAAATTAAAAGTTTAAATTAAATTAAAAATTTGAAATAAAAATTAAAATTAATAGTAATTTTTTTTCATTCCAAAAATTTAGAAATTTCTCATTTTATTTTTATTGATCACTTGATCACTTGATCACTTGAATCCGGTTATTCATCGATTTGCTCGGCGGGTGCCAGTAACATTTCCATTGGACCCTATCACGTGCCAATGTAGCCCAATGGCATCTGGTTGATTCAGGAATATGAAGAGCCTCAAACCGTTCCTTCAGGGTCTTAACAAGGAAGTCTGACCATCTTGTAGGTGGGCGGCCACGTGATCTTTTGATATCCCGTGGGGATCCAGTCGGTAATGGCTCTAGTCCAGCGGTTGTCTCCAAATCGCATTACATGTCCAGCCCATCTGATTTTCGATGCCTTGGCAAAGCGAGATAGCATCCCTGATTCTGGAATAGCGGCGGAGGTCAGAACTCCGGATTCCTTCTCTCACTTGAGTGAGGCGTGATATTCCAATTCACGCCTTTCCTTCCCTCCCCTCTCAACAATTTCTGTTTCCTTTTTTATTGATACTCATAAATTTACAACATTATGGAATTCAAAAAAATTAGTTTCCCACTTCTCTATGTGGAAAATACCTTTTCTATTACCAAAGTTCCTACCCATACTAACACCAAAATGTCCCTCTACCATTTTCTCTCACTCCAGCTTTTCCCTTTAGTAATCAAAGTATGTTTCATAAAATATAGCAGCTAGTTTTGCTGTACTTTGCCACTGTCCTTGCTTCAGCTTTTCATATTTCACATGTGAATGAATCCATCCTAGCATGATCACTTCAAGATACATCAATTTTGGTGCAAAAGACACAGTTCCATCTTTTTTAAAATAGCAGACAGAGTATACTTCCATTACAGGGTTCACTAGAGCTTCTTCATCCATTTACTATTGATGGTTTTTTTGGTTATCCCATATTTTGGCTACTGCGAAGAAATTGCTATGTATATAGGCATTCAAACATCTTTCTGAATTAGCATTTTTCATCCTTCAGCTAAATATCTAGTAGTAATATCTTGGACCACATAGAATCTCTATTTTTTTAAAATAATCTCCACTGTTATCGGTGAAGGCTGTCCCTTCCCTTCCCTTTCCTTCCCTTCCTTCCCTTCCCTCCCCTCCTCCCCTCCCCTCCCCTCCCTCCTCCCTCCCTCCCCTCCCTTCCCTCCCCTCCCTCCCCCTCCCTCCTCCCTCCTCCTCCCCTCCCTCCCTCCTTCCCTTCCCTTCCCTTCCCTTCCCTTCCCTTCCACAATTTCCGTTTTCTCCACATATTTACCAATACTTTTCATATAACTCAACTTTTTAACTACTAACTTGTTGTTTTGCACTTGAGTTGTTTCCATATTTAGACAGTCATTTAAATCACTATCACTATCACTATCTTCCTGTTTGTCATCTATTTGCTAGAGCGGGCACCAGTAATATCTCCATATGTCCTGTCTCATGCTAGTAGAGCCCAAAGGCATCCGCTTTCTCCAGGAACATAAAGAGCCTCAAACCATTATATTAGGTCATGGGAATAACCTAATATAAATGTTACTGGTATTTGGCATATCAAATACGACACGAGCAGCTTGCCATACTCAAATATTTTCACTCACATTGAATAGGAAATTTTTGTTTTTTCTTCATATTATAAAGAAACTCTTTCCTAATTATATCAAAAATACACATGCAGGAACAAACAGATATATTCTTAAGAAAATTCAATGGGTTTTCAATTCTCAGAGATTAGATTATGGTTGTTGGAGGACAGGTTTAGCTATTCTGGGAGTTTTGTTGTTTTGCTCACTCCCAGCTTAATCTACTTAAGTCAAGGTTCATTCTAATGAGATTTCTCTTCTATGTAAACACTGCTAGAGGGGTGTGGCAGTTACAGAAGTCACCTTGATTGAATAACTTCTGACTTATACATCTACTAAGACTTCTATGTTTTCTAGATTGGGCACAGCTCCTCTTTATACCCACAGTGGGACAGTTAGAATTTACCAGGAGACTACCACCCTGGCTACGCTGAGACTAAAGGAAGACTATAGGAAGGATCATACTAGTTTGCTCTAAGCAGGCGAGTATGACCCTTTCAGTACATGAGAACAAGATACTCAGAATCACCCTGGTGCAGATAATAATAAGGACCTTGTGGGTACCATCTAGATTACATGAAGCTCATGAAGTTAAGATGTATCACTTTATATCAGCCCCTCTCTCTCCAGTGTTTTACATAAGAGATAATCTCGGGATTAGTCCTTGGTGTAACCTTTGTTTATACCTGCAATAGGGTGTGGCACTATACTCTGTTTAGGGTTCTTTGTTGACATGACAACCCTCCCGATTGGATTACTTTGGTGTATATAAGGGGGCTGACCTGAGGCCCCTTCACCTTTTGCCTTTTGGTTCCTCAGCCTTCAGCTTTTGGCTCCTGCGGCTTTTTGGCTTTTGGCTTTGGCCTTTTGCTCTTTGGCCTTTTGCTCCTTCTGGGTAGGACTCAGCTCGGGTGACATCCTCTCTCTTTGGTGGGAGACTTAGGCTCTTTTGTATGGTCTAAGTTCGGACCAGAGCTAGAGTTTGTTCATTATATTGGATTGCTGTGGAAGAGCTTTTGTACTATTAAAAGCCATTTTTTGGAACTGCACCGGACTCGTGAGTTTTCATCTGTTCTCCGGCGTCCTTGGAGGTAGAAGACAACCTCTGTCCTGACACTGTCGGGGACCCCGGCGGTGTTCCCCGACATATGGTATTCATTTTGTGGTATCTTTTTAAAAATATTTTATTATACCACCGTGGATATACAATTACAAAGATGTTCATGTTTGGATTCGGTCACACAGTGTTCCAGCACCCATCCCCTCCACCAGTGTCCATTTCCCGCCACCAATGTTTCTGATTCCCTCACCCTCCCTTAGCCTGCCTCTATGGCAGGTTCTTTATCTCTTTTCTCTCTTTCTCTCTCTCTCTTTCTCTCTTCTTTCTATTACATATTGTGGATTGTAATACATACACTTAGAGGTTACCATATGTATCTTTTTGCTTGTATTTAATGCTAAGTTCTAGGTTGGTATTAGCACTTTCGACAATTATTAGCACACTGTTCCCTTTTCTGTCTTACCTAACCTCTGCATTTTGTAGTATCTTTGATTGTTGCCTTGAGATGTTGTTGTTGTTTTTAAATCATTCCCTTAACGGCTTGAAATCATTTCCTTTGTAATTTTCTCATCAAGAATAAAGACAAATAGTATTGATGTATAGTCATTGCAACCCTCTTAGATTTCAAGAACAATTTCCATTTAAAGTATGAAGCTAGCACATTCACACCACAGGTGTTTGCTTTTACGTCATTTTTTTTTAATCATGAAGGTCTTTGGAATAGAATGGGGTCCATTTGCACATTGTACGCTTTGTGCTTTCTCTCTACTTAGTTTTGTAGAAATTTTCCACTAGGAAAATCAAGGACCATGAAGCCTCATATCCCTTATGGGCAAGCAGCAATGTGAACGCAAACAAAGTGAAGAAGCCACGTCTGCAGGGAGCCACATTAAGAGACAATTCTTGGCTACACTGAAAGCTGTTCTGTATTTATACGTGATTGAAAAATGTGTAAATCACAGACCAAGCAGAAGTGCTTACACACAGTAGTCACCTTGTAAAAATGATTGATTCTTTGGCTTTTACTTGATATTGTTCTTATGTAGACATATGACCAAACACTAGTGAAAATACAATTTAAAACTTTAAAACATAGTTGTGTGACACTTAAAAAAAATCATTTCATTGTTTTTCTGACAACTCAATTCCTAGCCATTCTCTTTATTTTCCTCCAAATTACTCCATCCTTTATCTTTTTTATCTTCCTTTTATCTTCTACCTCTAAAAAGCTGAGTTGAATGGTTGTGAGATAGTAGTAGAGGAAATGTATTTTCCTGCTCATGGCCCAGTTAGAATCCCCAGTACTACTTATGTACCCCTGAGAATATCCAGGACTCACTTCTGAGCATGGAGCTGGTAATGATCTTTCAGCACTGCTAGGTGTGCCTCCCAAATAAAAACAAAAGTTGGCAACAGACAAACCAAAAGAAAAAACAACCCTGGAATCAGGCGGATTTGGGCAGAGCAAGAGTGGACATTGGGGCAGTGGAGGAGGGATAGTGGTTCTCCTCCTTGATTTAAGAGATTTAAGAGCATGTACCATAGCTGGAAGGTGTAGCTATGGTACAGTAGGCGTAACAGGAAGGTGTGGCTATGGTACAGTAGGCGTAACAGGAAGGTGTGGCTATGGTACAGTAGACGTAACAGGAAGGTGTGGCTATGGTACAGTATGCGTAACACATGAATACTAACAAAGGTAGCAAATAAAGAATGGTAGCAAATACAAGGCAATACCAAAATGAAATATTAAAAATATGCCTTAAGATCCCATTTTTAAGTAAAAGAAAAATCATTTAAAACCACAAGGGCCCAAGGATATTTCTCAGTGGAGAGTTATCAGTCTTAAATGTGCAACACCTTGAATTAGATCCCTGTTGTTGGATGACAGGCTTAGCTAGCTTGGGAACTTTGCTCACAGCTTAATCTATTTACATGCTCTTAAGTATAAAGTTCATTCTAATGAGATCTCTTCTATGTAAACACTGATGGAGGGTGTGGCAGTTACAGAAGTCACCTTGACTCTGAATAACTTCTGACTTGTTATACATCTACTAAGATGTCCATGTTTTCTAGATTGGCACAGCTCTCTTTATATCCACTGCACCCAGCATGCAACAGTTAGAATTTACCAAGAGACTACCACTGTGGCTACACTGAAACTATCTCCTAAGATTATAGGAAGGATCATATTAGTTTTCCCTCAAGCAGGCTTAGTATGACCCTTTCAGTATACAGAAATAGAGATACTGAGAATACCCCTGGTGCAGATAATAAATAAGTAGGACCTTGTGGTTACCATCTAGATTACATTTAGCTTCCATGAAATCAATGTTTTACTTTATATCACCCCCTCTCCAGTGTTTTGCATAAGAGTAATCTCAGTAGAAGGGATTAGTCCTTGCATACCTTTGTTTATGCCTCTAATAGGGTGTGGCACCATCCTTCTACACTGTGTTAGGTTCTTTGCTGACAGGACCTCCCCTGTCAATAGATAGATTACTTTGCTGTATATAAGGGGACTGATTTGAGGCACTTGTCCTTTTTTTTCTTCCCCTTCTTTCGGGTAGGTTTCCTCTCCGGTTCTGAGATCCTCTCAGGGGGAAACTTGGGCTCTCTTGTATGGTCTAAGTTCTGACCAGAGCCAGAGGTCCCTCACGGTATTGGATTGCGGTGGTAGAGTTTCTGTACCATTAAAAGACTTTTGGAACTGGGCGACTCGTGAGTTTCATCCGCCTCGGGGCCTCGGAGGTAGAAGAGAACTTGAATCTTGATACTGTCGGGAGATCCCGATAATTGGCAACACTCAACCGTCAGACTGTGAGACAGCACTTCAATGAATGTGCAACCCTCAGCACTACAACGGGTAGCAAAGAGAAGGGGTAAAATAGAAAGCACTGAAAAATAAATATTTTTGCAGCAAGAGTGATAGTACAGGCCGTGGTGCTTGTTTTGAATGCTACAGCTGACTCACACGCGCTCCAATACTGGCACACTCATAGGTCTCTTGAGCCAGAGGAGTAATCCTTGAGAACAGAGCCAGCAGTAAGCACTAGGCACAGATGGCTATGGTCCAAAAGCCAAAAAGGAAAAAAATAATCAACAGAGTTAATGTGGAATCCAAATCACATAACTTATTAAAACAAATAGCAAAATGTATTTGTAATAGAGAAAATAATTTTAGTTTTCATTCATATTTCTGTTTCTAAATGGCTTTTATTATATATTAACAGAGTAGATAGGAACGCGAATTTTAGATCAACATTATCTAGCTATCCTTCTTCCTATTGTCTGCTTCGCATAATTTTACTGAGTATCTTTGCCTTTATCCTTATGCGCCTCCCAGAAGATAAAATTATTTAATAAACGTGAATATTTTAGAACAGCGGTGACACATAGTAACTTCTATTTTTATGTTTTCCATTGATACCTCACAAAAAGTAACAACTCAATGCACTGTCTATTTCTAACATAATCAGTTGTAAGAGAGGGTAATTATAGTGCTAAGGCCATTCTGGAGTGATCCCCAAATTTCCCCATATAAAAAAAGCGGAGGAAAGAAAGCCACTACTTCAACAAAGATGTTTAAAAAGTGTCCCACCTTCTAAATCTTTCCTTATCTATTCAATAACCCTGGGAGCTTTAAATGTACAGATTAGCTAAGATCCTCTGGACAGGAGGCCTTGGAAACCTAATGAAATAAAAGCTTTATCTGTACAGCCTCTTCTTATCACAATGCTCATAGAAGACACTCCAGTGCTACTCTATAAGGATGTATGAATTTATCTATGCAACAAGTCACAGAATAAAATTACGAAGTTTAATTCCAACTGAAATTGAATTACATATCAAGTTAATGTTAAACTCTACACCAAAGCATAGTAGGAAAAGTACCTACATTTTATGCTCCAAGATGTCAGCTAACATAATTTATTCATTCATTAATTTGTTAAACTAAAACAAGCAATAAAAGGC
This sequence comes from Cryptotis parvus, assembly GCA_021461705.1. Lineage (NCBI taxonomy): Eukaryota > Metazoa > Chordata > Mammalia > Eulipotyphla > Soricidae > Cryptotis > Cryptotis parvus. The sequence goes on along the minus strand of JAJIBD010022019.1, from coordinate 452 downwards.
AAATATATAATAAATAGTGGTAATAAGTAAAAGAGAACAATTAATAAAATAAGCAAATATAAAGTTGAGACATTGATTAGCATCATCTCTTTGTTGACAAGACTAAAATTTTGAATAAATTTTTAATTCGCTAAAAATTAAAATAACAAGATATTAAAAATTAAAGCCTAGAAAATGAGAACCAGAAAAAAGATCTGACACTCAAAGTTTATTTGTCCTAAGGTGATTTGTTAGTTTGGGAACTATTACAAAAACAGATTTGAGTCTTTAAGGGCTGTTGGGGTAATCAAGTCTCAGAATTCCCACCCTGGACCAAATTTGAACACCCACTCTCATCATCTCTTACACAAAAGAAATCCGGAAATTAATAACTCAATGGACAGATTTTATATAAAGTTAGACATAGCTGAAGAGATGGTTCATGAACTGATCATAAATATATAAGAAAGAAG
>JAJIBD010022018.1:0-112154 GCA_021461705.1 Cryptotis parvus | reverse complement strand
TGTAGTAATAAGGAAAGTCAGGAAGAGAACCTTCATGTCCAGGGACTCTAGAGGCAAACAGCTGCTTCCAAGTTTATACTTTGCAAGCAGAGCTGACAGTAAAACAGTTCAATGTTAACAGCAATGCAAAGTCAGGAGTTGAAAGGTAAGAACAAACCTAACTATTGAAGTTTTTGTAAAGGGATTGAATTAAAGATGTAACAGAGTACTCACAAATACAGGATCCCAGGCTTGTTAAGCAAGTAAATTGAGGGAGTGCCCAGAGCAAGAGTACAGTGGGTAGGGTGTTTGTCTTTCATGTTGATGGCCCAGGTCAATTCCAGGAACCCTATATAGTACCCTGAGTCTGCCAGAAGTAACTCCTGAACGCAACAATAGGAATTAACCACAAGCAATACTGGGTGTGGTTCAAAAAACAAGCAAGCAGGAAGGCAGGAAGGCAGGAAGGCAGGAAGGCAAGAAGGAAGGCAGGAAGGCAGGAAGGCAGGAAGGCAGGAAGGCAGGAAGGCAGGAAGGCAGGAAGGCAGGAAGGCAGGAAGGCAGGAAGGCAGGAAGGCAGGAAGGCAGGAAGGCAGGAAGGCAGGAAGGCAGGAAGGCAGGAAGGCAGGAAGGCAGGAAGGCAGGAAGGAAGGAAGGAAGGAAGGAAGGAAGGCAGGAAGGCAGGAAGGCAGGAAGGCAGGAAGGAAGGAAGGAAGGAAGGAAGGAAGGAAGGAAGGAAGGAAGGAAGGAAGGGAAGGAAGGAAGGGAAGGAAGGAAGGAAGGAAGGAAGGAAGGAAGGAAGGAAGGAAGGAAGGAAGGAAGGAAGGAAGGAAGGAAAGAGAAGGAAAAAGTGGCAGTTCTTACCCAAACCAAGTTTACTGGCCCAGGAAATAAGTAGTCCCGTCAAGCTGTTTCACATCCCCCAACCCTTATTTCTTATGCTGGTAGACTTCCTGGAAGCTGGTTACTAGCTGATGAAAGTTTTCTCTAAGCAGACTAGATTATTGTTTCTATTCACCAAAGCCAAGCTGTGTTTTCCTTCAGAAGCAAATACTATGAGAGTTCACACAAGAATTTGCACTTGAAAACCATTGTCAATGAATATAGAATGCTTCATCTTGTATATTAAGTTAAAAACATATTTAACCTAGAAAGTCTTAGTTCTCTGCTTAATATATAGGCTGTTGTTGGAGGACAGGTTTAGCTATTCTGGGAGTTTTGTTGTTTTGCCCCCACTAATCTACTTAAGTCAAGTTTCATTCTAATGAGACTTCTCTTCTATGTAAACACTGCTAGAGGGTGTGGCACTTACAGAAGTCACCTTGACTGAATAACTTCTGACTTATACATCTACTAAGACTTCTATTTTTTCTAGATTGGGCACAGCTCCTCTTTATATCCACTGCACCCAGCGTGGGACAGTTAGAATTTACCAGGAGACTACCACCCTGGCTACGCTGAGACTATAAGAAGACTATAGGAAGGATCATACTAGTTTGCTCTAAGCAGGTGAGTGTGACCCTTTCAGTACACGAGAACAAGATACTCAGAATCACCCTGGTGCAGATAATATTAAGAAGGACCTTGTGGGTACCATCTAGATTACATGAAGCTCATGAAATTAAGATGTATTACTTTATATCAGCCCCCTCTCTCTCCAGTGTTTTACATAAGAGATAATCTTGGTAGAAAGGATTAGACCTTGGCATAACCTTTGTTTATACCTGCAATAGGGTGTGGCACTACACTCTGTTTAGAGTTCTTTGTTGACATGACCCTCCAGATTGGATTACTTTGGTGTATATAAGGGGCTGACTTGAGGCCCCTTCACCTTTTGCCTTTTGGGCCTTTTAGCTTTCGGCTTTTGGCTCCTCAGCCTTGTGGCTTTTGGTTTTTGGCTTTTTGCTCTTTGGCCTTTTGCTCCATCTTCTGGGTAGGACTCAGCTCGGGGAGATCCTCTCTCTTTGGTGGGAGACTTAGACTCTTGTGTATGGTCTAAATTCAGACCAGAGCTAGAGTTTGTTCATTATATTGGAGTGCTGTGGAAGAGCTTTTGTACTATTAAAAGCCTTTTTTGGAACTGCACCGGACTCGTGAGTTTTCATCTGTCCCCGGAGGTAGAAGAGAACCTCTCTGTCCTGACACTGTCGGGGACCCCAGCGGCCGTTCCCGAACAGGCTTTAATCAAAATTGCCCAACATCGGAACCAAGAAGCCTGCTCAGGTGCAGAGCACATAGATTGAGTTTTCTTTCTGGCCCCCAGGACTGTCCACTCACCACCAGATAGAGCCCTGGCAGGCCCCTAGCACCACCAAGTCTGGCCCCTATACACTGCTTTCTGTGGCTCCCTATTAAACTTTTTTTATAATAAATAATCAATTCATTTCAAATCTGTTTCCATTATCTTCTATCTATGGCAAATGACTGAGTGGGAAAAGAGAAAGCAAAAGAGTCTCTAATATTCCCAGATTATAGTCCTCAAATAATAGTGTTCTTATCCTGTTAGCAAGCCCACTTGATCAAAGTCTAATTGCGGGAGCCAGGGATGTAGCATTTACCTTATGTGAGATCCAGGATTCAATTCCAGCACTGCTGAGTCAATGAATAAATAAAATAAGATCAGAGTAAATGCATAGTTAGTGCTCACCTGCCTTAGTAACTGATTTCTAAATGTGAGAAAATGGAATTCCCTCAGAGATTAAATGACCTGAGAAGAAAGACAAGTATGTAAATAAGAGGAGAGTAGATTACACAAGATGAGTTGAATGAATTTCACCATTATTTGACATTCTACCAGGAAGGGAGGTGAAGGTAGGGGTAGCTTTTGATGAGTGGGATAGAGACTCTTCAAGAACAGACAGACTAGCATTTGTTATTGAAGAGTCATCTGGGCCTTCCAGAACACGACTCCATTATAAGGGTGTTTGAGGAGAGGCTAGAGACTGTAAGTGAGATAAAGTAATAGCTATGATTGATTTGAGAGTTTTGAGCTAGATTACAGAAACCCTTAAATGACTGGGATTGATCTTTAAGAATCAGAAAGCAAGTTCAGGGCTCAATGGGAAAGATTAACTATAGCTGTAAGATTGGGTGTCCAAGAATGAGCTATGGCTTTAGCAGAGGGATACAGTCAAAATCACCAAAGGGGTATGTCCCAGCATGGAAGAATGCAAAGGAACAAATATTTTTATCCCTGTCACCAAAAGATGGATCTAACCAGACATAAAGAAGGAGCAAGCCTGTTGACAGGGCATTTAGGGCCTAAGGTTTGAAGTCAGTCAACCTCAAGGACACAGAACAGGGGGATAAAGATGAATAATAAATCTAATAAGGCAACAATTCCTTATTAAGGAATTGGCAACTTATTCCTTCAATAACAATAACTAGCGGCCGCACAGTTCATCAATAAATGCTTTATTTAGAGGTGACTACAAGAGTATGCCACCAGCACGGCAAGCTTGGCAAGCTGCTTCGTGTCGTATTTGATATGCCAAGTACCAGTAACATTTATATTAGGTCATTCCCATGACCTAATATAATGGTTTCAGGCTCTTTATGTTCCTGAAGCAAGCGGATGCCTTTGGGTTCTACTAGCATGAGACAGGACATATGGAGATATTACTGGTGCCCGCTCTAGCAAATAGATGATTAACGGGAAGATAGTGATAGTGATAGTGATAGTGATAGTGAAGGCAACAAAATATCTAGCATTGCTGAGTGGTCATAATAGATTCATACGTGGATTTAACGTTTTGATAATTATGCAAAAGAGTTCTATGAGATTCAAACTACAATTTCTTATATTCTATATTATGAACAACTTGAAAATAAGGGCTACATATTCTTATTATTGTTTTAACTCCATAATTATCATAGGTAAGGCCCAAGCAGTCATGTGTAAACAAAAGTGCATAAAATTTAACAAGTCTCAAATATCACAACAAATTTTATCATTATGGTCTTTAGAAGTCTAGTGAACAAGATTATCAGTAAAGGCTATCAAAATGCATGTGAGCTACTTTTCAGATTAATACAATTTTCAGTTAGGCCTTAGTTTATCTGTTGCAAAAAAAAAACCTGAAAATGAGTCTTTGGTGTCTAAGTTACCTAAGCTTGAAAATACGAAGTGTATTTCACTTCAGTACACTTCGGTTGGATCCACAGAGGTAGGCTAAATTACTGGCTTATTCTGTTTTGCCTATAGAGACCAGAGAAGATTTGGGAAGGGGAGATTCCCAATAAGAGACCTGTAATTTGAAGAGCTCTGAACTTGGCAGGAACAGACCTTAGTTTAGAGCCCAGGCAGGATGTATATGACTAATGGGATTGTCAACAGCACTTTGAACTGAGCCTTATCCATTCATAGATTGTGTGATGATAACACCTACAGTTCAGGGTTTGGTTGGGTATAGACTAAATGTCATGTGGAAAGTATCTTATCACTATAACACAGTACATTAAATTCCTCATAGAACATCACAATAAGTTCTTGGAAACTGGCATTTTTCATTGAATCACCATGAGATACAGTTACAGAATTGTTCATGAGTGGGTTCAGTCCTATAATGTTCCAACATCCTCCTTTCACCACTGTGCATTTCCCATCACCAATGTCCCCAGTTTCCTTCCCCACAACCTGCCTCTATAGCGGGCACTTTTCTTCTCTCTGTCTCTGTCTTTCCTTTTCTCTGTGTCTCTTCATCTCTGATTCTCTCTCTCTCTGATTTTGTCTCTCTCCTTTTTTCTGTTTCATTTTGGGTGTTATGGTTTGCAATAGAGACACTGAAAGGTTATTATATATATCCCTTTGCCTACGTTCAACACTCAGTTCTTGTCCAGCATAATCATTTCAAACTATCATAACCTGTTGGGGCGCGCCGGGGGCCTCGACAGTGCCGGGAAGCGAGTTCCCTTCTACCTCCGAAGCCGGCAAGGAATGGATGAAAACTCAGGAATCCGATGCAGTTTTAAAAGGCTTTACTTATCACAGGTTCAGGCATACAAATCAGCAAAAGGAAAAGCCTGGTGCTTAGGATTCCAGGCTAGAACCCCAGCCACGTGTAGGCCAAGATGGCAACCACCACGTGTAAAGGCCCTGTAAAAGGAGAAGACAAGACTCCCAAGAAGGGTGAGCGCTCACAAAGAGAGAGCCCAAAAAGAAGCAGAGAGAGAAAGCAGGCTAGTTTTATACCCCTGCAACTCAGACCTTCCTCCCACTGTTATGGAAAGCAGGGAGGGTCAAATGCCCTTAGGTAATCCCTCCCTGCATCTCACCTAGGCCCTTTTGTATGCTAATGTTTTGAGCCAAGATCTGCCTGGAAATGCCTTTATAGGGTAGAGAAGGGGGTTTCTGAGATGGCATGTCTCTGTACCAAAGACTAATACTAATGCCAGTTAAATATTTCTCCAAGCCTTCACAAGTCTCTTCTTCCTCATTGTAGTTTTGTATTTTAGTTGCCTTTGTGTATATAAGGGAGCCATGCTTGTTTGCTTGGAAGCAAACAGCATTTCTCTCTGGTCTAATTACTTAGGGGGTCCCACGTGGCCAGGCTAATATGCTGGTAAGATCTAGCTAGTCCCACGATGATTGTGGTAGCATGGGAGAATATTTATACCAGCTAGTACAGCATACATGGTCAGATAAACTGCCACATTTAGACTACCCCCTTATCTACGAAGTGATTTGCAGGAGGCAATTCAGAGCAGATGCAGAGGCCCTTAGGAGTCCTGCAACAATAACCATATTGGTCCCTTCTCTATCCTAATTGCCCTTTGCCCCACACAGACTTCTAAACATTGACCAGTCCTCCTGGCCCCAGTTATTCCTAGCCTTGGATATTCTCATACTATTTTTTAGTGTCCCACAAATGAGTGCAGTCTTTCTTTGTCCGACCCTGTATTTCAGACTCATTTCACTCAGAATGATGCTGTGACTTTAAATCAAATAAGGGATAATGCTAACAATTTAACAGAAACTAATTTATATGAACTGGATATTCTGAGCTCAAAATAAAATCAAAGTTTACAAATTTATAATTGCTCATTATAATATTAATCATTTGTACTCATGTCTTCATTCATTCATCCTCCCATGTTGCAGTACACCTGCCCAGAGCCTCATCTGGCCTGGAGTTGCTTCCTCAGGTCACTTTGTAGTTAAGAGAAGAACAGTTTGAATGTGGCAGCTCATCTGATCATGTATTCTATACTGGCCAGTATAAATTTTCTCTCATGCTGTCACAATCATTTTGGGACTAGCTAGATCTTACAGGTATATTTGCCTAGCCATGTTGGATCTCTAAGTAATTAGTCTAGAGAGAAATGCTGTTTGCCTCCAAGCAAGCAAGCAGGGCTCTCTGATAACTCAAAGGCAGATAAAATACAGTACTACCGTGAAATAAAGACGAGATTATTGTGAAAACTTGGAGAAATATTTAACTGGCTATAGTATATTTTTTGGTACAGATGCATGCTTTTGTATTCTGAGATGCAGTTCATCTCAGAAACTCATCTCTATGCTGCAAAGGCATTTCCTAGGCAGATCTTGGCTTGGCGACATTAACATCTTAAAGGGCCCAGGTAAGGTCCTGGGAGAAATTACCTGAGGGCATTTGACCCTGATGACTTTCTTTTCCTGTGGGAGGTCTGAGTTGCAGTGATTAAAAAAAAACTAGGCTGCTTCCTCTCTTCTTTTTCTTTTGGTCTCTCTCTCTTTATCTCTCTCTGTCTCTCTCTCTCTCTCTCTCTGTCTCTCTCTCTGTCCCTCTCTCCTCTCTCTGTCTCTGTCTCTGTCTCTCTCTCTCTCTCTCTCGGCACTCTCTCCTTTTCCCCCCTTTCTTTTTCCCCTTTTTTTGGGTCACACCCGGCGATGCTCAGGGGTTCTCTTGGCTCTGCACTCAGGAATTACTCCTGGTAGTGCTCGTGGGACCATATGGGATGCCGTTAATCGAACCCGGGCTGGCATGGGCTGGTCTCGTGCAAAGCAAACACCCAATTTGCTGGACTGTCACTCCAACTCCTCCTTTTCCCCCCTTTCTGCTGGCACCGTTTTACAATCTCCTCTCTGTGGGGCCTTAAAACATGGTGGCCGCTATCTTGGCTTAAAGGTGGCCAGGGCCTAGCTGGGAACACTAAGTACAGGCTTTTTTTTTTCCTATTGCTGATTTGTATTCTTGAACCTGTGTTAAGTAAAGCATTTAGAAACTTTGCCGGATTCTTGTGTCTTTCTCTGTCCACCAGCCACAAATCCCTGGGACAGAAGGGGATTCCTGACCCTGCTCCCAGATTTTGTGGAGGGCACCTTGGCGTTTCCCAGCACTCCCACATGTTTAAGAACATGTGGCCACCTTTAAGCCAAGATAGCAGCCACCATGTTTTAAGGCCCCACAGAGAGGACACTGTAAAGCGGTGCCAGCAGAAAGGGGAAAAGGAGGAGTTGGAGTGACAGTCCAGCAAGTTGGGTGTTTGCTTTGCACCTACTATTACCCTACTATTGTTGTAGGCAGGCAGACAGGGGGCACCACATGGCAATAAAAATTCCTGAAGAAGAAATAAAACTGGTCCTTCAGGATCCAGAGTCACACCTGTTGTCACAGGGAACTAGACTTGATAAGGCCACTATCAACAAGAGACCCTGAGGGAGCTGGATCAACCTTTCTCTGCCTAGCCCTTAATCCAGCTACATTCCAGGACAGAAGATCCAGCAGAAACAGAGGTCAAGAAAAGGAGATTTTCAAAGAAGCCACTCCCAAAGTCTACTCCCCTTGGCAATGACCCTAGTAACCTAGGTTGACGCCCAATATGGGAGTATCACGCACATGCTGCATGGACACACATGCTGCCTGGAGCCCATGTGGCCAAGCACATGTGATGACTGAGCACGCTGTGTTGCCGCATCTCCCCCTCTTGAGATGTGTACTCTTTCTTACCCGCTCTCCCACTTTGGAGTAGCCCAGGTTTTCCTTTGAGCAAGTTACTTTCTCTCTCTCTTACCTTTCCTCCTCCTTCCCTTTCCAAAAACCTCCTCAACAAAATCTATTTTACTTCACTGCTCATGGACTCCTGAAAATTCTTTTACTTCGAGGAAGACAAGAACCCTAAGGCAGCCCTGGGTAAGGCCTAGGACTGACTTTCCTTTCCTGCAAAGAGCAATTTCTCGCTCTAGCCTGAGTCCATGGCTCCCCGAGAAACCTCGGGTGGTAGGGATTAACTCCCATGCCTAGAGATCAAGCGGAAGTCAGGTGTGGCTTGATGGCCACCTTGTGGGGCTGGTGGGGCTCCAGGCCCATGCCGTGCAGGGGCTCATTGCAGACTTTATCAGACCAAGGCCTGCCCAGTGGGTCCCGGGTGGCAGAGGCGGCTGGGAAGAAAGCGACCATCTCTCTCCCCTTCCGGCCTCACATAAGTCACCCATGGGGTCCACCTGCATCACTATCACAGGACAAATACACACACACATACACACATTCTTAGAGAATGCTGAAATATACCAAAAATTAAATGCAAAAGAACCCAGAGAAAAAATCATAAACAGTACAGGAAAAGTAAAAATGTTACTCAGGCAGTGAGCTTACCAGTAATCTATTTTGCTTCAGCATTATAACAACATTGAACAAATTTACGTTATTTAAGAACTTGTGTAATACAAATAGATAAATATTCTGCTTGCTGCCTCTTACATTCTACAAACGTTCAGTAAACAAAATATATGCTAAACCTCTGAAAATAGATCCAGTATAACCACCGACCCTGCCCAAAGAAAGTAAGTGGTAGGGGCTGGAGAGAAGGTGTGGCAGGTAGGATGCTTACCTTGTACATCACCAACCAGGGTTTGATCCCTGGCACTACATATAGTCCACTACCACACATAACCTATATATAGATCATCACCAGAAGTGATCCTGAGCACAGAGACAGGAGTAATCCCTAAGCACTTCCAGGTGGGGTCCGGAAGCTAAAAACTTTTAAAAAAGAAATAGATTTTAAAAGAAGAAATTATGGGAGGTTAACTATTCTTCAATAATTCTTGTTTGTGTGTGTTGGAGGACATGTTTAGCTAATCTGGGAGTTTTGTTGTTTTGCTCACTCCCAGCTTAATCTTATTTAAGCCAATGTTCATTCTAATGAGATCTCTCTTCTATGTAAACACTTCTAGAGGGTGTGGCAGTTACAGAAGTCACCTTGATTGAATAACTTCTGACTTATACATCTACTAAGACTTCTATGTTTTCTAGATTGGGCACAGCTCCTCTTTATACCCACTGCACCCAACGTGGGACAGTTAGAATTTACCAGGAGACTACCACCCTGGCTACGCTGAGACTAAAGGTAGACTATAGGAAGGATCATACTAGTTTGCTCTAAGCAGGCGAGTATGACCCTTTCAGTACATGAGAACAAGATACTCAGAATCACCCTGGTGCAGATAATAATAAGGACCTTGTGGGTACCATCTAGATTACATGAAGCTCATAAAGTTAAGATGTATTACTTTATATCAGCCCCTCTCTCTCCAGTGTTTTACATAAGAGATAATCTCGGGATTAGTCCTTGGTGTAACCTTTTTTTATACCTACAATAGGGTGTGGCACTACACTCTGTTTAGGGTTCTTTGTTGGCATGACAACCTCCCAATTGGATTACTTTGGTGTATATAAGGGGCTGACTTGAGGCCCCTTGACCTTTGCCTTTTGGTTCCTCAGCCTTCAGCTTTTGGCTCCTGCGGCTTTTGGCTTTTGGCTTTTGGCCTTCTTCCCTGTGGGATCTCGCCTTGTGAGCGTTTATTCCCCTTGGAAGTTTTTACACGTGGTGGTCGCCATCTTGGCCTACACGTGGCTGGGGTTCTAGCCTGGAATCCTAAGCATCGGGTTTTTCCTTTTGCTGATTTGTATGCCTGAACCTGTGATAAATAAAGCCCTTTAAAACTGCATCGGATTCCTGAGTGTTCATCCATTCCTCACCGGCTTCGGAGGTAGAAGGGAACTTCGCTTCCCGGCACTGTCGGGGACCCCGACGGAGCGCCCGACAAGTGTGTACATATATTTATGCATATGTGCTCACAAGCACATATATGTGCACATATGTGTACCAAGGATAAATCCAGGCCCTCTCACACATGAAAGTCAAACAAGCAGCCTACCTCTTTGCTATGTCCAAATATATTACATTTATATTTTTTAATAATTCTTTTTTATTGGGGCCAGAGCGATAGTCCAGTGGGTAGGGCATTTGCTTTGCATGCAGCCGGCCCATGCTGGCCTGGGTTCGATCCCCGGCATCCCATATGGTCCCCCAAGCTCCGCCAGGAGTAATTCCTGAGTGCAGAGCCAGAAGAAACCCCTGAACATTGCCGGGTATGACCCAAAAGGCAAAAAAAAATCTTTTATTTTATTGATCTTGGGGAATAGTAACCAGATATTTTACTATTTAAAAAAAATAAGCAACTTTCTCTACAGTAATGAAGCTAAAAAGACTTGTATTTATTGCTTGATTTACTTAAGATACTATGTCACCTGAGCTAAATTTTCCATTAATTGATACCAAATACTTTTAATAGCAATACATCTTGTCACAGTGTTGTGGCTCATCGTCTTATACTTGAATTCTTAGGGCTTTAGATTTTGAAAGAAAACAATTAAAACAGCACAGCAGGAAAAATTATGATGAGCATTTGTCTAGAGTATGCTGAGTGATAAAGTCACTTGATCACTTGATCACTTCACTTGATCACTTGAATCCCGTTATTCATCAATTTGCTCAAGCAGGCACCAGTAACTTTTCCATTGGACCCTATCACATGCCAATGTAGTCCAATGGCATCTGGTTGATTCAGGATTATGAAGAGCCTCAAACCATTCCTTCAGGGTCTTTACAAGGAAGTCTGACCATCTTGTAGGTGGGCGGCCACATGATCTTTTGACATCTCGAGGGATCCAGTTGGTAATGGCTCTAGTCCAGCGGTTGTCTCCAAATCGCATTACATGTCCAGCCCATCTGATTTTCAATGCCTTGGCAAACAAACAGCGTCCCTGGATTCTAGAATAACGATGGAGGTCGGAGCTCCAGATTCCTTCTCTCACTTGAGTGAGGTGTGATATTCCAAGCATAGCTCTTTCGATTCCTCTCTGGGAGACCCGAATAGCATTCTCATCCTGCTTTCATAGGGCCCAGATCTCTGAGGCATATGTTAATGCAGGCAGAACGGTGGAGTCGAAGAGATGTGCCCGGAGCCGAAGGTTCTTTGTCCTTTTAGCTATTTCTTCGATGCCTTTGAAGGCATTCCATGCCGCTCTCTTCCACCTGTGCAGCTCAGGTTTTAGGACATTTATCATGTTAACTTCTCGACCTAGGTACACATCACTGCTGCATTCAAAGATGTCTGTTCCATTGAGAGTGAATGGGGCCTCTGGAACTAGTTCATTTTTATGAACATTGTGTTGCTGAGATTCAGCTGTAGACCTATCTTTCCACATTCTCAGTCAAAGTCAGCCAGCATTTGTGCCGCTTGGCTAATGCTTTGTGTCATTAGGACAATATCATTGGCAAAGCATAGGTGGTGTAGTTGCTGACAGTCTTCTTCACTCCCATTCCTTCCCATTCTAATTGTAACATGATGTTCTCAAGGGTGGCACTGAAGAGTTTTGAAGAAATGGTATCACCCTGTTGAACCCCTCTTTTGACATCAATGATCACTTCCTTGTAGATTGGTGAGATCCTGGTGGTGAATCCGTAATACAGCTCACGAAGAATCTTGATGTATTGGGTTTGAACACCCTGTTTGGCTAGGGCTTCGATGACTGCTTCAGTCTCCATAGAATCAAAGGCTTTCTGTAAATCAATGAACATGAGACAGAGCGGCATCTTGTACTCCCTACAAACCTCAATGAGCTTGGTTACCGTGTGGATATGGTCGATTGTGCTGAATCCTTTCCGGAATCCAGCTTGCTCCCATGGTTGTCCTTCATCTAGTGTTCTGCCAATCCTGTTCAGGATGACTCATCTGAACAGCTTATAGATGAAGGACAACAGGCAGATGGGGTGATAGTTTCTGATGTCGTGAATGTCTCCCTTCTTGAATAGTAGAACTGTCCTGCTGGTTTTCCATTGGGAGGGCACCTTGCATTCAGACAGGTAGCGTGTGAAGAGCCAAGCTAGTGTATTGATGAGTACTGATGGCAGATTCTTCAGGTGTTATGTCTGACTTTGTCTGGGCCTGGTGCTGTTCCCTTCTTTACCTACAAAATGGCATGTCGGATTAGTGGCCATTCTTTTTTCATAAATCTACACTAAACTTCATATACATCCTTTATCACCATGATGATAGTCAACCTTCCATAACAGCCTCATCTATAAGACTCATCCCCTTCTTGGTGCCTCTCTGAGAGCCAGCTTAGGGGCTGCTAAGAGGGCTGACAGGAAAGAGGGGACCATGTTTTGTCCATCTACATAGGGACTTGCGGAAAACCAAGGACAGGGCCTGCAACCTTGACTGGACCAATGTTAACATTTCAGTGGGTCTAGGTGAGGTCTTGGAGAAGTTACCTAAGGGGGATTGACCCTAACTCTTTCTGTTGATGTGGCTGATCTGGGCTGAAAAGTTATAAAAGCTGTGGCCTGCTTGCTTCCGTGCCTTTTTTGCCTTTTTTGCCTTTTGCCTTTTCGCCTTCTCTCTCTGCCTCTTTTCTCCTTTCTCTTCCCTGTTGGACCTTAACACATGATAGCAGCCGTCTTGGCCTAGGATTCTAAACCCCACATGGCCAGGGCCCAACCTGGAACCTAAAGGCTGGGGTTTTCCTATTGTTGGACTGTATACCAAAACAAGTGTGAGTAAAGCCTTTTGAAACTGCTAGATTCTCGCGTCTTTCTCTGTCCGCTGGCCACTGTTCCCCCTAGGGCAGAAGGGGAGCCTCTTACAGTGCTCCTGGATTTTGTCTGGGCGCCCAGCATACCCTGACAAGACAGGATGAAAATGATATCACCAGGCCTTGCCTTGTAACCAGGACTGACTTTGTCTAGGTAGAATTTAATTCACAAGCACTTAATTCACAAGAATGTTGAAAGAACACATTATATTTTAAAGTGTTCCACTAGGCAGTCAAGCTAATCAATAGAATGTCTCAATATACACTATTAATAACAATGCGCAGACTCCTTTATCAAGATCTGAATGGTTGTCTGAGATTCCCCCAGACATTCTCTGATTCTAACAATCTGAGTTACCTCAAGTGGAAGCCAGCTGAATTACATGGGAAAACTCTAAGGTAATTGAGTCTTTTTAAAGCAAAAAAAAAAAAAAAAAATCTAGGCAAAATAATTCCCTCTATATTGCCTATTAGCCTACCATACAAATAATAGTGATAGCAGAAATGAAAAATAACAAAACACTGTAATCATGACAATATAATTTCAACAAGGCAATAATGACCCTCGGATAAAACAATTATTATTATCCATGTGTGTGTATTAACATGCAATATCATTAACTTATATAATGTCACAGCAATAAAAATTATACTTATTTTTTTGAGGGAGGGAAATTTCAATTTTTTAAATATTTCCCCTATAGTTAGCAATTCAGGACATTTACAACCTAGGCTCTGAATACAGTTTTAAATCATAGTTAATGTTACTGCAAAGTTTTCTAGATCATATATACTTTTACTTTTTGGGTCACACCCGCAATGCTCAGGGGTTACTCCTGGATCTGCACTCAGGAATTACTCCTGGCGGTGCTCGGGGACCATATGGGATGCTGGGGATTGAACCTGGGCCGGCAGAGGCAAACACCCTACCCGCTGGGCTATGGCTCTGGCCCCATAGATCATATATACTTTTAAAAAAGAGGTTATTGACTATTTTTGAAAAATATGTAACTAAACATTACAATCTCCTTCATCTGTGAAGCTAATAAAGAAAGGACTTTGCACGCAGCCAGCCTGTGCTGGCCTGGGTTCGATCCCCAGCATCCCATATTGTCCCCTGAGCACCGCCAGGAGTAATTCCTAAGTGCAGAGCCAGGAGTAACCCTTGAGCATTGCTGGGTGTGACCCAAAAAAGCAAAAAAAAAAAAAAAAAAAAAGTACTTTGACAGTGTTGGGACTTTACAAATTTAGGCTTTGGATGATTATTTTATTCACTCTTAATTTCTGAGCCCCTACATTTTGTAAAGAATTAAATTCAAAAGAAAGGTTGATATTTTCCTTTAAAGAGAGCAATTTCACGCCCTGGTCTCCCTTGAGTATTTTTGCTACAGACAAATGAGTCTCTAGAAAAGCTGAGATAAATTTTCTTAAACATTTTACCTTTCAAAAATGCAGATTTTCAATTACTGTTTTTTGAAGTTTTTTACCTCATGACCCACCTAACCCATATAAAAAGACTTGTCAAAAAGTGCACAAAACTGACAACAAAGCAAGAAGTTTGTTAACAGAGTGTTTCAAAACTGAAGTAAGTTCACACAATACAATTAATACTTGAGAGAATTTTACCAGTGTTTGTAGCTTTACAGAGTCTCCCAGTGCTAGAGAAACAATGAATATTTAGAACACAGCCCATTCTTCACTGCTTCAGTTGTTTCCTTTTGTTTACTAGTGCCAGCCATCCTTCTTTGCGAATTGAATGCTAAGCTCTCTCTGGAGAGATGTTATATTGCTTACAGAACGCTTGGGCAGATGGTGCTTCCTGTTGCAACAGAAGGCTGCGATTAGACCTGAACTCTTCAAGAACTCAGCACCACAAAACAAGATAAATGAAAGTCTAGGACAGTTTCCTCTCCTCCCTTCCTAGCCATCCAGACAACTCAGACAATTTACTAAAAAGAAGCAGCTCTTCTCACCCCGTTCCATTGCCTAAACCAAGCACACCCTTTTCCTTAAAAGGGGAAAAAGAAGTGTCCTGGGTTTCCTATCAGCAGAGTTTGTTTAAGAGCCATGGAGAGTATTGCTCATCTGGATGCCTGGTCACTGAGCATTCGGTTATTTGAATGATCCATTCTAAACAATGAAGAACGGAGAATAAGTCTTCATCAGAAAGTGTCTATAAAAATAAATTGAAATACCGAGAAGCCCACCTGGTGCCAAAAGTTCAGTGCTATCAAAAAATTCATCTTCACACAGTTGAGAGAAATTGTCCTTTTCAAAAGACTCTTACATGCACCCTTCAGGGTATTGCTGTCATCTTTGAAGCTGAACAGCTCTTCTTGGTGAGTCTCAAGGATCTGTTGCTTTATCCTTGAAACTCCTCTAGTTTTCTCTCCCTAAATGTCTTTCCTGTATTTCCTGCTATGATCCACTTAGTTCGCTTTCCCAAGCAAAGGGGAATCTCTAATTTGTACTATTCCCCTTCTGTCTACAAAGGAAAATGTCACAATAAAAATAGAATAGAGAAGAGAGAATCCACACACACAGTTATTAGATGAAAGAAATTGGAGGGGGCGGGGGAATGACAGGATTCTCTTTAGAACCTTATTCTCTCAGAGATAATCCTGAAATTTCAAGCCCTTCCTTGGAGCAATCCCCTGATATGGCCTGACAATGCTAATAATAAGCTAGTGAGCAAAGCCCTTCCCTCCTTTAAAGTTCATTCTCAAATTGTACAGTTCCCTGCGATGTGAATCTGAGGAGAGTGTACTGTTAAGCGAAATGAATCAAAAGGGGAAGGTCAAATACAAGATAATCTAACTCATCTGTGCTCTGTGGAGACAAAATAAGGGAAGTATTGAAATCATTGGCCTTGAAGTATAAGACTCAGATCACAAAGCATTGGAGGAAGCTGATCATGGAATAGACAGGTAGACTAGAAGGGACAGAGGGACAGCGATGGACCATCTTGGGCACTTTGGTTGTGATGGGATGCAATGACTTTATACATAAAGACCATAAACATTAGCACTATTGTAACCATCTTATTTAAACTTTTGAAACTTTTATTTAAAAACAACCCTATTTTGGACAATTTACAGCACCCTAATCTTCAATTAGGTTATCTGGCTGTTTCATACAATAATGATGAAATTGCAACAGAGACCCTGTGGCTTAAGAAACTGGAAATACTCTGATCGTTTACCAAAAAGTTACTGATTTGGGGACTAAGGACTCACAAGCCTGCTTTCTAACCTAAGGTTTGTTTGGTTATTGTAACAAAAATTCTGCCATTAATGAACCTTTAAGAGCTAGTTATACACAAGGACAACAACAAAACCAACTTCCTCTCAAATAACAATGGTGATCAAGAGCAGGCAGTAGTAACAGTGAATCCAGGGACCAGATCAATAGCACAGGGGTTAAGGCACTTGCTTTGAATGTAGTTTATCCTGTTCCATCCCCCCACCCCCACCCCCGCACTTCTTATGATCTCCTGAGAACTGAAAACCAATGGAGTTCATGAGAAAGAACCAGGAAACAGACCTGAACACCACCAAATGTGGCAAACCCCTCAATTCCCTCCTCCACTAACAATGAAAAACAATTGTATTATCTGGTTTTCAGGACTGTACACTATTTGAACAATCATTTTATTCAAATCCCTGGTGTTCTATGTAACTACACCCAAACTGTTGTTAAACTACTGAGGAGCCAAGACAAACTCAGAGTTTAGTTATACAACATGTGATCAATCCTGGTCATGCATGTAAATCTTACTTCCTCTAGAATAAATAAAAGTTTTAAAAACATCTTTTATTTATGTGTTTGCTTGTCTCCATATAGCCCTCCACTAAAATGTGCACAGATCACCTAAACACTGATAGCCTCTGTCAAGTGGTTTAAGTACACAATTCTGCATCCAGAGTAACTGTCAATGTTAGGTCCTGAAGGTAGCATATTTATATATTTCACACCTAGTAATAGTAATAACAACAACAATAATAATATTTTATAAATTTTAACATATTCTTGTTTTTTCTAAACTTATACATAGACTTTTTCTTGTTTACAAATTTAAGATTAAGTTATGTCTGTGTCTTTTCTCTTTTAGTTTTATACTATGAGCATTTCCCATTAAATTTTCCCAGCCTTATTAAAGTACAAATGACAAATAAAAATGGGATCTACTGAAGATATGATTTAATATGCATTTTCAGTGTGAAGGGATCACTGTAATTAAACTAATGACCACATCCATCATTTCACAAGATCTATTTTCTTAGCAGATTTCAAGTTTATTGTACATTATTAGTAATTAGTGCTACAGATTGTACATTAGGTTCTGAGAATTTATTCATCAGTATCTTTAAGTTTACACTTTTGACATGTCTCCCTTCCCTCACTTCTCAGTATTTGGAAAATGCCATATCCTCCTGTTTCTATGGCTGGTATTGTAAGATTTCACAGGAGGGTCACATACGATAGTTTTCTTTTGATGCCTGACTTATTTCAGCACCATGTCCTCTAGACCTATCAGTGATCCCTCTTGGATGCCACATGATCAGCTGAGCACAGGGAGAGCCGGTAGCAGCTCTGTCCCATGTGTCTTGGTGTGACCAAAAAAAAATAAAATAAAAAAAATTAACCACATTTCAAGAACTCAGTAGCAATTTTTGGTTATTTGTTACTATTTACACATCAGATAAAGATTTAAAAACAATTATTATTAAGTTTTATTTATTTATTGTCCACATTATAGTTGAGGAGAACAATTTAAAAATATACGTTATCTATGCATTCTTTTGGTTTGATTTGCTCTGTCTTTATGTCATTGTTTTCTTCTTCTTTTTTTTTTTTTTTGCTTTTTTGGGTCACACCCGGCAATGCTCAGGGGTTACTCCTGGCTCTGCACTCAGGAATTACTCCTGGCGGTGCTGGGGGGGGGGGGGGCGGCTGCCTGCAAGGCAAACGCCCCTCCCGCTGGGCTATCGCTCCGGCCCCCATTGTTTTCTTCTTATATGAACAGCCTTATGCTATCTCAAGGCATAACACATACTCTTCTACAAATATTAATAAGTTTTATTTTGATTTGAATAAATTTTGCATCTTCCTTGTCACTTTAACATGTCAATAAAAGAGTTATGCTTCTATAACAATCATTTAAAAATCTTATATCCCTTAAAACATATATAGGCCTGGTGGGCTTGATTCTAATGTTACAGAATCAAGCAGATTAACTAACTCTGGAAAAATCTAGTATCATCCAAATGAAAAATAAGGAACAAAAGTAATTTCTTGGGGCCGGAGCGATAGCCCAGCAGGTAGGGCATTTGCCTTGCATGCGGCCGGCCATGCCGGCCTGGGTTTGGATCCCCAACATCCCATATGGTTCCCCGAGCACTGCCAGGAGTGATTCCTGAGTGCAGAGCCAGGAGAAACCTCTGAGCATTGCCGGGTGTGACCCAAAAAGCAAAAAAAAAAAAAGTAATTTCTTACAGGGCTCATTGGAAAATATCTTCAGACTATGCCAACTGACTTATTTTTTGTTCTATTGTTCACCTGGTCTCCTCACTGAACACAAAAACTGCAGCTATATACTGGTATGAAAAGGCTAAAGCGACAGTAATTTTGTATCTCCAAACTGAAGGATATCAAAGTATACTGTAAATGTTCATGCAATATGTATAAAAAAATAGGAAACTGATCATGAAAAAGGGGAACAGAAAATCAGAAGGAAGAAGAGGACAGAAAGAGAGGCTAGACAAGAAAGGGAAGGATGAGAAAAAGAAAAGATTATAGAAATGCATGATGATGGATGAAATATATGTCTAATCGTCTTATCCCCCGCCCCAAGAAAAGATCTCTGAAGTACTACCTGGAAGTCAGCCGTAGAAATTAGATATTAGAAAATAGGGATAACTAATCTATAATGTTTTCACTGTAAAATACCCAGAAAGAAAAATAATCTTCAGAAACAAAGTCTACCTGAATCCCTCACCCTCTTTTCCTTCTCTATTTCACTGTGAATACCTGAAGACTGGAGTTCTTTGTCGATTTTAACATCACTTGCCAGTTGAATTTGTAAGGTCCTTACCACATTTTTTGTTTGTAATGATAAACCAGACTTACAGAATGATTCACTTTTGCATGAAATAATCTAAAAAGAGTTCGAGAATTGCAGGTGGAGTTTTTGTTAACAAGAAATCAAAACCTATCCAGGTTTGAGTTGCAATCAAGAGTTGAAAGAGAAGGGTCCTGAGCGATAGCACAGAGGATAGGGCATTCTGCCTTGCACACGCCCAACCCAGGTCCAATCCCCTGCATTCCAAATAATTCCCAAGAAGCTCTACGAATGTTCCTGAGTGCAGAGCCAGGAGCAACCCCTTAACATCACCTGGGGTGACCCAAAAGGCAAAATAAAATAGAATTGAAAGAGAAGAGACATTGCATAGAGGTTTTCATTTTATCTTCTACCTACACCTCACAAATGTGCAGTTTTCCAAGTAAGTTTGATCACATAATATTCTGCATTTTCTACGAGGTCAAATGACTGCTGTATCAGACCCTCTGATTTTATATTCCTTCACAGAAGGATCTCTCTTTCATTTATGGCCTCTTATTATTAGTGGTTAGTTGCTTGGGTCTGCTAGTTTTCACTTGAATACACCTACGGGCGCAGGCAGCCTTTCCTTATTCAGTTAGTTCATGCAGAAAGGTTTAGTCATACCAAGAACGATTTCTAGTCTGAAAGTCTGAACTCATAGTCAAAAAGCTCTCTGGTCTACCAAAAACCAAACATAGAAGTAATTCACTGCACAACTTCACTTAGAATACAACTTGAGCTACCAAATTGGACATTTATAAGACAGTCTATAGAAGCCATATAAATGATTCAATAAGAGAAAGAGTTAACAGAATCAAACTGAGAAGGCTTAAAGATCCTTTTTACTTTGGAAGTTACTTTGGCTTTGGGACTACAAAAGAATTTTTTTAAATGTATCCTTGGTGATTTAGCATATGAAGTCCTGAGACATACATCCATTTTAAGCTTCTCTCCCACCCACCACACACACACATTTTTTGGAAAATTTATCCTAGAAATCACTTTCTTGATGGAGACATGAATTATGCTACCTGAATAGTGATGAGTAAATTTAAAAGAGTTCAGGGCTGAATGCATGAATGCTCAGACTGTCAGCTTCTTTTACCTAACTCATAATTCCAGTCATTCTGGCCATTAAAATAAAATGGGTAAGCTTGTAAGAATAGGCTTGCATAAAGCATAGATAAGACTTCAGTCCAATTTGGATTAGGACAGGTATATCACAAAAATAGCATAGGCAAAAGGATCAAAGCAAAAGAGCACTTTATATATATGAACTAGATCATTGGCTAAAATATGTCTTACTAATTGGTCTTAGAGACCTCCAAGAAATCAACAGATTTCTAAGAAGTCAATAGATCTCTAAGAATATCTAATCTACATTGTATTTACAATGATAAAGCTAAATATTATTTTGCTTTATTTTCGCTGTTTTGTCTCCTTTAAATTTTAGACATATTAGTGAAAATACAATGTATGTAGTATTGTAGAATACTTTAGACACTGCAATTTAGTAGTATATATTGTACAAATGGTACAAAGGAAAGTTAAAGACATCAACCATTTTAAATGTCATTTTTGCGTCTAAAAACCTTTTTAGAAAGTCAGTTAAGGGGCTGAAAAATTACCATATGGAGCACTTGTTATTGCATGTAGGAGACCTAGTTCAATTCCTGAAATTGTAGTCCCCCGAGCACCACCAGAAAGCACTGAGTCCAGGGGTAGTTCCTGAGTATTACCAGGTTGTCCACAAAAAAAACCAAAATGCAATAACAAAACAATTAATATTTAATCTAAATCATCCATACATAAAAAAATAAATTTACTCTTTTTTGCTAGTCTAGGCATGGGTGGTCTGGACTGGATATAATTCATTACTAGTCATTTTATTTTCTGCATATTGGTATATATACATGTACTTATACCCACACATCAGTTTTGTGTCCTAGATTAATTCTTGGAGTCCCACAAGAATATAGAGCCCATGACAGTAACTAGAGGACATTATAAAGTATACTTTTCACCTCTACACTAATATAAAGATTGTTTTCATAGATCACTAAGTACCCCAATAATGTAACTGGACTTGAATTCCATCTCTATTAGCTCTAGGTAACTAATTATACACAAATTGGTCCCATTGTCTCTGCTAAATGATTGGTTCTAGTCAGAAAGAAAAAGAAGTACTTGATTTAAGGAGCAGGAACAGAATTAAGTAGGCATTACACACTTCATGGAGTTTATTTGGTTTCATTATGTAGTATCTACAGCCAGTCACACAGGGAGAAAGGAATAAAAGAGTAGGGGTGAGTTAGGTGTTTAAATTTGTTCAAGTATTACAATAATGAGTTCCACAATTTAGCCAAAAAATGTACAGTAAAACACTGCTCTAATAGCACAGCAAGAACCATTAGTCACTGTGGGAAAGCGAAGTGCTTTAATTCCTTCCAAGCTGTCAAGAAGACAGGGAGAAATTGAGCAGCTGAAAGTGTCTTTGACAAGGATGTTATTGTTAACCACTTTGGAAATAAAAGTGTTGTTGGACTGGTGGGACTTAAAAAGATTCTTTTCTTTGTACAGTACATCACCTCCTCCCCCAACTGAGATACTCTATTAGTTTTATATCGCTTCTATAACTAAAGACTACTAACAGTGGCTTAAAACAATATACATCTATTTCAACATAGCCCGGGAGGTCAGAAGACAAAGTCATTTTCGTGGGGCTAAAATCAAGGTGCTAGCAGAGTCACATTCCCTACAGAATCCATAGGGGAGAATTCATTCTTTTTGATTGTAGTTTCTGGGCACTGAATTTCCTTCAGGTACTCCAACACTCTAATATCTGCAGCTTAAGGTGACATTGCCCCGTCCTCTCTTCTGTGTTTGAATGCAAGTGTTCAAATCCACCTTGGTCTTGCTCTTAGGCAGATATGTATAATTACAGATTAAGTCCATTTCTTCATAAGATCACATCTGCAGATCCTCAGCTGAATCACAAATGTAAGGAGCCTTTAAAACATGGTAAATTGAAAGGGACAAGGAACTCATTCAAAAGGGGGAAGAACAAGCCTTGTAAAATTAAGGCCCTGAGTTTGATCCCTGTCATCCCATGCCTCACCACATCAGCAGCACTGGGCATTGCCCTGGTGACCACTCTCCTCCCTGAATCCCTGTCTCTGAACATCACTGCATGTGCAGGATGAGCACAGAACTCTCGAGTCTCTAACTGCCAGCCTGAGTAGTGCCAGAGCTAGACACCAGGCACTAAAGCACTGCTAGGGACAACCCTACTTCAAAGTAGAAACAAACCCCTCTCAAAACACTGGATCATGGAACTAAGACTCGGATCTTCAGGAAAGGAGAAATTTGTTAGTTTACACAGACCATTGGAATGAGTAGGAAATATCTTATGTCCCTGAAAGTAGTTTCTAGCAGTCATTACAAAAATGTCAAAAATGACAAAGAAGTTCCTCATCTCTTCCCACAGTAACTCATGGCACCTACCTACAATAAGATTGGGGCCAGGGAAAGAGATCTGGATTGTTCACACAACAGATTCATGTTATAGATGATTTGATTTTCAACAATTCATGCCCTCCGTAGAATTGCCAGGCATAGTATTTGAAGTCCCCAAGCACCTGGGGGTTGGCCTTAGTAGTCCCCAGCACCGTGGTGTCCCAGCACTACTGTGTCCTTGGGCCATAGCATGAACTTCTGGGTCTGCATGGCTAAGTTTCTTTAGTAAGGCTATACTGCACCTAAACATTTTTTAGGAGGGCCTCCCCATTATGTTAACTTTCCTGGGGTCAGATATACGACAGAATGGTAAATTGCATGACTAACAAGCATGGGGCCTTGGGCTTAATACCTGACACCACCAATAATGATGAAGATGATAATGATGGAATTATCTTGAAGGGCTTTCTGACAAACACAAAAATTTCCTTTTTTTGATAAAACATAGGTCTTCCTTTTGTCATCACCCTTCCAATGCACTGGCTCAAGACTCTCATTTTTCTCAAAAAGAGACCCTTTACTCCTTACATAACCATGGCTTTCCCTGCCTCTCCTCATCTCACTCCCGCTTTCCCCTGCTCTTGTGCTCTGCCCGACTCTTCAGTGTGAGCTAACATCTCTCATTTCTCCTGGAGATCTCACAATCATTTTCAGTTCTTGGGTTGATCTCACCAACTAAATTTTTGTCCAGTGATTCTCAAATGGTGACCACACTAAACAGTAGCTAATGAGCTCCTATATCATAAATAATGATAACTAGAATAAAAAGACATTCTACTGGCTTGATGAAAGCACTTGTCTAATATTCATTGAATAAAAAGGCTTGATATTCAAGATGTATAAAGCACTGGTATAACATTACAAGAAAAAACAAGCAACCCCATCAAAAAAATGGGGGAAGAGATGAGCAAAAACATGCTTAAAGAAAACATATAGGTGACCAAAAGGTATATGAAAAATGTTCCACATCACTTATCATCAAGAAATGCAAGTGAAAACAACAATGAGGTATCATCTCATACTAGTGAGACTGACACACATCACAAACAACAGAAACAACTGTGTTGGTCTGTATGTTGGGGATAAGGGACCCTCATTCACTGCTGGTGGGAAATTTTACTAGCTCAGTGTTTTTGGAAAACTAGAAACTGTGGTCTAAAGAGATAGTACTGTGAATAGGGTATTTACCTTGCATGCATCTGACCAAGAACTGATCCCAGTACCCTATCTTATTCCCAAAAGTACTGCTAGGAATGACCCCTAAGCACATAGACAAGAAAAATTCTAAGAACTGTTGCATGAGGCCCCTCAGAGAAAAGAGAGAGAGAGAGAGAGAGAGAGAGAGAGAGAGAGAAGCTAGTGATGGAGCTTCCATATGAACAAAAATTCTACTTCTTGGTATAAAACACCCTATTCAGAAAAAGCATTGGCACTCATACGTTCATTATAGATGGAGTCAAACTTCACAACATGTAGATGGCATGATACTTTTACTTAAAAAATTCCTAAAGACAACATAACAAAGCTCTTAGATACAATAGACTTGTATAGTGACAAGTTACAAAATAAACAAGCAGAAATCCATGAATTTTCTATATGCGAATAATAAAATGATTTTTTTTAATAATCACATCTACAGTTGTGTCCAGAAAATAAAGTTCATTCATAATAGCCAAAATCTGAGAACAACCCAAGTATCCAAGAACAGAGTGGATAATGAAACTATGGTACCACCGTATCACTGTCTTCCGTTCATCATCGATTTGCTCAAGCGGGCACCAGTAACATCTCCATATGTCCTGTCTCATGCTAGTAGAGCCCAAGGGCATCTGCTTCCTCCAGGAACATAAAGAGCCTCACACCATTCCATCAGGTCATGGGAATGAGGTCTATAATTGTTACTTTTATTTGGCATATCAAATATGACATGGGAGGCTTGCCAGGCTCTGCCGTGCGGGTGGCATACTCTTGTAGTCACCTCTAAATCCAGCATTTATTGATGAACCATGCAGCCGCAAGGTGGCCGCACAAGCCAGGCTGTAATAGGCTCTTCTGCTGGGTGGAGTTCTGACAAGAGGGAAGTTCGGATATGGAAAATGGCAGCCCTCATGGAGTGGGGGGGGTCGTCTGGCTTGTTGCGAGGCTCTGCTGGGGTGGCAGGCCAGGGCTAGAACCCACCATCCCTCCCCCGGTGCCTCATGAGTAGCTGGGCACAGGAAGAGCCAGCAACAGCTCTGCCCCATGTCTGTGAATCTCTATGAGAAACTATGGTACCCAATGGAATACTACTCAAATATAGCAAAGATAAAATCATGCAATTTGCTACTATGTAGGGGACAGATCTGGGAAAATAATGTTAAGTAAAGCTAACTAGAAGGAGAAGAACAGATGCAGATCTGTGTCTTTCATACTTGGGAAATAAAGAAACATAGTAAGAGAATAATAAACTACCAAAGGAACAGAAAACTGAAAGCTTGTCTTCAGTAGGATGCTTGCCATAGTAGTTGGGTGGAGGGTGGTGCCTGAAATTCTGGTGGAGGGTGTGGTGATAAGTTGTACTATGTATGAAGCCATACCATTATCAGCTTATAAACCATACCAGAGGCTAAAAATAAAACTGTTTTTAAAAAGAAAGGGAAGAGGCTCATGTGTCACCCACATCTCACCTTTTTGTGTTCTCTCTCCCTCTTTTTTCTCTCTCTCTCCATTCCTTCTCCTTCCTCAGATCCTTCAAATAAAATTTGATTTTACTTCAAAAAAGAAAAAGTCAAGAAAATTGTGAAACTTGCTATTTAAGTGATGGAACTGAACATTATCATGCTGAATGCGGGCAGCTGGAAGCAGAGAGACAGTTACAAATGACCTTTCTAATACATAGAACTTACTACGGCCATACCACCCCTGAACGCGCCTGATCTCGTCTAATACATAGAACTTAAAGAAAATAATCATGAATAATAAATGGCTAAAAGCAACAGGATCTGAGAACTTGTCTACATACCTGAGTTTAATATGGGAGTTATGGGTGGGATGTGTGGAAGGGGCGACTCTGAGGCATTAGTGGGGTGAAACAGACACTCCGCATGTATGGGGTTGGGATGTTCTATGACAGGAAAACTATCATTGGGAGAAATTCAAATTGTGGTGTCTAAATTTTTTAAATAAGTGATTATAGACTCTAAGGGTTATAATTTTTATAGAAATAAAGCCCATGCAATCAATAGGTGTTAAAATACTAAGGTATATTTGCACTATGTATGAAAATAAAGGTTACCTATGACACATAATAAAAGGTTGAACTGTAACATCTATTACGAAATTTTATTTGACACTACAATAGGCTGCTGAAATTTCAGAAAATAGTGAGTTACCATTTCTTGGGCCTAATAGGTTAAAAGTCATGCATTTTTAGAGGAAGATAATACTGAGTTACTTAGTGCAAAATCCAAGAATCCAGGCATTTAAGCAAAAGGTATAAAAATTATACAGTTTTATGGGGTAGTGATGATTTATTGAACATTTAAAGGACTTTATTATTTCTTCAGTGCCTCCACATTTAAGCGTGCCACCTCCATTATACAAATATACTAGTCTTTACACTGACTAGACATGTCTTCAAGGACTAGATTATTGTATAAACAAGTGATATCACCTTTTAAAGGTACACTCCAAAGTGTGGAGTCTACCTTCAGAAAGGTAAACACTGTGTACTATAAATATCAAACTATAGCAACAGAAACCATAAATTTTTAATTATTTTAATGTGGTGTTTGTTGAAAGAAAAGCAAATTTGCAACTGCAATTTATTTATTCACAAAAATAAAATATGTAAAAATAAACTGTCTTTTTTTAAGAATGTCAAAATATTTTTTGCACATATAAAAATATCCTCAAAATGAAATTTTGTGTATATAATAAAAGATGACACAGACAAGATATTTAAGGCTTAAAAATTTAAGAATAAAGTGTTATGTGTCTACCATGCTTCAAAACACATGTGCAAATAAAGTTCTATTTAGTTATTCCAGAAGGATTATCTAGCCCACAGTCAGAAAATCTCTAATTAGCCTATATAGTTATTCAATAATGTGCATATGTATGTGTTCCATAATTTTAAAAATAGCTGCTACTAAAAAGAAATGAGTGGGAAAAAATAACTGTATATTTGCTGAACATTAAGCACTGTCAACAGATTAAAAAACACTAATCTCTTTTTTTCTTCTATTCTTTCACTTTCACTCAGTAGAAATTCACACAGTGACACCTAGTGCTAATCATGTAGCTATGACAACCTGGACAGTAAGAGAAATAAACTGCCTAGTGAATTCCAGTTTAATTTTGGCTAAAATAAGCTAATTTAGTAAAGCTGGAAGGCTTGCCTTTCGTTTCAGACCTCAATATGCATGCATATCCTAATTATCATTTGAATCTATTTAAAAATGTCTTACGCAATGGACCATAATTCCAGCTCAGTTCACTTCCTAATAGTTAAAAATGTGAGATCATTAATATCCATAATGAAGTAGAACTACGATTATGGAACTCAGCATAATAGATCCCCTCTTTCAAGCAGACTTGCAGAATGAGTTCTACAGTTTGGGGAAGCTTGTCCTCTGTTTTTCTCTGCTGCCCTACTGTGATAGGCCACCAATGCTTCATCTGAATGTTATTAGAAAAAGTAGCAGAGACCTGTAGAAACGTAATACAAGTTGTTTTCAAAGCTCATTGCTTTTATACATGTAATCCAATGATATGCAACTCAGATGACAAAATGATTTAGAAATTCCTTCAACTGGGTTAGTTACTCAAAGAAAATGCTTCTCAACATTCATTCTTTACCCAGAGGAAGTTCTGTGTAGAAGTTTTGCTAAATAGGGCCGGAGCGATAGTCCAGCGGCTAGGGCGTTTGCCTTGCAAGCGGTCTGCCTATGCTGGCCTGGGTTTGCTCCCCCGGCATCCCATATGGTCCCCCGAGCACTGCCAGGAGTGAATCCTGAGTGCAGAGCCAGGAGAAACCCCTGAGCATCGCCGGTGTGGCCCAAAAAAAAAAAAAAAAGTTTTGCTAAATAGATTTTCTTTTTTTCTAAAAGTCATCTCTTTAACTTTTAGTGTGCTTCAATGTCACCCATGTTCATAGATTTCCACCAATGTTGTCTGTGGACTAGACGAAAGACATTGCAATGATGAACACGATGCTCTCTTTCGGATACCTAGTTCCAATGTATAGGTAAATAGGGTTCCCTACAGACTCCAATAAGCAGTGTGCTCTAGCAACCCTAGGATGGCCTATAATTCAATTTCATTTGCATTCTATTTCATACCGCGATGATTCAGTCCTAGACTATTTCCCCTTATTACCACACTTCAGTAGTCATCACAAGTTCTGGTTGATAACTAAGGTTTTGACCACCCCCATTCTTTCTTGGGCTCAATTAATTTGCTGATGTGATTTATAGAACTCAGGAACCATCTTATTTAATAAATTATTGGTTTATATATTTAAAGAAACTAACTCAAAAAGGACAGGCAGAGTACAAGGGGAAAGCACAAGGATGATGAACCCTCTCCAAGAGTCCCATGCTCCCCAAGTCTTCACATGCTCACCAGCCCTGAAGCCCTATAGGGCTCATGAGCACTATTTTGGGAGCTATTGTGGATGTTGCATTATAGAAGCATGATTAATTGAATCATTTATCATTGGCCAAACTCACCTCGCCTGAGGTCTCCGGGGGTAGGGGTTGAACATCCAGACCACACATGTTTGGCTTCATTAGCAGAATGACAGAATGACTTTTGTAACTCTCAAAATCTTTTCAAATAAGAAATTCTAGGGTTTTATTTTTATGAGACAAGAATAATGGAGGAATACCAAATATATATGGAAACATGTTTTGGTGATGTAAGTAACAAATAAAATACTTTATAAAATACCAGATAAAATATAAATACTAAACTACAGATGCAAAATATTATACCTTTCTTATAAATCACAATATTGTAGGTCCCTAGAGAAACATATCCAACCATGCCAGCTTAATGTCTATTGTTAGGAAGGAATATTAGTCAAATTTGCAGTACTCTGGAAACAGAGAGAATGTATTAAGTCTCTCACCTTGCATGTGGGAAATCCTAGTCCCCCAAGCACTATCAAGAGTGATCACTGAGCACTGCAGGGTCTGGCTCAACAACACAAAAACAAACAAATAAAAAAGCCATTGTACCTTTTACAGAAAATCAGAATATGTAAGAAAAACTATCTTCCCAACACCTATTATGCTTATGGAATAGGACTAGCTGAGAAATATGAAATCTTTAAATTAGAATTTGTAAGCTAAGTTTCCCTAAGATATATCCCAAGTTCTAGAGGCCATGCTCATATGACAACATAATTTAACTTCTAAGAATCTATTTTAAATATAAAAATTAATCGTCAAAATGCATGTAAAGCTTATCTACTGATGCTGATTACAGCATGCCTCAAAATTGAAAAGCTTAAAAGTTGTCACCTAAATTCCCAATACTAGGAGAATGATTCTTTCATTTCATACCCCTTCCTGATTCATTAGACCTTCAAGTATGCCTTGCACATGGTTGACCCAGGTTGAGTTCCCAAACCGAATATGGTCCCTGGACTCCCCGCCTGGAATGATCCCTGAGCACAGAGCCAGAGTAGCCCTGAACACAACTGAGTGTGGTCTAAAAGGAAAAGAAAAAAAAGAGAGAGAGAGAGAGAGAGAGAGAGATTCAGGATCATCTGGGGTAAACCTCTGCTGAACAATGCTTCTCACTAAAGAAAAATTCCTATGAATTTCTCCAAAAAATTTTGGAACTTTAAATCCCTAAATATGACATAGTGCATAAGGCAGTGTTTGAGACGAGGTCAACCTAGGTTTGATTGAGCCCCACTTCTTCCTGGCTATGTGACCTATGGTAAATAAATTCTCTCTCTATGCCTTCGTTTCCTTGCTTGTTAGAAGCTAATGATATCTGGTCAGGTTTGTGCGAGGTTTAACCAAGTTATAAAATGTAAAGTTACTGGAAGAACCCTGAGTCATTTCTGCCTATAAAACTACTAGAATTGAACACTGGACTTCTGATTGTTTAATGACAGCTTTCATTCCATCAGTCCTGTGTCACCGGTTCTAGTATCATACAACTGATCATTGTGATTGTCACACAAATTGAGGATTGTGTATTTAACTGCAACTTGGGCTCCTCATCTTGAAAGACTTTAGAAAGTAAATTGTTACCTACAATTTCAGAAGGTTTTCAAGAGCAGCACATACAAAAAATGTTTGTGCACATGCTTTGTCAACTGTCAATCATTGGTTTTTATATCTATTTCATAGTGATTCATTTGAAGGTATGTTTTCTCCTAAGAAAAGCTCAAGTAATACCCTGTCAAACAGCATCTCTGTGATCATATATTGGCTCTTCCACATTTATCTTATTCCATGCTAATAACATGTTAAATACACCAAGTTCACTGTATCACTGTCTTCCCATTGTTTATCAATTTGCTCGAGTGGGCAACAATAGTAACATCTCCATTAGTCCTGTCAGAAGCAAGTGTAACCCAAGCGCATCTGCTTGCTCCAGGGACAGGAGGAGCCCAAAACCATTCTTCAGGTCATGGAACTGAGGTCCATAATAGTTACTAGTTTTTGGCATAATAAGTAAATAAAACACGGGTAGCTTGCCAGGCTTTGCCGTGTAGGTGGTATAATCTCAGTAGAAGGCTCTCATCTCGAGCATTTACTGATGATCCCTGACCATTGCTGGGTGTGACCCAAAAAAAAAAAAAAAAGAAAGAAAACAAAGGTGACACCATGCCCTACTTTTAAATTGACTATATTATGAAAATGCATTTCTTATATTTCTTTTTAAATCCAGCTAAGAAAATAATTTTAATTAACTATTATATTTCCTTTGGTCAGCAACTATCTTCAGTAATAAGGAATCCACTTTGAGGAAGATCTTGAAAGCACAGTTTGAAGAACTGAAGCATCTGGGGCAGGAGAGATGGGAAACAGTAGGTCCTGCACTTAATGTTCTTGTATCGCAGCTTCCCATTATGACAAGTTGCCTCAGCATTGAAGCATACTAGTAAGGTAAATAAAAACTAACAGGCCAAGAAGAAAGAATAAGTTATATGGCTTTTCTGTTTTACACAGAGTTACTGTGAAAGAATAACAACCCAACGTTCTGACATAGTCATGACTATGTCAGTGGTTCAGGCAAGGGCGTGCAGGGAACCTAAGATAACAGCAAGCCTCATCTTTGCTCCAACTGCTGTAACCATGCTAGAACAGGGATGGGAAATCATTTGAGCCAGATATTGTCAGCCTCCCAAAATCACAAGCCAATGTGATGCCTTTGAAGAGCAATGTAGTTACTGAGATATCTGCTTCATAGAACAGAATGAGGAAAACGCATGTCGCATTTTCAGTCCAGAAAGAGCACTTTTGAAGGAGACAAGAAGCTGCATGAAATCACTGTTTCCTTTGTCTCCTTTTCTTACCTCCACAATGTTTTTCCTACATCAATATTTCTGGATTGGAAGTAAACAAAAACCTAAAAATTGCCATTAGCCCAAAATAAATAAATAAATAAATTACAAGCGACTACATAGTCAGCTGCTTCTCCATTTGCAGTGCATGTTTTCTGCTGGTCACCTGACTTCAAGACCTGTTCAGGAGAGAAGAGAGTGGAGGTATTGGTTATTTGCAATGCAAACTTTTTAAGGCCAAGTGTGTGATGCATTGATAGGAAAAAGAGAGAAACATAAATTATAATATTAATCCGCATCATAGCATTGAATGCTCTGTTGGTTTCCAAAGCAGGGAGCCAGAATTAGTAATGATTGTTGATTTCCAAATATTGGAGTTTAGAAAGGAAGAATTTGACAAGCAAATGAAAAGGTATTACAAAATATACTTCTACATAGTTCTAATCCAAGAAGAAAAACTAAAATAGAGCACAGAGCCATTGCAAACTTAAAATTAGAAAAATGTGGTGTTATTAAATGTTTTGTTTCAAGTCAATTTTAAGAAAATGTATCAAGATAATATTTCCTTTTTCATGAAAGTGGGAAATAACATTTACATAGAATTTTGTTATGTCTCCAAGTATTTAGAATTCAAATAAAAATCAAGTACTTAGCTGGTCCTTGAAACCCTAACTTCTAAAGAAAATCCAAATGCACTTTCCTTCAGTGTTCTTCTAGCTTAAATTCTTCAGTTTATATGAAACTGTGAAGATTAAATAATTTGCAAATACTAGACTATACAGGCTGTCAGCTTTGTGAAACCTGGAAGATGACCATTAATAAAGAGAACAGCTATAAGCAATTTATTTGAATCAGCTATTTACTCATAACTATTCAACAAATTGAGTCAGTCAATTTGTCAGTTTGCCACAAATTTTTTTCAGGTTATGTCTCCAGGGATGTTGTCAGGAATGGGAAACAGGTTTCCTAATACAAGTTTCCCAAGGCTCTGTGTTGGGAAGGACTCTGAGGTTATGTCTGAGCTCAGGCCCAGCAGGAATCCTGCCATGGACTAGTGGTGTCTGACTAGGACACAAAGTCCTAATCTATGCCCAGGCTTTGCTTTAATTAGTGGACAGCACAGCTGGCTGTAATACCACCTTTCCTATCATTCTGTTAAAGTGCCAGTTCATTTAGACAATTTTGTAAGCCTTTTGTTTGCAGTCTGACTGCTGGATTCAGAAGGCACAGTGGGGGAGATATTATTTCCTAAACTCGTTCCTTCCTACTCCTCTGTCTCTCTTCTTTACATAAGGTACCTGGCTTATTTACACTCCCTCTTTTAGGTCCACATTGACCTCTTATACTATCTCTAACACAAACCAAATGTTACTAATAATTGACAGAAAGCTCAGTATCATGGCAAGCAATTTATCCTTTCTAGTTCAATTTAACTTTTATAAAATTTCTGGTTACTAAGAATGATACAAAACAGATGTAAAATTCACCTTGCTAAAAATGTTAGACATGAGACTCAATCCTTTAATTAACATCCTCTGTGAGGGTTGACACTGATATTGAAATGTGATTCACACAACCAACTTGTAAAGTCCATTCTTGCTAATTTGGCTTCAACGCAGTCCTCTCTGAGTTTTAAATAGCAAAAGAGAATTATTTTCTCTGGCAAAGAAATACCATTGGAATTCTGAGATGAAAGCCAAAGGGCATGTTCCTCAGAGAAGCTGCCAAACATTCAGACTTCTTGTGCTGAATTACAGGTGTCACCCCAAATATGTTTCCCTGGCTTCTCCAGTCTCATCTGCGCTTAAACCCTTTTCCACCCAGAATCTCAGTGTGCATTTCTTGCAACACGAAGAAATTCAAATAATTGTTATGTGTCGCATTAACAAAACAACATAGAACATTAACTGCCAATTCGGATTCTATAAGAAATTCAATGAATAAAATTGCCATGAATTCCTAAGCATCTCTGATCTTATATGACCATAAGCAAGGTTTTGTCTGAAACCACAGACATTACATCTGGGGCTCAGACCCTCATCTATGAGTCTTGTGGAAGATCACCTGTAATGTCTCAGATCTATTCTTTCTTTGTTATGCGATTCCTCTTGCAGGTTTTGGGGTCTGTGTAGCCTTGATCCAGAAATGGTCAAATCTGCTTTGTAAGCTACACCAAGTCAAAACACGATGAGCTAAGGTATGGACATGCATACCATCTTATAGCTAAAGAAGTTTTTGACCATGGAAGAAGATGGAATGATGAAAGAACACCAAGTGTTTCCTAACTTGGGCATTTACATAAAGAAATAAGAAACGGTTTTGAATGTGATAGGCAGCTAGACAGGGAAGAACCCTCGTGGCAATGAAATTCCTAGAAGTAATAACCACATAGCCCTATGGCTGTCAGGACTCACCATATGGATACAGAAACTAAGGCCTGTTAAGCCTTTACCTGGAGCTGGCCCAGACCAAAGAAGTCTAGACTCAACCTATAAGAGAAACTCCAGCAGAAGCAAAGGTCAGGAAAATGGGTTTCAAAGACCATGTCAACCCTATACCCATGGGCAACAACCCTAAAAAGACTCTTATCTATGTAGAAAGCCCACATGTGAGGCAACTTGGGAAAAACCCTGTAAAGGCCAACTTGGACAAAAGAAGCACGTGTACGTGCTGCCTCAGCCTATATGCTGCTTGTACCCATGTGGCCAAGTACATGTGTTGACCAAGCACATGTGATACCAGCATAACCCCTCTTGAGATGTTTACCAGGGTTCTCTCTGCCTTTGAAGAAGCCGCATTCTCTCTTGAGCACGTTCTCTTGATCACTTGATATCCCATTATTCATTGATTTGCTTGAGCAGGCGCTAGCGACATTTCCATTTGACCCTATCACGTGCCAGTGTAGCCCAATGGAATATGGTTGCTTCAGGAATATGAAGAGCCACAAAATGTTCATTCAGGGTCTGAGCATGTTACTCTCTTTTTCTATTTCTCTCTCTGTCTCTGTCTCTCTCTCTCTCCCAGCTTCTTCCCCTTTCTCAAAACCTGTGAATAAAATCTGCTTTTCTTCATTGCTTGTTTTCTCCTGAAATTCTTTACCAGAGAAAAGCAAGGACTAGGAAGACCAGAGCAAGGCCCAAGACAGATTTTTACTTTTCCTTTAAAGAGAAATTCCTGGGGCTGGAGCGATAGTCCAGCAGGTAAGGCGTTTGCCTTGCACGTGACCGGCCCGTGCTGGCCTGAGTTCAATCCCGGCAACCCATATGGTCCCCTGAGCACTGCCAGGAGCGATTCCTGAGTGAAGAGCCAGGAGAAACCCCTGAGCATTGCCGGGTGTGACCCAAAAAAAGCAAAATAATAATAATAATAATAATAATAATAATAATAATAATAATAATAATAAAGAGAAATTCCTTCCTCTAGCCTGAGTCCATAACTCCTAAGAAATCAGGTGGTAGGGATTGACTCACATGCCATGCAGACCAAGTGGACATCAGGTGAGTCTTGATGGCTACTTAGTGGGGCTGGAAAGACTCATGGTTTGCTCCGGTACAGGAGCTCATAGCAGCAGTTATCAGTCCAAGCCTTCCAGTCCAGCCTGCCGTGGCAGAAGTGACTTGGAAGAAAGTGTCTCTCTGTCCTCTTTGTTTCACATAAGTCACCAACAGAGGGGGCCTACTCACTTCAGACTAATGCGGAAACACATACAAAGAATGACAAAATCAACTGTTCACAGTGTACTTGTGCTGAAAATTCTAAAGCGTTGCTGCAGTACTATCTCTGTGTCACACTCAGCTTGTTCCTCTTCAGACCAAAGAGAATCTTAGTGGCACCTAACCTTGATGTTTCTGCGTAGTGATATCTCACGCCCTGCCCCACACTTTTCCTTGTCTCTAAATCCCTGTAGCTGGATCCAGATCTAAACAGAGGTCTCTTTCCTCTAAAGGCAGTCATTCCAGAGTAAATTCTGTTTCCTTGCTCTAAAGACTCTTCACTCTGCTTTTCTTTGGTAGGAGAGAAAACACACGTGCCCATGGATGGGAGTGTTTTTCTTGATTTTGCCATCACTAAAGCAAACAAAAAAAATCACTACCATCCCCCACCTCCTCATCCTTGCACCCTCCATTTGACCTGTAGGCAAATAGAGCCATTCAAATATTTGTTCATCATATCATCTGTTCCCATCCGACCTTGCAATTCCTGTCATGCCCTACATGTCAGTTTGAAGCATAACGTCATTAATACCTCCAGTGCACTAATGGATGCTTCACACATGAACGCATTAATGAAATGTGTTATTGTTTTCCCTCACAGGACATTAACAATCTACCTCATGCTGCGTCCCGAAGCCCCACGGAGCTGTTGAAAACCACTAGCTATCAAATGAACCCTCAGTTCCGCCTCGGTAAGTTTAAGTTCAAGTTTATCACTGAAGCATCACTCATGTGAGAAGAAGATACAAGCCTCTGAGGGCTTAGGGGCCCCAGTTTCAATTACCATAAAGAGGAACAGGAGGTGCTCGCTGCAGGAAGGGGTAAGGGAACGAAGACCCAGCTTGGAAACA
This sequence comes from Cryptotis parvus, assembly GCA_021461705.1. NCBI lineage: Eukaryota > Metazoa > Chordata > Mammalia > Eulipotyphla > Soricidae > Cryptotis > Cryptotis parvus. The sequence goes on along the minus strand of JAJIBD010022018.1, from coordinate 76,623 downwards.
AACCCTGTAGATACGAAAAGGGAATGATCTGGGTGTCACTGAGATGATTTGTTTCTTGCTTCTCTCCTTTGTCTATGGGCTAGTGGTTTGAATAATGAAGACGGCATTGGTTTTGTCTCTCCAGTGCACCAGCACCAGGGGTCTACCTTTCCAATGGCACAGCTGACATATTAAGAGGGATTAAAGTTTCTGTACACAGGCAATGTTTAAATTAGCTTCCTTAAACCCCAAAGAAATCTTTCCAGCTGATTTGCAAAATGAACCCCAGCACGGTCTGCGGCTGCCCTGAGCAGGTTGCCTAAACAGAGCTGCGGTGTTCTGTTTGGCCAGCTGTTTTGCAAAAGCAGAAGAAAAGGAAAGGTAATTCCCTTTCAACATTGCCTCAGCCAGTACTACTTCTGTAATTAAAATTGAAAGCTTTCCCCAACAGGTTCTCAGAGAGTCTCCAGGAGAAAGAAATTTCTTTTTTTCCTGTATAATTAAGTGCAAATTGTAAGGTGCAGGGCTTTGCCATGGAGGGACAAAGAATGGCCAAAGGTGTCCCCTACAAGGCTGGGGAAGGCTTTTGTGTTTGGTTAGCTGTTGGGAAATGCTAATTGCTTTTTCTCTTGCCATTAGGCACTAATCCCTGCTGGGCCGGAAATTTTTCACAGGCTGGGTTCAGAAAGGTAAAGGGAGATGTACAACATAAATGCCACACACAGAATTACCTGTATGGGGGAATTGTCACCCAGCCAGGAAGCCAATTGTTTATCCAGCAGTTTTGCCAACAATGAGCTCCAAAACTCCTTTTATTCTTTCCTGAGGAGCAAGCTTAAGAGTAGGTACTAAATGCTTCCTCAGACGGTCTCGGGTCACTTATCATGTACTCTCAACATAAATTTCCAACAGCAATTAAGCATTTAATCAAAAGCGCTTGGCTCCAGAACAAAAGTCTGGCTTAAAGCTTTCCTGGTCTGCTGACTCCGAGGGGCCCTTTGTTGCCACCCTGTCAGACCCACACACCTACCATCTCCATATCTGTTCCCCTAAAGGGAAGAAAATGTAGAGCCAGCTTTGCAGTCCTAAGACACAACCATCTGTAACAGCACAGGAGCTATTCTTTAAGGAGAGTGGGCCACGAGGAAATATTCTATGAAGCAAAGTAGGCTAGTACACACAATATTCCAAACACCTGTCTGCAAGGGCCTTGGCAGAAACGTCCTTCACTTTAAAGTAATCAGATGACAGGAACTGTAACCCCAGATGATCACGTCTCCCCATTTCCGGTTAGCTCTCTGGTGAATCCTCTCTAGGACAGCTTTAAGACTTTCACCCTCTATGTGACTGGCAGCTCTCTAGATGGTGGCAGGAACTGTGGCTTCTTCCTAAACAATTATGCAATACTCAATCAGTTTTGTATGTGAATAAAATTCATGAGAGCAAATGGCAGGTCACCTCTAGGATCTGGGTGACCTCCAAATGGCGACTAGTGAAATGCTGGACCTCACAGTTAAAACAGACATATGAATCCTGCTGACAACTAGAATGAATAGCGAAGTGGCTGGTTTTCCAGGTGAAAATGCAATTCAAAGCTTAGTTCCTCTGAAGACACAGGTTAGCAGGCTCAGTATCCAAACCCAAGGACCCTCAGAGATGAAGTGTGAGCTGTTTTGCTACACCATGTTTGTGATCATTTGTAGGAAACAATAGATAGCTAACATAATTTCAAACATTTGTATTCCCCATTTTTCAATAACCCGTGATTCAATTATATTGACTAGCCGGCGCATTGCTCCATGGTTTATATTTTCAAATGGTTACTTTTCCTGTTAGTAATTTTTATTTTATCTACTTTGCTCTTGTCGACACTGAAAAGAATTCATAACACCAATAAGAATCTGAGTGAAAAACTATATTAGATTAAGATATGGATCTTCTGCCCAACATACAACTATTACAAATGAATATTTTCCTTTTGATTAAGTGTTTGATATTCTGCTAAAATCCACATGTTCAAGTAAAGAAAAAATATTTTATTTCTGTTTGTTTAAACCTTCATACTCATGTAGTCTTCAATTCATAAATGTCCAAAGAAAGTTTCAAAGTTCTCTCAACAAATACATGTTATGCTTTGGTTATTTTTCAGAAATCTATTGCTATACATGTATAGAGATATTTTCCACCCAGGGAGTTTGATGAACAAAATCTATTTATAAGAAATATCAAGTAATAAAAGCTGCAATACTTTTTCAATGTGCTTTATATCCACCAGATAAGTAAAACTACTAGAAAATGATAATATTAAAGAAGTGTTGGGGCCAGAGTGATAGTACAGTGGGGAGGGCATTTGCCTTGCACATGGTTGCCATAGGTTCAATCTCCGGCATCCCATATGGTCCCCTGAGCACTGCCAGGAGTAATTCCTAAGTTTATAGTCTGGAGTAACCCCTGAGCATCACCAGGTGTGACCCAAAAAGCCAAAAAAGCCAAAATAAAATCAAGGTATAAAAAGAAATGCCCAAATGCAGGTCTATTTTTATACTAAAATATGGTATATGTAAGATCTGACATTACACACTAGGGGGAAATAAGGTTCTATGCAATCAATAGTACTTCATAATATATTATCAATATGAGAGAACAGAATTACTAAATAAAGTTTTATTCAGTTTTATTTAACTACAATGCTACAAAAATATATAAAGAAAATTGCATCTATATTTAAAAGTTAAGAGTCAGCATCATAAAACCAAGACATAACAAACAGTGATATAAGCAAGTCCTATTGATTTTTAAATCATAATATTATCATTTTTAAATAGTTCAGGCCTAAATAAGACTAATATTAAAAAATATATCCATTTTTACTTGTAATTCAATTCCCAAACATCTGTTTTTCGTGAATTAGGAAAAGCATCTAAAAAAATTATTTTAGGAATTTAAAAAAAATAAAGCTGATAAGGCACATGCCTTGCACAGAGCTGCTAGAATTTGATCACCAGCACCACATATAATTCCTTAAGTATAATCAAGAATTATCTCTAAGCACTGAGCCAGGAATAACCCTGAATAATGCACAAAATGATAGAGTAATGAAAATGTTTTTATTTATTTATCTATTTATTTGTTTATTTATTTATTTAGCTCTTTGGGTCACACCGGGAAACACTCAGGTGTCACTCCTGGCTCTGCTCAGGAATTACTCCTGGCGGTACTCAGGAACCATATGGGGTGCCGGGGATTGAATCCAGGTCAGCTGCATGCAAGGCAAATATCCTACTCGCTGTGCTATCTCTCCAGCCCCTGAAAATGTTTTTTAAAGGAAATTATTTGTCCTGACCTTATTAAAATAATCTTCCACAGCTCAGAAAAAAGATGCTTTAAATGATAGGATTGTGGGGTTGGGGTTATGGCTCAGTGAAGAACATGCCTTGCATGTGGAAGGTCCCAGCTTCAGTATCCAGCACTGCACCGCCCTCTATCGGGTATAGACCTCATGGCTCCAAACACAAAAACTGAAAAAGAGCAAAGAATTTTGGAACTTGGTTGGAGTTACAAATGAAATTGTCATGAATTGTCATGTATTGTCAGGAATTGTCAGAGCTTTTTTGGTTTTGTATTTTCTATTCTCTTCCTTTCTTTCTTTCTTTCTTTCTTCTTTCCTTCTTTCTTTCTTTCTTTTCTTTCCTTTTTCTTTTTCTTTCTTTCTTTCTTCTTTCTTTCTTTCTTTCCTTCTTTCTTTCTTTCTTTCTTTCTTTCTTTCTTTCTTTCTTTCTTTCTTTCCTTCTTTCTTTCCTTCCTTCCTTCCTTCCTTCCTTCCTTCCTTCCTTCCTTCCTTCCTTCCTTCCTTCCTTCCTTCCTTCCTTCCTTCCTTCCTTCCTTCCTTCCAGTCCTTCCCTTCCTTCCTTCCTTCCTTCCTTCCCTTCCTTCCTTCCTTCCTTCCTTCCTTCCTTCTTTCTTCCTTCCTTCCTTTCCTCCCTCCTTCCTCTCTCTCCCTCCCTCCCTCCCTCCTTCCCTCCCCCTTCCTTCCTTCCTTCCTTCCTTCCTTCCTTCCTTCCTTTCTTTTTTTTTGAGGCCACATCCAGTGATGCTCAGGACTTACTCGTGGCTCTGTGCTTAGGAGGCATCACTCCTGGCAAGACTTGGGGGACTGTCAGGGAGCTGTTGGGTCCCCAATAATGTCAGGAAATGAATTCTTTTCTACCTCCAAGGCCTCTAGGGAATGGATGAAAACTTCGGGAGTTCAGCACAGTTTCACAGGTTTTTACGAAAACAAGCTCCGCCACTACAATCCAAGATTCCCCAGATCTCTAGCTCTTGGTCAGAACTTAATCATGCACTTCGGGCCCAAGTCTCCCACCAAACTAGATGGTTAGTCCCCTAATATATCCAAAAGTAATCCTATCTTTCAGGGAGGGTACTGTCAACAAAGAATCAACTAATCAGCTTCAAGGTGTAGATGTAGAGTGGTGCCACATTTAAGAGGAGTCACACTTGTTTCAGGTCTAAACAAATGATTATGCTAGGAACTAGTCCCTTCCTCAAGATTGTATCTTATATCAAAACATTGGAGAGACAGAGAGGGCAGGTATAAAGAACTACATCTTAATGGATGTATATTCATGGGGAAGAACACATCATAATTTCATGGGTTTCATGCAATCTAGATGGTACCAACAAGGTCCTTCTTATTTATTATCTGTACCAGGGTGATTCTGAGTGTCTTGTTGTCTGTTTACTGAAAAGATCATGCTCACCTGCTTGAGGACAAATTTGTATGATCCTTCCTTTAATCTTAAACTGAGTCTCAATGTAGCCAGGGTGGTGGTTTTCTGGTGAATTCTAACTGTAACATGCTGGGACCAGTGAGTATAAAGAGGAACTGTGCCCAATCTAGATAACATTGAAATCATAGTAGAGATTATAATAATATTTCAGAAATTATTACTTAAGAGTCAAAATGACTCCTGTAACTGCCACAGCCTTCGAGTTTACAGAGAAGTTAGATCTCATTAGCATGAACTCTGGCTTAAGGTCATATAAATAGCTTAAACTGTAAGGAGATTAAACAGCAAAGATACCAAGCTAGCTAGGCCTCATCATCCAACAGGGGACCATAATTGTTGCCAGGGGCCAAACAGGGTTGGCCACATGAAAGGCAACAGTCAGGCCCTTTGTACTATCACTCCTGCATGAATTGTCAGATGTTGAACAGAAAAGGAGCTATTGAAAATTTGCTCCTTTTAGGTATATGTTTTAAATTTTGCATAGTAGAGACTTTTATTAAAGGAAAACACATTGTTCTGAGCTCAAAGTTATACAAAACTCCTGTACTATTATTTTCCAGAAACTACGCCATCTCTTTTGTTATCTGTTTTCTATTTGGGCTCTAAAAACTGCCTACTTTATTCAACAGTCGATGATGCACAGTCATTATAAAGAGATCTGGGGAGACGGCTACACTCTATACATGTCCACATACTTCCCATACTGCTGTTATGTACATATGAGTCTCACAATTGTGTTCTGTGTATATATAGATATAAAAAAGACAAGATTGGGAATAACAGCAAGATGAATATGAACACTGCTCCAGAAACCACTTTCTTTTGCTAATAGATCAGCATTTCTCAACATTTTTTCCATAACCCCTTTTTCACCTTGTTTCTTCTCTTTGACCCCTGCTTCCCTGCTTCCTGGTTTTCCTACTAGTCTTGTGCTATAGTCTCCGTTATGTATTTTTCACCAGTGGCCCCTTCAGAAGACCCATATGGCCTCTGGTTGAGAAGCATCATAATAAACATGGAGGAAACTGAGAGTGCAAATCTTGGCAATAACTCAGATATTCTAATCTTCCTCATCAAAAATTTGACCACCATACCACTACTATAACATAGCAAATCTTGCACTGCAATTGTCCGAGGGCATGTATTTATTTCCTGTACTATGTCTGAGAAGCTTAAGGAAATTATTTTATTTCCTCAACTTCATATCCCTCACCATCTAGCATTGTATTTGTCACATAACCCACATATATTAAGTTCTCTATTGAATGAAAGGTGGCATGCTTGAATGAATGACCACCAATGGGCTAACACATTCCATGGTGACCACAATGGGCTAATGCATTCAATGGCAAGGCTCTAAACAGAGGGTCTCTCACCTTCTAGCTGCCATCTGGTTCCAAACACAGTACCAAGTTCAAATATGACCTAGATATCATGGGAAAAGAATCTTTCTCATCTGAATTGCTTCCATCTGCCCAGCTACAGCCAACATAAGGTCTTGATGCTGAGACACACCTTCATTTGTTAAAAGGAGGAGGGGAGCAGCTGGTAAATGAAGGTACTAAAGCTCATTAATTCCTAAAGGGGGCTTCCTCCTGGATGTAATTAGGACAAAAAGAAGGAAGAGCCAAAGGAGGCGTGTTTGGGAAATAAAGTAGGCAGCTGGAAGAGGTTTATGAAAGGTATAAACCCTCAGGGAGTGTTCCATTAGAAAGGATAATGATATCTTCATGATGACACAGTTCTCCGCATACAGGCAGACATTTCTGCACTCAGAAGTTCAACAGCAATTCAGAAAAATGATGTGAGACACAGAGGAGATTCTTGAATTTTTCCACTTGGTGTATGAATAAAATGGGACCTAGAGATGTAATTTAGACCAATAAGCCTGACGAGAAAGTGGCGGAACAGAATGTAATGAAAGTACACTGACCGCTTGGCTCTCTCTTCACCCCATGACTATGGCAAGAGTGACATGTAGACCAATGCTAAAGAGCAAGTGAGATTCCAATTAAATCGCACCCCACCATCCTTCCTTCTGTGTCTATAACCAATCAAAGACTTTCTAGTTATCTTTGTTCCAGTTTTCATTTCTTAATGTCATCAAACAAAGTGATCTATATCAAGCCAGTAGGGTTAAGGGAATTCTTCATATAAAACCCATGATGTCATTCCATTTCTTTCCAGTGTTCCCAAATGGAAATGTATTGATGTATAGAGTTACACAGGAATTGAGAATTGAGCATTATACTTTTATAGGAAGCCTGTGGCATAAATATGAGACATCAAAATTAAGTGTAAAACAGTTATAAATGGATTGCTCATAAGTCTGGGTATTTATGTCATTTTACAAGAAAAGAAGAGACAGAGATAGTACAGAATTTAAGGCCATTTCCTCACACATAGCTACTCTGATTTTGTCCACATACTTCATATGACTCCCTGAGCACAGCCAGAAGTGAGTACTGAACACTTGTACATATGATTCCAGCCCCCTGATTCCAAAGAAAATAAGCCAATATTTGAAGACTGGAAAAGTAGCTCAATAGTTGGAGCACATGCTTTGCATGCAGAAGGCCCAAGTTCAGTCCCTAGTATTGAGCATTGCTGGGAGTAATCTGAGCACAAAGTCAGGAGGAGGCCCTAATCACCACCAGTTGTGACCCCAAAATATTCTATTATTTGAAAATGGGCTCATAGCATTAAAGCAAACTTGCTCTTTGAAACCTTTTAAGCCTCCTTAAAGGTATATGGCTCACCTAATTCAGAAGTGGGTGAAACAAGTACAGAAGATTCCCTGCTTAATCAGCAGCAGTTGCTTATAACTATTCTGTCCTAAATATCTCCTCCTGCCTACAAAAGCATTCAGCCAATGTTTTCATTGGATTGATGCCCAGGTAAGCTTCATTATTTTATGCAACTACCTTTGTTGGAGTGCTCCAAGGCATCATTACTCATGAATCCGACAGAGCACAAGTATATTTCTAGAAATATTGTAGTTTGTATTACACATGACCTTAGTGCACCTTCATAAGTTATAACATCATAGCAAACTAGAGATTATTGGAATATTTTGCTGTTTTAGTCATCTTACTTCACTAAACATACTGTATTTGATTTACATGTGCAATTCTGGTAAACTGATTTTAGTGAACTGGGTCCTTTGACTTTATCTGCATCATCACAAAGTATTTTCCATGATTTATGGTCTTAAAATCTATCATATTTTCTGATCAGTGGTTTAATTTGTTCAAACGAATATCCACTTGTGCCTCCCTGATATGCTATGGTGGTGGCTTCTATACTACATTTTATTTCTAGTACTGTAACTATCCAGTAGTCAAAATAAGAAAAATTTTGCTAGAGCTTTACCTATACTCAACTATTTAATATAAAATTCATCCATTTTGTTCTGGCAACAGAAATATAGTCACATAATTGCTTGAAAGGACTAGGGTGACTAGGCCATGTGAACTATTCTCAGGGCTTTCTATTGGTTCTGTTTTCAGGGGTCACTCCTGAGGTGCCCAGGAGACCTGTGTGGTGCCAAGTATTGAATCTGGGCTGTCCACATGTAAGCAAGTATTTTAGCGCCTGGGTTATCTCTCCAATCCTACCACATGGTTATTGAACTAATTAGATCATCCTAAAGTGCTATCAATACCTGTGTATGATAATAAAAAGTTCTTTATTTGTAATATTACCATTTGCTTCAGATTCTAAAATGAACATTATTTTCTACCCAAAGTTTCCAAGAATTCTTTTAGAAAATAGTCTTGCTTCACAGTAGCAGTTTGAAAGTTTGAATAGGTAAAACAATATTCATAGAAATAAAATAAATATTTTTGTCTACTGAAAAATTTCTGAAAAGATGTAGAAGCACAATGCATTATGTGTCAGCACATGTGTTGCAGGACACCTAAGAGCCTCTGCATCTGCCTGGATTGCCTCCCTGCAGGTCACTTCGTAGATAAGGGGGTAGTCTACATGTGGCAGTTTATCTGACCATGTATTCTGTACTGGCTGGTATAAATATTCTCTCATGCTACCACAAGCATCGTGGGACTAGCTAGATCTTACCAGCATATTTGCCTGGCCACGTTGGATCTCTAAGTAATTAGACCAGAGAGAAATGTTGTTTGCCTCCAAGCAAGCAAGCATGGCTCCTTGATAACTCAAAGGCAACTAAAATACAAAACTACCGTGAAGCAGAGGAGACTCTTGTGAAGGCTTGGAGAAATATTTAACTGGCATTAGTATTAGTCTTTGGTACAGAAGCATGCCATCTCAGAAACCCCCTTCTCTACCCTATAAAGGAATTTCCTGGCCGATCTTGGCTCAATATATTAGGTGAGGTGCTGGGAGAAATTACCTGAGGGCATATGACCCTTCCTGACAGCAGAAGTTACATTTAGCTTACAGTTTCTCCCGCTCTGGAGGCTTTGAATGAGCTCTGGGTTCTTGTAAACAGCCAGAAGGCCTCCTGAAGTTGCTACCTTTTTATAGAGCTTTTTCCTGTTTTCATCTCTAGATAGCCCAGCCCTGAATGGGCCAGGCTGGGAAGTTCGGGAGGATTTCTAGCTATAAAATAAGCTGCAAGAAGAAGGAAGCGCCTTTTTTTCCCCTTTTTTGCCTTTTCGGCTTCCCTTGGCATTTTGCTTCTCCGTCCTCTCCATTCTCTGTTGGGCCTCAACATGTGGTGGCAGCCATCTTGGCCTACACGTGGCTGGGGTCTAGCTGGGAACCCAGAGTTCGGAGGTTTTCCCTGCTCTTGGATTGTATATCGGAGCCTGTGTTAGTAAAGCCCCTTTAAAACTGCATCGGATTCCTGATTTATTCATCGCTTCCCCGGAACTGTTGGGGACCCCAACGGCTTCCCCAGCACTCATGGATCTGAAGTAGGACTGATTGTATTAAGAAACATTGGGAGTAGAAGATTAACTTCAAATAAATATTCACTTTACCTGGAAGACATCACCAAAATAAGGCAAGTTTGTACATTCAGAAATATAACTTTCCATTAGAGTTCTATGTCCTTAGAACTTCAGGATATATCATCCTTATCTTTTAAGTTTACCAACAAGGGGGCTAAAATATAGTATAAAGGTGGATGCACATTCTTTGTGTTTACCTCACCCTGGTTAGATTCCTAGCACCATGGGATCCCTAGAGTACCAAATGTAGTTTGTGGGTTCCTTAATTAGCTCATGCATAATAAGGATAATAATTGGAATGGCAGGGAGTTGACTTCATACATATTAAAAACTTGAACTCTGATAGCAACCCCATAGCAATAGATGAGAAAACAGAACCCCAAAATGTAAATTTTGGCCCAGGAAGAGGACATAAAGGACTGGAGTCTATATATGCTTTACATGTAAGATAGCCATCACTGCATGTCCCCTGAGCACCACTGAGAGCTATGCACAGGTACTCAGCCAGAAGTAGTCCCTGAGTACTACTACGTATACCCCCAAAGAAACACCAAAACAAAAGGGAAAAAAGGAAAAAAAATCATTTATGAGCAATTAATTAGTTCTAGGTAAATCGTGTTGCAATGAGATACTAACTAAGATCTATTTCCAGCAATTAACTCAGTAAAAGCAAGTCATTTATCTAATGAAATCATAGAAATGAATCACTAAACTTAAACAATCATGATTTCATACTGCACAAGAAAGCATTATTCAAAATAAAAACTTCGGCTTCTGCATTTACAGTTCCTTTAAATAAAGGATTGTCTCAGTCACTGTACATTTTAGAGCATATGGAATATTTGCAAATATAGTTCTCTAAAATTATTTGGGGGGTATCCTAACAATAAAGACATAGGCATCATTTTGCATACGTTGTATGTTTTAAGCTCATGGGAGGAGAGTCATAAAACATATCTTCCGTGTCCACCTTCTGTTAGGTACTGAGAAAACTCTTTTCTCGTTGCCTAAGCACCTGTGTTGAATTTGGTAGCTGTGGTGTTTGGACTGTTTCAGCAGTAATTAATCTCCAGGCTAATTATGAGCTCTGTTGTCATTTTGCTAGATGTAATTAAACTGCATAGCTGGAGAAAGTTTGGAAACTACGGTTTCCAAGAAAACTCTTCCCTGCAACTTGGCAAGAAGCTCAAGAATGACAACATAATCAGCCAATTAAATAGAAGCTGGAAGCCTGGTGTCCTTCAGGATGCGTTTATATGAAGAAGACAAATGTATGTTCACAAGAGGCACCTGCTGTTTTACTGCTGCCTTTTGGAAAGAGCTTGGAATAGAATCTAGAGGTTTTCTCTCATTAATCTTTTTTGATAGCTTTATTAAACAGGAAGTGGAACAAACACTTTAGTTCCTTTCAATCAGATGAGAGGATTAGCCTTATGAAGGTCAGCTAGCATGTTAAAGGATATAGTGAGCCTGGGTGAAAACAAATTTCAAAAAATGTGTTTCCTTATAAAATAAAATACTTATCAATATAGATTCCTACAGAAAAATCAACATAAGGGTAGGATAATTATACCAAGAAGATATGAGTATGCACTTTAGTGAATCATATTTTTGTCATTTTTAGACTAGGCTATGTTTATTTGTTTGTTTATTTTTTGTTTTAGTCTAGGATAAAGGAATGGAAGCCACATGCCAATGGTAAGCTGATAGAGGATGGAGTAGTTGGATCATTCTGGTCTTGGCCTTGTTCATAATGGTCACTTTGAAGAGATGGGTAAGAGGCACACTAGTTAATATGTTGATATTCATAAAATAATGTCCATTAAAATGTCTCTAATCTTAATAGTAATTTCTGTGGTTATGTCTTTGTGAGGTGACAGCAATTTTACTAGCCCTGTTAGTTAGAAAGACACACTGCAGCTTGAAATTTGAAATAGGCACAGTGCCTCATTAGAGCTCTGAATTGGTTCTTTACTTTGAGAGTACATAGGATGTCTCATCAGTTGGTATCCAAACACTTAAAGCACTGAACATCTACTGAAGTTTCAGGATTTCTAAAACTGCATGAAAGGATGTACATTGCTTCTCTGGTCATAGTCAAGAATGCAGGATCATTATATACTAACATACATAGAGTTTTTAAACTGTCAGATATTTTTTATGTTTTAATTATAGCAAAGACCTTACATGAAAATTTGTGGGGAAGGTTTCCTTTCAAATTAAATTTATCTCAGTAAAACTGTGAGTTGCACAAAATTTATTGCAAGGATGATATGCAGGAAAAATGAAAATTATAAATACCTGAAATTTGTAAAGGGAGCCTTCTTTCCATAATTTCTTACTCCTGTTGAGAGGTTTATATATATATATATATATATATATGTATGTATATATATATATATATATAAATATATATATATTTGCTTTTTTTGGGTCACACCCAGCAATGCTCAGGGTTTCTCCTAGCTCTGCACTCAGGAATTATTCCTGGCGGTACTCAGGGTACCATATGGGATACTGGGGATCGAACCCTGGCGGCACGGCCAGTCGCATGCAAGGCAAACACTCTACCTGCTGGACCATAGCTCCGGCCCCTTATATTCTTAATTTGTTTTTTTCCTTTTGGTCACACCTGGTGACACTCAGGGGTTACTCCTGGCTCTTTTCTCAGGAATTACTCCTAGCAGTGTTTGGGGACCGTATGGGATGCTGGGGATTGAACATGGGCCAGCCACATGCAAGGCAAATGCCCTACCCGCTGTGCTATCTCTCGGCCCCAATTTCTTTGCCTTAAGAATAACTCAATTTTTTTAAAGTGGGTCATATAAGAATACTAACATTCTTTGAAAGTATAAGTGTTCCTTTCATATCACAATGTAGAAAAATAATAAAAACCAAATCCAATTTCTGCCTTGTGTCTTCTAATTAATTTTGCTGCCTATTCATGTGGCTAACAAAAGTTTGGATCCTATGAACATATGATTTGGTTTCTGTAATGCTTAAAGACTATGATTATCTCAAGAGTGTTTATCTTCTGTCTGGCATACGAATAACAAATTGCCATGCTTACATCTATTCTTTCACAGGGGTTGGGAGATACACCTGGCTCTGCTCAGGGTTTACTCTTGGCTGTGAGTTCAAGGATCATTTCTGGCAGTGCTTGAGAGACCATATATAATGCCAGGGATCAAGCCTAGGTTGGCTACATGTCACGTAAATACCTCACCTGCTGTACAATCTCTGACCCTCCATCTATTCTTCATCATGGACAACTTTTCATGGGTAAAGATACAGATTTCACATTTTGGCTTTGATTTTAGAAAATGAAATCATAGCAACAATTTAAAGATTTTAATAAACTACAATATAAAATAAAAACTGCAACAATAAAAATAAATAGGAGAAACTATATAAGGTCATAAAGGGGAAATGAGAAAGTAAGAAAATAAGGAGACTATAGGCAATAACCCAGTGTGCATTTGCTGGATGCCTGACATACATACACTATAGCACAAATGAATCCCAAATGCTTTGTGCTAAGGTGAAGTCATCTAAACTCAAACACTTCCTACTCTTTGATTACATATACATGACCATGTGGGTAACATAAAACTGTGGAGACAAAAGCCTACTAGGAAGTAGACAGAACATAGTGACATGCAGAGCAGAAGGAAAATGTTCAGGGTGACAGAAATACTCTCTATCTTCATTATGATGGTGGTTGTATATCTATAAATAATTGCATCTGTTTACTCAAGCTGCTAAAGCATCTCTCATTTTCTAGCAATCAGAGACAATGAAATAAATACGAAGTTGAATGGATACCTAGGAGACATTTTTCATATCATAGGAGCCAGAATTTATATTAGAAAGTTCTCAGGATTGTTCACCAAATAAGATTGAGTTCCTTCTTCTCAAGCAGAGCCTTGTTTAATAATTTTTCTTGGTGATTTCATCACCCACACATAATCTTTATCATCATCTCACTTATCTCAAGCTGGCTGATTACTATATCAATTGTCAAACATTTGCTGAGCACATTTTATGATGCATTATGTGTCTCTCCTGGAAAACATTTGCCTTCCTTACAGTACCAGACTTTGGTATTTTTCTTTGGAGTCATAGGTGCTGGGTCCACCACGTCCTCCAATGATGGGCCTTGTAGACTGGGCAATCAGTGTATTACATTCTTCAAATCCCAAAGACATATGATGAAGATACAACCTAAAATAGTACATTAGTAATGAATCACATGGCTTTTTGTTGAAATTATTAAGAAAAGAAGCTCTTTTATTGTGTCATTTACTAATCTGGGTATATCTTTAATGCACTATTAAAGGATCATTATAGATATCTCCATAAGAGAATGTAGTTGATACAGAAAAGCCAGAGTTACAGAATAGATGATAATTTTTACTATCTCCTTAAAAGGAGACTCACAGACATGGGGCAGAGCTGCTACCGGCTCTCCCTGTGCCCAGCCACTCACAAGGCACCCTGGAGGGACAGCAGTTTCTAGCCCTGGCCCGCCACCCCAGCAGAGGCTCACAAGAAGCTAGACAAGCCCCCACTCTATGGGGCCACCATTTTCCACATCTGGACTTCCCTCTCATCAGAACTCCACCCAGCAGAAGAGCCTATCACAGCCAGGCTTGTGCGGCCGCAAGGGGCCACCCGGTTCATCAATAAATGCTGGAGATCAGAGGTGACTACAAGAGTATGCCACCCACACGGGAGAGCCTGGCAAGCTACCCATGTCATATTTGATATGCCAAATAAAAGTAACAATTATAGACCTCATTCCCATGACCTGATGGAATGGTGTGAGGCTCTTTATGTTCCTGGAGGAAGCAGATGCCCTTGGGCTCTACTAGCATGAGACAGGTCATATTGAGATGTTACTGGTGCCCGCTTGAGCAAATCGATGATGAACGGGAAGACTGTGATAACAGTGATACAGTGATCTCCTTAAAAAGCCAGATCCAACTGTGCCTGAAGTTGAAATCAAGCTATATCTGCTGTTTTGAAATGTGTGTGTGTGAGTGTGCACCACAATCCATGATGCTCAGAGTTACTACTTGTGACTCTGAACTCCTGGCACTCCAGACAGTTTCATGCCAGGCAAGCACTGCACCCACTGTACTGTCTCTTTGACCCCGTGACTGCCAAAGTATTCAAGGATTTTTAAAATCTCATTGGAGTTTTCTGTCCTTCACTAAAATAACAGTATAGGTTAAAGCACTGACTCTGGAAAGATTCAAGGATTTTAAAATCTCGTTGGAGTTTTCTGTCCTTTATTAAAATAGCAGTACAGGTTAAAGCACTGGCTCTGGAAAGATTCTGGAAAACACAAATTTCTGTATTTCAAAGTTTTTACAATAAATTGGTATGTAGAAAAAATGATTATATTATTTTCTCTTTTCATCAATAAATGTGTGGTTCATCAATAAATGCACAAGATGAGAGGCAACTACAAGAGTATCCCACCCACACGGCAGAGCCTGGCAAGCTACCCATATCGTATTTGATATGCCAAATATCATTAACAATTATAGAACTCATTCCCATGACTTGATGGAATGGCTTGAGGCCATAAAGTTCCTGGAGCAAGAAGATGCCCTTGAGCTACACTAGCATGTGACAGGATGTATGGAGATTTTACTGGTACCTGCTCCAGAAAATCGATGGACAATGGGAAGACAAGTGATACAAGTGACTATTTTCTCTTTGGATCGTTGAAGTTACTATTTGAAATCAGGATTATTTATATACATCCTTTCTTCTGTGATAGGTGATGGAGAGACCTGTAACTTGTACCCTAACATTTAACATAGTGGTTTATATTAGTATTTCTTTGTCTTTTGGACCAAGTTTTCATTCATATTACTAACACTTGGTTTTAATGATTTAATGGTTTTTACTTTGCTTTGCTCTTGACAAAGACAGTTCTGTGAGTACAGAAGAAGAAAAGGAAAAACAATACATTTCAGAGAGGTGTTTTTAATCAGGAATGGTTTATTATCAAACTAATATTAATTTCGTTTGTTCACTTTCTAAATGTATTGCTAATCAATAAAATTCTAAATTTAATAAGGAAAATAAAATGAACAATTGCCTCCAAGAACAGATAAACTAATTACATATTTAATAATATTATAATATATAATAATCATTATTATTATCTATAGTCCCAATTACTCTCAGCTATTTTTACACAAAAACTTTGTGGAATCAATTTTTCACAGTTAATAAAAATGGTCTCTCAAATTCTAAATCCTTCCTTACACTCAGAACTCTGTAATACTTTATTTCTTGAACAAACTATTTCCTTCCTGACTCATAGCTCTCTATTTTATTTTCAGAAACAGAAGCAACCTGGAGCTACTTTTTTTTAAGGTATCCACACTAGATATTTTCTCCTCAAAATTGTAATAAAAAGACATAAATGGTCTTCCTGTTATTGGAGTATGTATTTGAGAACAATAACAACAACTTTCCCAAAGTTACTAAATAAGACTCAGGGAACTGGAAATGCACAGAACTACTCTTTTCAAAACTTTCAATGAAAGTGATACAGAGATAATAAAAGCAATCAGAAAAAATATGCTGCAATCCTTGTTCATTCTTGACCTCTGAAGTTGCCTCTAAGTCTGTAGTTGTAGGTCATCATGGTCCTAGTTAGAGTGATAAATGCAATGTCAGGTCAAAGATTCCAAAGTTAACAGTCTTTTATTAGAATATCTATATTCTTTCTGAGAATGATTTAAGAGGAAAAAAATAGGCCAGCCAGTTGGAGAAGGGGAGGAATCGGTGCCATTTATAAATGCTTCCATTTCTATAGTTATTTATATAGTAAATAATCAAAACATTATTAGTAATTAATCACTTAATAATGAGTTATTATTCAGGCAGCACATAAGACTCTTACACACAGCTGACCTGGGTTCCATCTCAACAGCCTATATGGTTCCTCAAACCCACCAGCAGCGATTCCTGAGCACAGAGCCAGGTATAATCCCTGAGCACCAATGTATGTTGATCAAAATAGCAAACAAAAGTGCTTCCATTACTTATTTTCTTTTACCAACAAGTTACTTTTCCTTGAGATTCCTTAAATATTTTCAGGTCTAGCACCAAAAATATTAAATCCCCAACTTATGCTAAGGGGTACCCAGAGTTGAGAACATCCACTCCATAGTAAGAAGGCGATTCCCCAGACTGTATAATGCTGCAGGATTTAACAGAACTGATAGTGAAAAGGCAGATAGGAATGACCAGGCAAAAGAGTGAAATTACAAATCAGAATCCTAGAAGCTGGTATTCAAAAGAAGTTAAAACTATTTGACAATAGAGCACTACTTTGTTTTCAAACATGTTAAAAACAAGCAGACTATCACCTATTCGGAAATTAATGTGAGCAGCTATAAAGCAGTTCTAATGGCTTGTACGATGCATGCATTTGTTGGTTTGAGTTTCTGCTCATTGGTTTGTGTGTTTGGAGAGGTCACATCTATTTGTTTGTGGTCTTTTTCCTTAAGTAATCTTAATATTGACTTAAAAGAAAGAACTGTGTTCTTATGCTGCAAATGGAAGCCACACACAGAGTGGAATGAGGAAATATCCTTTGGAGACAGCCCTATGGAAGAATTCAGATACATGAAGCATACGCGACTGCACAGTACTAATGCCTATATTTCAGCTACATGGCGATGAGGGAAGCTGCTGCAAAACCATTTGCTTGCACAAGACCGGAGGAGAGAGTACATGGCTGCCAGGAGAGGAATGTTGTCAGCGCCACTTCAGAATGAGGACAGCCGATCTCTCCTGAGCTGAACGGCCCGACCACTGTGCAGCCAGCCGCGCCACCATCTGTACCGGGCTGTTTCTCTTCGCGGGGCTGGGCCAAACCCAGCACTGCGCCCTCCCACAGTCCCGGGCAAGGAGAGACAGGATGAGCCAGTCTTCCTTGACAACACAGCTCTGTGCGTGGGGAGAAGCTTCTGCGGTTCCAGGAGGCAGGACCCACCTGAAATAGCCTCCAGAGGGTGCATCGACCCACATCCGCAGGAAGCAGGAACTAGTCCTCCAGAGAGCCACATGGCTCCAGTCTCAGATCCCAGGGTGGTCTTGTGCTTGGCTTGGGATAGTCTCAGTTTATAAAGTGAACACACCTGTTCATGACTGTGTCCTACATCTAACTGATGACCACTGACAAGTTATTTTATTTCTGGGATTCCTAAGTTTTTCATTTATAAGTTCAATCAATACTAAATTGTAGAGTTAACACTGACTAACTTATTATTTAATATTCAGGAAAATGAGGATTAGTGAGTATCAATTCCCAGCTTCATTCAGTGAGTTGGTGACAAGGTCAGATTCATTCAGCTGGTTTCCCAGTTTGAACTAAACCCCAGTTTCAGTTCAGTTTTCTCTAACACTTCCTTCTGCACCAAAACTTCCTCTGACTCAAGGATGGGTTTAAGAAAGGAGAAGGCAGAGTTACTGGTTCAAGATGGTGGCTTGAGGAATCACATAGTTTACAATGATATATTTCATCTCAAATGCCCTTCCCCATTCTCTACACAGGACCTGCAGGGAAACTTCAGAGACAGATCTTGGCTAGGGCAAAATTAACGTTTCAATAGCCTGGGCCAGTTGAGCTCCCTTGGGGAAGCTAACCTGAACCTGATAAAATCGGCCCTGACTAAGACCCACTGTTGTGGGTTGGGTCAGGTCAATAGTGATATAAAAGAAGCAACCTCCTTCCTTTTGCTCTCTCTGCCCGCTCTGCTCTCTGCAGGTTAGGATCTCTGCAGTTTCTGCCCGTTTAGGTCAAGCACATGATTCCAGGTGCAGCGGCCATCTTGGTTTAAGGATCCTGGCCTAAACACATGGCATGGGTCCAGCTAGGAACTAGAAGTTTGGGATGTTCCTTATATTGGATTGTACTACCAGAACTTGTGTGAGTAAAAGCCGTTTGGACTTTGCTGAATTCACTCGTCTTTATCCATCCGCCACTGGCCACCAATCCCCTGGGGCAGAAGGGGATCCTGCCCTGCTCCCCAATATTGCCAGGAAACCCAGCTCAGCTCAGAAGCAGAGGCAGAGGTTCCCAACAGTTGAGTCTTTTAAGTGTATATTTAATCTGATAAGAAACTATGAAATTGCTTTCCAGAATAGCATGACAATTTTGAAACCCATCAGCAATGTATGAGAGTTCCAGTTATCATATTTTGTATTTTCAGAATTTTTTTTTTATTTTTTATTTATTTATTTATTTATTTTTATTTATTTATTTTTTTTTGCCTTTTTTGGGTCACATCCGGCAATGCTCAGGGGCTACTCCTGGCTCTGGACTCAGGAATTACTCCTGGCGGTGCTCAGGGGACCATATGGGATGCCGGGATCGAGCCCAGGCCAGCAGAGGCCAGCCGCGTGCAAGGCAAACGCCCTACCCGCTGGGCTATTGCTCCGGCCCCTGTATTTTCAGAATTTTTAAACTTGATCCCATAGGAGTTTAATAAAAAAAATTTACTTTTAGACTTGAAAAATGGAAAGAACTGTGCAGCATTGGCAAGTGTATGGCAAGTAGGTTGTCCTAATTTGCTGGTGGTTGGAAATATAAATCAGAATTGTTTGATAATGTTCAATTCGTGTATTAAATGCTTCTAAAATGTTGATGTGAATCTATTATATTCCTCATGTTTTATTGACTTTGGAATGTTTTTGGGCTTTATGGTTTTTAATCAATATTTTCTATTTGCAATAGTAGTTTCCTCATATAACACTAAAATGAAACTGAAAAGTATAGATGCAAGAAAATATTATATTTAGCTCTAAATAGTTATAAGTGGGCCATGTTAATTTATTATTTTTAACAACTTTTAAAATATTTTATTCATAAATGCTTGTTTAGCATCAGCAAACTTCAGGAAACCTCTTTTATATAGTAAAATACTGTAAAATTTTGGAAAATACAAACAAAATAAATGCCTCATCAGAAAGAATTTAAATGAGAGCTAAAACTATTAATCCCCAGCACCATATACAGTTCCCTGAGCATCACCAAGAGTGATCTATGAGTGCTGAGCAAGGAATAAGCCCTGAGAATGGCTAAGTGTGCTCCCCAAAAATAACTGGGAGAATCTCAAATATCAATTTATAATGCATGACAAAATATTTGTAGAAATGTTCAATACCAACAATGTATAGACATATTGATACCTCATCTGTGCTTGTATCTAATATAGTTTTTGTTTCCTTTTCATAGACTACCAACTCTTTTATGCAGTAGCAACACAGTGGAATAAAAAATGTTCTTAGAGTTTGTTTTCTTATCAAAAGCAATCCTTACATTTGCCGTGTTTGAGAACTCCCTTGAATTATTGAGGAAAACAACACCCTCTATAAATACACACATCAAAATGAGAGGCTATCAGATACAATGATATCCCATAGAATTGCACTTTGATTCTTAGTATCATTATTCCTCAGAAACAACATAACATGGATTAGAATTCTTTTATTCCCTATAATTGCCTTGTGAGTCCCTTACAATGAGAAATTAATTAGATATGCTATAACTTATTATCTGGCTTCCAATTGTTCACTTTGCAGATTACCTATGGAAGCTAGAAAAAAAAGAAAAAGAAAAATAAAATAGTAAAGTATGGCAGAAGTATGGCCAGAAGATGGCAAGGGAAGTCCAGGAATTCAATTACAGCAATCCATGCTGGCTCAGAACTTCTGAACCTTTGCCATGTCCTTCTTGCCAAGTCCAGGTCACATGGACCAAGTGACTACGAGGCCAATGCATTAACATCCAAAGTCTCTTACTGATTTTGTACAGATTGTCAACAGCCTCTTCAAGGACAGAGAGGAAGGAGAGGCAAGAAAGTGACTTTTGAAAATAGAAGTCCATATAACACAGCTGACCAACATGACTCTAAAGGAAATCCAGGGAAAGAAATTATTTTCAGAAACTGCATTTGTCCAAGAAACATCTTCCAGTAGTTTCCAATGCCCTCTGAAAACACAGTATTCCATGAAACTCAATAAATCAGAATGGCAAAAAGTAAAGGAACCATTTTATATTTTAGTCATATATACATATATACGTATATATAAAATATTTTATATATCATATATATAAAATATATATGACTATATATTTTAGTCATATATACATATATACGTATATATACGTATATATGTATATATGTATAATACATATATGTATATATACATATATATGTGTATATATATACTATATATGTATATATGGGAAAAAGTTAGTATTATCAAGCTCCAAAATAACCAAATAGCACATAAACCTGAATTAAAACTTACAGAATGAAAGCTGAAATGATAAAAAAAAATACATTCACAGTCTCTGTGAAGAAGTTCAGAGAAAGGACTTAGGCAATAAAGTAGATTTCCCCTGCTCAGAGTATGGTCAGATATAGCTGCAGCTAAACTCCTGCTGAACTCCAATTTCACTGTTCCCCTTTCTTGTAAAGGCAGAAATCCTCCTCAGATTTCTTCTAGTTAGCAAAATATTTACAAATGCAGGTCTTTTGAAAAGCAAAACATAGAAAGGAGGACTTATAGAAAGAAACGGAAATAGCTGACTCAGGGAAAGATCTTTATCTCTACCTGAGAAAGAGTCCTGTTGATTCCTGACCCCACTTCATCTAAAGCAGGTGGAATTTAACTAATTGCTAGCAATGCTTCTCATGATTTCTTTGTGGCTAGTCCTCATAATAGAGGGTTTTAAATGTATGTCTTTTTGATATGTGATTTTGTATTTTGTTTCTTCTTTATTATTTGCGCCATGTAAGTTTCAACTGTGTATTATTGTAACTCCACATCTGTATCATACAACCTAAATTATAATAACTTTTTAAGAGTGGGGTCATGGTACTTTGGTGGTGATCCAATTATTTTGTACATCAGAACAAAATGACCTTAGTATTATTGTAACTGTGTTGCCTAAACTACAATAAAGAAATAAATCAACATCTGTATGTGCTCCATTAAGTTTATCCTTAAAGTCCAGTTCTATCTTTAATATGCCTTTTAACTCAGTTTGCCCACTCTTCCTGCATCCTATTCCCTTCTGATAATCACTAATTTGATCTTCTATAATATTATATTATAATCTAGATTTTATACATAAGAAAATGAGACCTAGGGGAGAATTATTTGCTTTAAAATTAAAATCAGAGTAGAATTACCAAAGTTTTCAGATATTACATCAAATTTATTCTATATGCCTCTTATGCCTCTCAAAGAAACCTTTCAAATGCATTGTTTTGAAGAATATTGCTATCACCTATGACAAGATGATTTTTGTGATATTTTCTGGCAGAACTGTCACTTAGAAAGAAAGAGGTCAAGCAGGAACAAAGAAGAGGTAAAGTAGGAACAAAATCTTCAAACTGTGCATGATGGGGCTTGAGCGACAGCCCAGCCGGTAGGGCGTTTGCCTTGCACGTGGCCGGCCCGGGTTCGATCCCCGAGAACCGCCAAGAGCAATTCCTGAGTGCAGACGGGTATGACCCCCCAAAAAAGCCAAAAAAAAAAACCAAACTGTGCATGAAAAACTAATGCAAAGAAGTTGGGGGAAATTAACATATTAATTAAATCTGTTTCTAAGAATACACAATTCTTTCTTTTATAAATGTTTGGAGTACCAAGGATTGAAAACAAATTTCATTGTTTTGCTTTTCCACTGAACCACATCCTGGGCCCAAACATCTCATTTGTAATGAATTCTAACTGAACCTAAATATTTTACAATGCTGCTATATCTTAATTGCATTCGATACTATGCTTGTCATTAGTCAAATATGTGTAATGTAGTTACAAACTAATTCCAATTTTTCAATCAAAATTTAAAGAATAAAATTCAGCTACCCTTTTCAACTATCATTATTAATTCATAACTGCTAACATACATTTGGTCTTAACAGAAAGTGAGAATAAAATGAATCTAAGAATATGGATGAGATTTCTAAAAGCAAAGTTAAGTAACAAAGTTTCTATTTCAAAGAAGGTTCTTAGCTATGTAAAGTATATTTAAGTTCCTTTAAACCGACTAGTACTATGGAGGGTACAGACAAAAAGAAAAGAATTTTCTTGATGTGTCAGAAAGTCTTACAGAAAAGCAAAAGAAGATCACAGACCTTAAGATCAAGCACCTGTAAAAAGTTTGTACAAAAGATGCTTCAAAAGGTGAGGAGGAAGCCTATCTAGAAAAAAAATCTAAGTTTTATCACAAGGAATATAGGAAGATGTACAGAAAAGAGATTCAAATGACAAAAATAACAAGGAAAGTTATCAACTCTTACCCACCTGTAGAACCCAAATCAGTAGATGTCACCTGGATTCATCAATTGCATGAGCCCCAAAAATGCTGCGTTTTTCTCTGCCTATACCAGATCTTAAGTGGTGCCATTTTAATCTCAATAAGCGTTTTGATATATTACATAGGGTACCCGGACTTAAAGTCAGTAAATGGATTGATCTACAAACATGATTATGGCAAAATCTACAAGAAGTGAATTACCCTAACCGATAACATATTGATTATTTGATGTCTTGATAAATACTGCATTATCTTCATGGAGGATCGATTCAAAAATCTGTAGTGTTGGGAAATGCTTCATAGAAGAAACAAATTGCTCTGGCCCTTTAAATTATCTTCTTCCAGAGGTGTAATACGAAAAAATATCACCCACTTTGTAGTAGATGGGTATGATGGAAACAGGGAAGAACAGATCAATTGACTGATTAGAAGAATGAAGTAAGCTATAGATCGGGCTAATCAACTGCTTTCAGGCCTGACAGTACAGTTAGTAAATACCTGTCCTGGAAGCAATTGACTTGGATTCCATCCCTGTACCTACATATGGTCTCTTGAATCCTGCCAAGACTGATCCCTGAGCACAAAACCAAGTTTAGTAAGTCCTGAACACAGTTGGGGGTAGCCCCCAAAATAGCAAGTTATTTTAAATTGAAAAGAATACATTGAAGTTCATTTATAATTACATAAAATCTTACCTAATTTTCATGTTTTTATCACATGCCACTTGTCTTCAATGACAAGTGGTAATAACATGAAAATTAGGTAAGATTTTATGTAGTATCACTTGTCTTCCTGTTGTTCAATTCACTCAAGCAGGCACCAGTAACATCTCCATATGTCCTGCCATGTGTTAGTGTAGCACAAGGGACTCTGCTTGCTCCAGGAACACGAAGAGCCTCAAACCATTCGTTCAGGTCATGGGAATGAGGTCTATAATTGTTACTAGTTTTTGGCATATCAAATACGACATGGGTAGCTTGCCAGGCTCTGCTGTGCAGGTGGGATACTCTCAGTAGTAGGTTTTCAGTTAGTGCATTTACTGATGAACTGCAACAGGAACAGATCTGCTTTTCTCTTGGGTGGAGCTCTGGGGAGCTGTGGAGTCCTGATGTCGAAAATGGCTGCCTCATGCTGCAGGGGTTCCTCTGGCTTCTTGCAAGGCTCTATTGGGATGGCAGGCCAGGCCTAGAACCCACTTTTCCTCCCGGGCACCTCATGATTAGTTGAGCACAGGGAGAGCCGGTAGCAGCTCTGCCCTACGTATCTGTGACTCTGTTTCAAGCATACCTTGAACCAGAGCATGCCTCTAACTCTTCATATTATTACTTAGATTAAATTATAGAGCACCTAGCAATAATATAAGTGATTGATAAAATTGACCCTTCTGGATACTAACAGTGAAAGCAAGTCCTGGTTAAATGCTCCTGGTTTAACTATTTCTTTTTAAAATATCTGAAAGATACTTTAATTTTAGGACTTTATAAATACTAATAACTAATAA
This sequence comes from Cryptotis parvus, assembly GCA_021461705.1. Classification (NCBI taxonomy): domain Eukaryota; kingdom Metazoa; phylum Chordata; class Mammalia; order Eulipotyphla; family Soricidae; genus Cryptotis; species Cryptotis parvus. The sequence continues at coordinate 52,050 of JAJIBD010022018.1, read as the reverse complement.
TAATTAGGCCATAACAACATGTCAAAAACATACTTCAAAATAAACACAGACTAATTTATTTTATTTCCAGACAACTCTAAGACGTTCACCATTTTATAGCATAGGAAGTTGAGGCAAAGGCTGCTAAGATATAGGCTATAAAAGACTCTGCAAAAATCAAGGACTTCATAGAATTTTCATTCTTTCTTTTCCAGTCTCTTTCATTCCACTCTTTTTTTTTTTTAGGCTTTTTGGGTCACACTTGGCAATGCTCAGAAATTACTCCTTGCTCCACACTCAGGAATTACCCTTCAATGTGCTTGGGGAACCATATGGGATGCCAGGAATTAAACCCAGGTTGGCCATGTGCAAGGCAACTATTTGCTACGCTATCACTCCAACCCCTTTCATCTCATGCTTAACAATCAGTTGTCTTCCCCTATCTCATGGCCCAGGTACAGGTTCTATTTTAACATGCAGCAAATGTCATCTCACTGAGTTTGGAAATCTTGTTTCCTATTTCTGTGATCCTCAACATGTATGTTTCTATGCTCTCCTAAGGGCAAATGTGACAAAATAAGGGAGAAGTTTTCTCAAGGTATTAACTCAGGACAACCTAAAGAATGAGGACATAGGGCTGAAGAGATAGTTCAGCGGGTAGAACACTTGCCTGGAACACACACTACCTTGGCTTGATTCCTAACACCACATATAGTCTCCCGAGCACTGCCAGGAGTGACCCTGAATGCACAGCCAAGAGTAAGTCCTTAACACCACTGGGTGTGACCCAAAAAACAAAAACAAACCAAAAAAAGAGTGGAAAAGTACCAGTACACTAAAAATATTTACTCCAAAAAATAGATAGACTCTAAAATCTCCCTCTCCTCTATCATATTTATTCTTCTCTAGCAGCTAAAAGTAGAACTAAGAGGAAATGGAAAACAGATGAAAGGAAGGCTTTGCCTGAGAGAGTTTTCATCAGTCAAGTACCAAAGTAATTACTGCACCTGACAAATTCCTTCTTCTTGTTTTAGCCCAGTTTTAATAAAAGAAAGATTCAACAATGGTTTATATCATCTGGCGTTGCCTCTAATTTCATCAAGCGCCAATATGAAGACTTGCCACATTTATACTGAAATGCTTTTTCTTGAAGTTCATTTGTGAAGGCAGCCTCTGGGCCTTTAATAATATTTTCCACAATCTTTCATTTCTAACACACTGTGATTGATAATGGTCCCCCAGGTTCTCCCGTAGATGAGGCAAATTCTGTTATGTAAGTGCCAGGTAGTCAATGGTAGAGAAAGCATCTACTAATTAAGGACTGAAAGGCAATTTCAATGTGCTGGCCAGAATACTTAGTATTTTCCATTCAGTGTGGGGCCAGAATCAGAGGTAAGATTCTCAATCTGCCAGAACAGACCGTATTTCAGAACCTTGGGAAACTCTGCATTTCAAACATTCACTGAAATCTGGGACATTAAAATACTGTCTGTGATTGAGAGTCCAAAGCTCTTGGAATAACCTAATCAGTATTAAGCAGGTCACAGGAGTTCAAATCTCAATCATTAAGTGCTACTGTTTCAAAGAACACACAGGAAAATCTCAAAAAGATTTTTTTTCTAGGATAACTCTTAGCAGTTATGCTATTTCAAAAACTATTTTCCTGTGACTTTCTAAAAAAAAATAAAACCTGTAGGCCGCTAGCTCATTCTTTTGCAAACTTTAAAAAGTGCTTAAACTGTAAGACATAACCCAAATATGAACATCTTTGTAATTGTATATCCTACAGTGGTAAAATAAAAATATTAAACTAAGAAAATTAAAAGTGCATAAAACAAAGTTTAATTTGTGGGCAGGGAGATATAAAATTCATGCTACGGAATTGTGAATAAGTACTTGAAATTCAAGTGCTAAAAAATGGTAATCATATTTATGGAACAACGGCACTCCAAAGTACCTCATCCCCAAAACATTAGAGTATTTCTAATTCAGAACTGTGCCTAATAAGTTCTTGTAGGTACTATAATCATTGTGACAATAAAAATTGTCCAGACATCTGAAATAAAAATAATGCTTCGTGTCTCTACTCTCATATTTGTTTAGAACTTTGGTCAGTAAACTAAGACTCTCAGGAGATATTCAATCCTGAACGGCACCCTCCCCCCAAAATTCCCAATTCCTGATCTCTGATAACAGGTGTCTCATAGTATGCCAAAGAATGAGCTAAGACCAGGTACATCATTTTCCAAAAAAGCTTGTTTTGTACAGACATTGACAGATGGGAGTCAAATGGAGAATTATCAGACGGAGGAACTGCATAGGTGGAAGACAACAGAGTGGAAAGGAGCTGCTTCAAGGACCAAACACACATCAGGGAATCGTTTGAATGAAGCCCAGAGACTTAGTAGTTTAGTTAACACTTGACATATATGGTTGGCCACATCCATCCATCAATTTTTGAGTGAGTGATCTGAATTGCGTTGGGTTTCCAGTTCTGCTCTGACGTTCCTTTTGTCTATTTCCTCGTACACTGAGGGAGTCTCCACAGTACTTTTTTGGTATCCTCAGGAATGCCATTCCTGGTTCTTAAAACATATTCCACTGGGTCTTTCACTTCAGCATTCTCCAAAATGTCTTTACTCTGGGAAGCTTTGTGAGGACGCCTCTGAGTTGCTTTCTCTAATGCTCAGTTCTCACATTTTCCTATCCTGACTACAAGACAGCTCAGATTGACCATGTTCTATGAAGAAACACAGTGATTCTCTTTCTTCACAGCACAAATGTAATGAATAAGGAGCAGAACTGAGCAACTTGCCTCCACCATTTCTCCATCTCTGCATCCATGTTTTAAATAAAAATACAAAAAAAAACTTTGTGAAACGCTTCTATGTAAATTGGGCTATGATAGTAATAAGTAAATTAATGATCTCTTCTTAAAGCTTAAATATGAAGCATGGTTAACAGATTTATAATTCAGATATAGACTGGATGGTGACATTTTCAAGGCTTAGCAAACAGTGTTAAAGTAGCTGGCCCCATAAAAGCACTCCTCTTTAGACAATATATTAATATAAGGGATGGAATATTATGGAGGAAATAGCACACATCAGTAGTGCTATGCAGTTAAGCAGCCAGGAATAACCTACAGCTGCTTGTTAACCTTTTTGGTACTTTACAATATACAGAAGAATTTTCCAACAAATGTGAACTTTGAAGTATTTTTTGAGGCAAAAACACTACATATTATATTTGAATTTGATGTGATTGAGTACATTTTATGGGATTATTTCCTAAAAACACAAAATAACATCCTATCATACAAAGCTAAAGTTGAGATCAATTCAGACAAAAAGTCAGGACAGGTGGCTACAGACTTTATTTTTCTATGTTGATCAGATGGAGAGTAGGGGTGGACAGGACACTGTCCATGTTCTCCCTCCTCAAGGCAGAGAGGTTTGTTCACAACATGGGCTTTTCTGTGAATGGGGCCTTTTAAAGTTCTTTTTATGTTCTTTTAGTGTTCTTTTTTAAAAATTACTAAGTGGAAGATGAGACAAAAAATCTAAACATTTTATCCCCCCTCCATTTTGTCGAGCCTGGTGGCCCGCCCAGGAGCTGCCCGGGCGACCAGCCATAGCATGTGGGCCTCGGAGGCGCCTGGGGAAGCTGGAACTCCGCTTTCCCCTGGCTAAGCTGACCATGGGGCTCTCGGGAGGGCAGATGGGTTTTGGGAGTGGGCCCATCGCCTCCGGAGGGTCCCGGAAGCAGCCAGATGAGACTCGCCCACCACACTAGCCACCACCTTAGCTGTCTGGATGCTGGAACACTGCCTCATGACCAGATTGACAAAGCCAAACCAGTTTGAGCCCAGGTCGCTCGCCGGTTCATCAAAATAGTGGAAACAGGGATGTCCTTTAATCCACTGCATTCCACGATGTGCAGGAAATTTTGGTGGGAGGGAGAGATAGGGAGGAGAGAGAGGACATGCAGAACCCGCCAAGTAGTTGAGGTGAGGGAGGGGGAGGGAGGTGGGGACATTGGTCATGGGAGATGGGTTTGGGTGGAGGGTTGGATGTTGGGAAGCTGTGGAACCAGAACTCTGCATGAGCATCTTGCAATTATATGTCTAAAATGGTGTAATAAAATTTGGGAGAAAAAAAAAAAAAAGAAAAAAAACGAAGATTGAAAAAAAATATCTAAACATTTTTCCCAGCATAATTATATTTATCCATAAAAAAATCCTTAAGAATAGAGGCTTCACAAGACAAACACTCCTTCCACAGAACATTTGAAACTTTCATGTGCAGTAAATTCTTCATCCATAGTATGATATTTGTTGTCACTTGAACAACCTGATGGGTAAGAAAACTTTAATTACACATACACACACACACACACACACACACATCTTAGAGAAATATCCAAATTTCTCTAAGATGGGGCCCTAAGAACCAGCTGGAAGGTTTATAGCAATAGAGATTATGTGTGGTAGCTTTACTCACTATTTGCAATCATTCTGTGGAATAGAATTCTATACATCCATGCCATGCGCCATGTAACTAAAATGTTAACAGCCTGGCTGCTTTCATGCTGGGGATAACAGGTAGAGGAAATGTTCAGCTTGAGAACTCCAGTTGCATTACTTGCCTTAGTTTTCCTTTTTCTAGTGCTTTGAGAAGAGAAGACTGGCTTATCCAACTCCTGGAGCTGACCTCAACCCAACTTGAGCTACAACCCAGAGCCTAGAGCACGAGTTTCAACCTTAACTGTCAAAGTGTGCAGGAGCCACAACCGTGAGCATGTTGGATGCTTAGAAATGTGGTCCTATGGCGGTACTAGCTGAGCAGTACAACCCACACCCCCTCCACAAGCTTTTATCTGAAAGTTACTGAATCCATGGAGTAGTATTGGATTAATTTACAATCTATCTAAATCTTTCTAAATTTACACACAAGTATGCAATAAATAACTACTTGAATTTTATAATAATTTACTATAGATTTTTAGAAATTTGCTACTGAAGTCCATTGCCACTGTGTGTCAGTATATACATTTGCTTCACTCCATTCCTAACATGAAATGACATGATCACCATTCACATCAATTCTTCAAAGGGGGCAATTTCAATTGCATGGAAGTTTCCTAACATTGTTAAGAAGAAAACAGTAGGTGGCAAAACTCCAGGCTGTATGTTCATTCAGCAGAAGTGATGATTACCTCCAAAAAGAAAAAGGTCCACATTTTCTTAATTATAGCATTGAATTCAATAAAATTAAAGTGTTGTCAGCTGTCAGACAGAATATCTGAGCTTGAAAGATTTGTGCATTTGGGGAAGGGAATTTTTATCATTCAGCATTGCTAAGTTATACAAGGGAAGGTTACCACCAAACTGAGTTTTTGCAGTATAGTCTTTCTTTTTAAAATGACAGATTCTTATGAAACATAAAAGTCAATAGAAGTAAAAATAATCCTTGTTCTTGCATACTTCTAAATTCCATGATCTACCGATAGCCCCAAAGAGTTTGCACTACAAGTGTGTGCATGCAATCATTGAGTGACTTAATACTTATTTCTAATATATATAAAACACATATATACAAATTAATGAAAACCTTCCTCCAAAAATGACCAAATTGATGTTATGAAAAATATCTAATTTCTTGCAAGAATTAATTAATTTTCAACACTTGCTTCTTGAGGTAGATTTTATTTTTAAAGAAATAAAATTTCTTTATGTTTTATTTTATTTTAAAGAAATAAAATAAAAGGTTTTATTTTAAAGAAGTAGTAACAAAATAAAAAGGTTTTATTATAAGGAATATTCATGGTATTTGTGATTATGTCTTCTTTAAAGGAGAAAATAAATGTAATCTAGACATTTCGAGTGCAATATTAAGCTGGACTCAATGTGTTCTATAAACTGGGAGGATTGGCCCAGTACACATCAACCTACCTCGTCCTTTACACCTGCCCAAAGTATGACAGAGGTTCAGACCAGCCTTTCCATGTCCACTACACATTCTCCGCTACCCATTCTAGCTGGTACCAATGACACTTCTAAGATTCAGCCTGGAAGGAGACTCTCCTAGCTGGGAAGCATGTGGTATTAGCTACACTCACTTCTCTCTAGCATTACGGTTGTAGGAGAAATCCAAAAGGGTGATGTCCACTCTAATTCATCATCCTCTGCTGGCCACCTAGGCTGGGGTAACTTTCTTCCCTACCCATCATCCAATGTAAGAAACAACTCGTAGGATTTATAAGCTTAAAATCAGACCAATCACTCCCCCTGGCGTTATATCCCGAAAGTGTACTTGCTGCTTTCCTGAGTCAGTTTTTATGTGGCAAAATGCCCTATCAATTCCTGGGGAAAACCAAGATAACTGGCGCCAAGTTCACTCCATCTCTCTGAATGCCAAGTCTCTGAAGCATGGAGGAGCTTCAAATCATTCCACCAATGCATAATAATATGAAGTACATGTTGTGTTTTATAAGGAAACATATGGCTAAAATCGACTGAATGTATAGACAAAGTTCCCCTCCAAACACCTAGAGAGGGAAAAATCCCACTTGTGAATTCTCACCAGTGTACTTGATGAATTGTTCAAAGAGTCAAAAAACTCTTGGAGTGAGTCACTCCAAGGATTTTTTTGTTCAATTTGGATAATTTGGTTCACCTTACATCTTTTCTTAAAATTAGTAGAGGACTTAATTCGTATTTTAAAAAGTATAATTGATATATTTTATACACAGAATGATACAAGAAAAACAAAGTCACAACTATGTAATCCACATCTGAAAAGTTGAGCATAAAATCTGCTTGTCCTGTGCACAAATTTACAGAAACAAAGCAGATGAAATAATTGCTCTGTCTTTCTCATAGAATGGAAACATATAGTTCATGCACAGACATTTTATAAGTACTACATTCTCCGTGGATATGCAAATATAGGTTCAATCATAAGAGGTTAATTATTCTATTAGTATCTCTGCCTGTTATTAATTTCTATATAATTTTCTATCTTCATTTTTAACTACAAAATAAATTAAAATCTCTGGGAAAAAGTCCAAAACATCAGAACCTCTTACTTAGCAATAAGTATCCTGAATTTTCAGAGCTTGTTTTTTTAATGAATAGAACATAACTGAGATAAAAACTCTCCAGCTTAGGTTTAGCTTTGAACAACTTTGCCACGGACCTAATATGTAACTAGGGCAGCAGCACTTAGCCTCTTGATGGCATGTTCCTTCATCTGGAAAATGAAGGCGCAGTAATAAGGGTTCAGTGCCTTACAGAGCTGCGAGGAAAAGTCATGACTAATTCATTTCCCACATTCAAGACCATAATTGTATAGCATAGTAATAAAGTATAAGCCAGGAAGGCGCCACTATTTTAAGATTCCTAAGTGAATGGTCTAAAGCATACTTCAGTGGAAAATGCAATACAAATGTATTTCAAACCTGGGTATTATTAACTCCTAAACTGGAAGGAACTTCCACATGAAGAAATCATGGGTTGGAGCTTCCCGGAGTCTTGGACCTCATGTCTGTGTCTCCTCGCAATGCACTTACTGTGCTGGCTCAACAAAGATGTAAGAATAGGCAATATTTTACTTTGCCCGTCTTCAAAATGACATGTTGGAGCCACTGTCGATTTGTTCTCTGTTAGTTAAAAGTTCAAGAATTTCTACCATTATTAGGAGTCTATTTATTTCTTCTATACACATTATTTTTCTTTATAATTTTATTTTACCTTGCAGCTCACTTTTGAAAGGTACATGTTTATTAGGAGGTCAGAATTATTATTATATAGATCACATTGGGAACTTTCAAACAAAAATTTGCATCATTTCATTTTCTCATTATAGGATGAATAATACAAAAAAAGTTACATGCAAACCTTTTAGAAATAGAGAATAACCCATTATCTTACAGAATTTCAGAAGACACTTTGGTGCCCTTTCCTACATATTTTATAAGAACATAAATGTATTGGTTTTAGCTATTAAAATATTATTAGATGGAATTATAATCAAATATTTTTGTTTTAAAAAGTTCTTCCTGTTATTAAGTTCTTCCTTGCTTAGTAACTATTTTAGATGCCTGACTGAGTCTCTGCGATAAAGTAAACATCCCTCTGATAAAATTCTTGTTTAATCTCCGCCAATGAAAATTTTTATTGGCTGGAATTGTACAACAGATAAGGACCTTTCCTTGCATGCAGCCAATCCTGGTTTCACACCCAGTGCCACATATGATCCCCAGAGCACTGCCTTGCAGCTCCAGTTGTCTCTGAGCACAGCTGAGTGTGGCCCCCAAACCAAAAACAGAACATTATTTTTTAAATTCGGAACCTTCTTACATGCAATAACTTTGCACATTTGCAGAATAATTCGCCCCAAATGTTAACTTGGAATAGCATTATAGGATGTCTTTGGGGTTGCTAATAAACCAACAATGTCAGCATTTGCCCGTTACTCAAATATGGCACAACACGCTGTCCAATGATGTGAATAGGGACATGCAAAATATCCTTCTGTATATGATAAAAACTTAATTAGTTATTTGCCTCAAAATGATTATATCTTTCTTTAAATGTCTGCCTTCTTTATTTGCTATAAATATTCATTTAGATACATGAAATACACTAAGCAACATTTTGTCTGCCTCCCCATCAAGCAAATTCACTGAGGCATGAGTGCTATCTAAGCAGTGGAGCAGAAGACACGCTATTACATGGATAAATGCTCTGGAGTCACTGAAGCAAGAAAAGAACAATCACAGGAACACAGGTTTCAGAATATGCAAAAAGCAACTGTATTGGGGAGATAGGAAAAAGGATGAGAATTTCCCTTAAATACAAAGAACACAGATCTCATGAATGGCCTATAAAAATGTGTGTACCTGGTCTCATTCAGAAAAACTGGAACTTGATGCTATCTATTAGACATGTTCAGTTCATCAGGACGTCACGGCCAGTTAGCAGGTGTACATAATGGAACATCTCATAGGATGATTTTCTTTTAATCACCCAAAGGTCCACTAAGATGGTTGGGCTATTTTCCTAATAAAATGTAAATGGGCTTTGCTCCGGTCCAAGTGAAGTCAGCCATCTTACGGGAGCTCATCTGTGACACCCAGCATAAATTTCTAGTTTCAAGAGAGACTCTCCGGGATTCCAGTTTCTATGGGAAAGTAAATAACCAACACACACACACACACACACACACACACACACACACAAAAAACATTTCACACAGCAGCTTCCTAACCAAAATAAATGTCAGTTTATACTCTGTGTCTTTTGTCTCTCTAAAGCCACAGGGCACCCTACAGCCTCCTTCCTTGTCCTCCTGGCTTGACACACCTCCTGACTGCTTCCCTTACCCACTTCAGAGCTGAGCACAGTAAGAAATAGGGGCACAGCAGGCATGGAGCCAGACAAAGTACAGGGGTTACTGGGCTTGCCTTCCATCGCACAGATCCTGGATTGTATCCCCACCACCACACGTTGTCCCCTAAACACCGCCAGAGGTCTTTCCCAAGCATAGAGCCTGGAATAGCCCCTGAGCAATTCAGAGCAAACAATCAAACAAGAAAAGCAGCAGCAGATCAGGAACTTTCTCCAGGTTACATTCTTAGCTCTCAGCAGTTACCTTGAACCTCTATTGTGATCCTCTGACTTTCTTACCATTTCCCACCTCTCTGCTTCATCCATGCTTTATTGTACTTTGTGCTCGACTTCAGCTTTTCTCATTATCTTGGATTTTTCCCTCAGGTCTATTTTCAAGTGCTGAGCACAGATTCCAGGACCTGAAGCAATTGTACCTACCCAGTGATCAACCTTTAGTTGGTTGATTACACAGGGGCTTATGTGTTCCAGGGCACACACAGGTACCTTGTCATGGATGGCCACATCTGCTCAGTTTTTTCAGAAGTAAAACCCAAAAGACTTGAACAGAATCTGGCCTCACCTCTTTTCGTATTTCTGTCCACCTCTTTGCACAATGCTCTCCTGTGCCCTTCAGGGAAGACAGTTGCATCAACTATCTCTCTTCCTTTCCAGGTCAGGTTTAGCAGGGGATTCTCTATGCTCTGCCCTGAGTTCTCAGAAATACATTTCACTGTAATTTGCTGGGACTAAATCTCTTTCAGTACATTCCCTGAATCAACTGTTGTGACTATAAATATTTGACTACTTTATATTCATCTGTAACACAGAGATTGAGCATAGAAGAGAAACTATAGATTTGTTGCTGGAAGAAGGAAGAATAAATGTTGAGTTGAACACCAAAGTATGTAGGTTGTCTTAACCAGATAAACTGCTTCTGATTTTCACCAATTACTGAAATAATGAAGCAGTTCACTCAAGAGTTTCTAAAAACTTACAAAATAAGATACAGAAATCCCTTGCTATCTAAATGTGTTCTATGTAAGCTTTCATAAGCTGAAACGATGTGCAAAATGAAAAAGCAATCAACATTAATTTCTATGGAAATTTTTGAGCATTCCAGATCTCAAATGTAACCTATCAAATAATGCCAAAAGAATATACATGATACATAAATTAGCGTTCACACAGAGTAAAAGCAGAAAACATCTGAATACATTAAAGTTTTGTGGCGTTATTCTCATTATCTGGGGTGCTCTCTCTCAATCCCTATTTTCACTCTTTGTTTCTGTCATAAAAGCAAAAATTATCATTTGCAAGTCTGTCAGTTAACTAAAACGGACACTAGTATCTTTTTTTTTTTGGTGCTGTTGCTTTCTTTTTGTTTGTGGGCCATGCCCAGAGGTGCTCAGGATATACTCCTGGCTCTGCACTCAGGGATCACTCCTGGCAGGCTCAGGGGCTTTATATAGTTTGGGGGGTGGAACCAGGTACGGGGGGGCGGGAAATACCCTCCACACTTATTCCCCCCCACCAATTTCTTTTACGTAAGAAAAAGGGAAGAAAAAGGACACACAGTATAAGGCCTGCCTGTACAAGGCTGACCTGGGTTAGGTCTTCAGTACTGCAAATAGTCCACCAGTCCTGCCATGAGTGACCTCTACTGATCAAAGAGCCAGGAATAAACCCTGATCACTGTCTGGCATGTCCCCAAACAAAATAATAGTGATAAAGTAAATAAAATAAGTAGAAGAAAAGTGGAGTTAAGTAAATGTTTGAAAAGCGGGAACTCTCTGTTCTAGAATGTCTGAGCCACTGCCTCCATCCCAGTTGCACAAAATGTGCTTCATGGACCCAAAACAGCAGCAGCAACAAAAATACGGTAGAATTCAAAAATCTTGTGGTCCCTTGACTTGGGGATTTGAAATCTGCATTTGAACATGGTTTCCAACATGTACAGTAAAGTTGGATATTAATTAACTATACTTACCTCTCAAGCCTCTCAATACCTATTATTGCATAAAAGGGGCCAGCCAGGAGTGCTGGTCCATGGTTAGTAGCTTGCCACAAGTGGAAGAACAGTGGGGTAGGGCAGTTAGGATAGAGAAGTGACCAGTATGTCAATGATAGTTGGAAATGATCATCGTGGAAAAGAACTGAGTGCTGAAAGGAGGTAATGGGAAATAACTTTCAGTACCTGAAGTACAAACCATAATGCCCAGAAGGGAAAGAGACAGACAGACAGACAGACAGACAGACAGACAGACAGACAGACAGACGACAGACAGAGACAGGGAGAGACAGAAAGAGGAGAGAGAGAAGGAAGAAAAGTGCCTGCCATAGAGGCAGGCTGGGTTGGGTTAGGTAGGAGGGACTCTAGGACTTTGGTGGTGGGAAATGTGCACTGGTGAAGGGATCAGTACTAGAACATTGTATGACTGAAATGCAGTCATGAATAACCTTGTAACTCTATCTTACAGTGATTCAATATTAAAAAAACACCTATTTTCTATACCAGATAAAGAAACTGGATGGAGACAAAAGCACAACTTTGCCGCCTATTGTACAACCTATAAGCAGTAAAATTAGCAAAGGACAAACAATCCGGATCTGCTGTTATTTAGTGGAAGACTTTATTCCAAACTGATGAAAGGTCAACTTTTCTTTCTATAACAATTATTATTTTGTTATCAACAATCAGGATATAAGACTCGACTGAGCAAAGTAGATCAGAAGTAGAACTCTGCCATCAAAGAGGACTGAATTCAAACCTCAGTTCTAGCATTTTCTACAACTTCAATTTGGGAAAGCTCTTTAACTGCTGAGAAATGAAATTTCCTCATTAAATCTAGCTATAGAATTATTGTAAAGATTTAAAAAAGAGGAGGCCAATCTGAAACTGGGAGAGGAGCTAGAACATGGTGATGGGCTCTGAAGACACACAGTAAGTGTGAGGCGAACTCCTGAAATCCGGGAAGTCTGAAAATTGTTACAGACAAATCTATAACCAATGACAAATCCATCACTAGTATCACTTGTCTTTCCACTATTCATAGATTTGCTCAGTGGTCACCAGTAGTGTCTCCATATGTCCTGTCACATGCTAGTTTAGACCAAGGGCATCTGCTCGTCCAGGAACATGAAGAGCCTCAAACCATTCCTTCAGGTCATAGGAATGAGGTCTATAATTGTTACCGGTTTTTGTCATATCAAATACGACACAGGTAGCTTGCCAGGCTCTGCCATGCAGGTGGGATACTCTTGTAGTAGCATCTCATCTCGTGCACTTATTGATGAACCGTGCTGCCGCAAATGGGAAAGATGGGTTTTTCTGCTGGGTGGAGCTCTGACCAGCTGTGGAGTCCGGATGTTGAAAATGGTGGCCCTCATGGTGTGGGGTCCCTCTGGCTTCTTGCGAGGCTCTGCTGGGATGGCGGGCCAATGTTCTTACTTGCACGTTCTTACTTGAGAAATAATCTGAAAATAATTTGAACTTTCTTGATGAGCATCTGTTTTGCGATTCTGTGTCTATTTTGCAGAACTGTCCTGGACAGACAGAGGACAAATCCATATGATTCTTAAAAAAAGACAAAGCAGCTTCTTAAATTATTTGTGTTTATAATTTAATATTTTGAGCACATAGTTCTCAAAAATATTGCTTTTATTATCATCCATAGACTGAATGTTCCCACCCAATCGTTCTTTCATCCATAGTGATGATGGAGAGGGTCTCCTGGTCAATGGTGTGAAGTGAGCAGGAGAGTGGAGGGAATCTGCCACTTTCCCTCTATCCACCTCCTCGACCCTGGGAACAGCTGAGGAACCTAGGACTAATAAGAGTCTGATATGACACTTGCTTTTTGCAGTAAAGGAGTCAGTCAGTCCTAGACCTTACCCAGACATTTTGGGTCCTCGCCTTTCCCCACAGAAAGAATTTCAGGAAGAGACCAGCAGTGAGTTAAAAAAATAGGTTTTATTTGAAACTTCTGAGAAAGGGCTATGAGAGAGAGAGAGAGAGAGAGAGAGAGAGAGAGAGAGAGAGAATGCATTCAGAGAGAATTAGGGCTTCTCCAAAGTAGGGAGATGTGGCCATTGTGTGCTCCGGCATGTGTGCATGGGCTAGCAACACTCATGCATTCTTCCTGTGTTCAAGTTGGCTTTTATAAGAGTTTTCCAAGCTGCCCCTTTTCTAGCTAGCAGAGTCCATTGCTAGGGTGGTTGCCATGGGTAAGAGTTGGAGGCAGCTGATGATCTTTGAAATTCCTTCTCTGGCCTTTATCCCTACTGGAGTTTCTCTCTGAGGGTCCAGCCTTCTCAAGGCCTACAGTGGCTACAGGTAAAGGTATGATCAGACCTTACTCTGGCAGACTTAGGGCTAGGTGGTTTTATTTCTTCCTTATCTGCCTGTCTGCTTCAAAACCAAAAGGCTTTCCTTTCTTTGGGAAGAGGAATGAATTTGAGTACCTGTCATCAGGAGACTATATTCAATTAGAGCAAAGCCACTGAACCGCTGCTAAAGAGGCTGTTCCAAATGCAGAACCACGAACAGGAGGCTGCCACCAAAGCAGTTAATGTGTTATTCATTTTGGCGTCAAGAAAAGAGCAACAGAGACTAGAGTAATAGTCACAGGCAGCCGACCTTGGTTTGATCCCCAGCCCCACATGGTCCCTTCAGCATCACTGGGCACAGCCCTACAGCTCCTTGATCCCCATCTGGGTAACCCAGGTACATCCTAGAACAAAGATGCATGGAACTCTCAGGCTCTTGTACTGAACTTCTTGCTTGGAAAGACAAGAATCATCAGGAAAAAAAGACCCCCTGAGCCCTGCCGTGGGTATTCCCTCCCTCCCACCAGATAAGAACAACAGAGTTCCTTAGAGAAACAAGCACATGGGCTCCTCCTGGATGGGGACCTGAATATTTATCAAGGCATTAAATGAATTTTAATATTTAAGTTAGGAATGCATTTGCTTTGGCACAGAAGGCATTAGAGAAACAGTGAGGTAACATGCTCAAGAAAATCACAAAAAAAAAAAGCAGAGCTAAAAGTGATTTATGATGGAGAAAGTGGTTGATCACCAAACACTGCCACCACTCAAATGCCACTGAGTGCTTTCATGGAGCAAACAATGACTAAAGAAAAGTGATGTGTATTTATGCAAGAACAAGAGTGCTGACTTCATTGTAAGAATGCGGGCCTCTGTTACCAGCCTTGCAAGTTAGGCATGCTGAATGAATGAAGAAATGAACAAACGAATGAACGAAAGAACAAATGAACGAGCGAACGAATGAATGAATGAGAAATACCTTAGTGTGGTTGTGAATCACTCAAGTTCAGGGTGGTTGTTATCGCAGGATAGCAACCCAGAATACCTGACTCTTCCCTGGCATCCTCCACTGTTTGTGGGAACGATGCCTCATCTTAAAGGAAAAGAATGAAGGGAGCTGGAGCTTGGTAAACTGAGCCTGTTTTAACTAAGCTCTACTTCCGATTCATCATCTTCCCCTCTCGCAATAGTTACAAAATTGAATCTTGAAATCCCACTAAGGACCAGCTCTTTCCTGTGGCCAATGAAACAGTAATATGTCATTGGGTCATAGTGCATTTCAGCATTACAGAAACAGTTATGAATTGCCTTAAGCAAAACAAATCCATCTGTGTGTCATTCTTTTTTGTGCTATTCAAAGCCACCCAACCATCTAAAATCAAACGTCTTAGGAATAAATAGGCTACAAGGCTGAAACCTAGAAAGTGTCACTTTTAACCTCTAGCAAATTTTCACAGCTGAGTGGCAAACTCCTCCCAAACAACATTTCTAATGGGAGGCTGACAGACTTCTAACTGAAGCAGTTCCACTGTGCCACTATAATAACCTACTTCTTTTGATTGCATTTATTTTTAATGATTATTTTCCCTTCATGCCAATCGAACCTGAGCT
This sequence comes from Cryptotis parvus, assembly GCA_021461705.1. Taxonomy (NCBI): domain Eukaryota; kingdom Metazoa; phylum Chordata; class Mammalia; order Eulipotyphla; family Soricidae; genus Cryptotis; species Cryptotis parvus. Next base: position 36,740 of record JAJIBD010022018.1, on the reverse strand, counting down.
GCCAAAGAGGGGGAAGGGACAGAGAACAGAGGACGTTGCCTTGGGCTGCACTGCCACCTAGAGGTATCACTGATGAACTGACATATTGCAGCAGAAAGGAATGGTCCCTTCTGAACTAACAGGAGATTTCTGAAGGGAACTAGTAAAAACAGGGACAAAACAAAACAAAACAATCCTGAAATTGTTTTCTCAGTTTTACTTACAAGAAATACATTATGAAAAGGCATAAGCTAGGGATTTTACGTTAAAAATGGTATTGGGATTCAAAAAGGAACGAGATCATTTAAGAATTGGTTTTCAGGGGCTCTTGGAAATTGTTCTTCCTCTTCAGAGTTCTTTAGGTTCCAAATTAAATTTGATGTGCAGTTAGAAATGAATAGACAATTATTCATAAATGTATTATTGCAGAACTCTGAATAGGCCCATATGGTCAAAGCTACAATTCAATTGCAAAATCAAATTTTATTCTAAATGGAGTTAGCCTTAATTGAGAAGTCAGGAAGGATTGTGAGGATGGAAAATCTATAATGTCAGTTTTTTGGAAGAATTGTGACAAACTCTCTCTCTCATCTCTGAACTCTTTCCCCAGATCAGGTAGGGTGGTCGGCCCAGACACGGGGTCCAGCAGGGGTGAGCCAGCAGTGCCAGGCCAGGCAGGCAGGGCTTAAATACCCAGGAAAGCTCAGATACAGGCAGTGCTGAGTGACAAGTGCCGAATGCCCAGGGAGTACTGAGCCAGTACGAATGCCAAGGTACTGAGCACAGAAGTCTCACTCACTTGCACAGGGACGTGCCCGGAAACTAGGAAAGCTGGAATAAGATGACAGCAACTGCTGGGTAGAGCTGGGAGGCCCAGCGACAGGTACAGAGCCCAGGAATCTTGCTGGCACATATGTGACCATATCCACCTCTGGGAAAGCGTACATGGGAAAGAGAACAGCACAGGGACAAAACCTGGCCATGGTTCACAGGAAGCAAGTAGACTGTGTGGAACAGGACAGGGAAGTTGTTCACGGGACCAGGGAGTGTCAAGGATAGGATTGGAGACCTTGTTCATGAGTAAAATAGAGGCCTCTACATCTGGGGAGGGACCTGGAATCATCTATCTTTTCTACAATAAGCCAACTTTCAATCTGCCGGAGTTTCATACGCAAGTCTTTCATACAATTCTCAAGAACCCACCAGCACTGGAAAGTCCACTTTCATGCTATCACAACCATACTCTGTTAGTGGAGATCATGTAGCTAGTTTTCATTTGCAGTAATTCTTTGAGATTAAAAAAAAAATATATATATATATAAAAAGACAAGAGAGCTACAGGATAAATTAGAAAAGGATAAATTTTGCAGCAAGTAATATTATTACTAAATGAATATTATTGTTGTTATTATTACTAATCAACAAAATTCAACACTAGCAAATTAACAGACCCACTATAAGAGGATAAAATCATTTTCACAAAGGCAAAACTTGACAGGTAAAAAATAGTTTTCCATTTTTTGAGTATTTCTGATGATTTCAATTATTTGATATTTTATTGACTTCATTCTCAAGCAACCTCCTGGGGTGGCTGCTTTCTCCCATTTTACAGAATAAGGTAAGGAGAGCTTCAGGAAGTGGGAAAATTTAGAGCTGTTGCAAGTTCAGAGTTTGATTACCAAAATTCTGCTCTTAAATTCTTAAATGTAATGCAATTAGACATTCTCGTTAAAGAGCAGGACAACCACAAGATGACTAAAGAAACTCTACTGCTGTTTTTTTTGAAAGTGATTCAAGATGGAGCCTCCAATTAACTCGAGTTCTGCCATCCAGAAGGCTAAGCCTCTTCTGAGCCCCTGTGCCCTCCTGTGATGGTGGGCACCTCTCAGGGCAGAGTGGCTGGGAGGCAGGTGCTGACATGGATCTGCAGGAGTAAGAAGGTTGAAAATGACCTATAACAGGGACTTGGGGCCTTCTCTAACTGCTGTCCCCTATGATCTTTTCTGATTGGGGTTACATCCATCCCCCAAGGAATTTCCTTTTTCCACTGGATGTTCCTTTGCACTTTCTCTGGTGTGAGGTGATAGTCAATAAATATTTTAATAAGCCCAATGGTGGTGGTGTTTCCGAAGCTTAATCAAGCTAGAGGCATTTTCAATATTGATGCGGTTCCTGACAGGCGCTTCTGACCTCATCTAAGATCCCTGGTACCAAGTGGCTGATTTGCTCCAGGACTCGGATGGCCTCTCTCAAGGTGCCCTTGGGAAGACTTGGAACACTGAAAAGCTCCATAATAGGGACAGGGCTGTTCCAGAAAAACAAGCTGAAGGAAATAAGGCTCATTTGCAAATGCCATTAAATTAAACATGTTTTTTTGACTTTATAGATCCTTTCTGGCAAGGGTGAAAGGGAGGTCATTAACCAGTAACTCCCAAAGCGACATGTTAAGTCAGTTTTATTATCAAGTGTTATGCTGTGGGGTTATAATAAAATCTAGATTATCTATGCATTAGAAAACAAAAGCAGAGAGTTATGAAATCACCAGACATACCCTTAATATTAATCCCAGTTGAATTTAGCTTCTGTTTAGCTGATGCGGAAGCACTGAATGAATAAAAGAATTAACAATTTATATAAATAAAGGAATAAGTGAATCAAGGAAGCAAAATTTCCTGAACTCATCAAAATTATAATGTCCTCATTGGCAGCCCTCATGGGATCAACACAACGACAACGTGCAGGGCACTCTGCTCATGCAGCATTCCTAACCAGGTGGGGCTTCCATTGGCCCAGTTAGAATGGCTCGGATTTAACAGATTCTGGCCACCTGAGCTCCACAGATGCAGAAAGTGCTTATGAAACAACATCCAAGAGAGAAAGAGCCAAGAGATAGAAGCCAGAGAACCTGTGTAGAATGGGTTGTGGAAAATATATACACTAGTCAACACCAAAGCTGTTAGTGGTGTTCTAGTATCAGAAACTGAGAGAGACAAGGTGAGGATCCAAGGGACCAGAAAGCAAGGCATATGAGCCAAGTGGATTGGATTAGATGAGCAGGAGCCTGCCTGTGCCAGCAACGGCACAAGTACTTTGCTTCAACAGGCTTCCCCTTGGCGTTGGGTTAATTAGAAAGAGGTAGTCTCAAGGGACAATTCTCATTACATTATGAAGAGCATGTGAGAGGTAATATGTTCTTGCTTGTCTAAAGGTCCCAGTTCCCACTCCTATATTTCTACTATATCCTTCCCCCAATATTTGCATACATATAAGCATGTGTGTTTCAGTACACTGTTGCCCAGAGCCTCTGCACCTTGCCAGGAGTTACCTCCTGCAGGCCACTTTGTAGATATAGGGGCAAGAAAAGAGTTTGAATCTGTGACTCTATGTGGCAGTATATCTTACCATGTTAGCTGATATAAATATTTTCTCTCATGCTACCACAATCATTATGGGACTAGATAGATCTTACCAGTATATTTACCTGGCCATGTTGGATCTCTAAGTAATTAGACCAGAGAGAAATGCTGCTTGCCTCCAAGAAAACAAGTGTGGCTCTCTAATAAGTCTAAAGACTAATATACAAAACATCTATGAAGTAAGGATGAGAATCTTGTGAAGGCTTGGAGAAATATATACCTGGCTTTAGAATATCCATTGGTACATATGCATGCCTTTGTATTTGAGATACAGTTCATCTCAGATGCCCTTCTCCCACCTACCAAGGACCTGCAACAGTGGCTGAACAATATTAACATTTCAATGGGTCAAGGTGAGATCCTGGGAGAAGTTACCTGAGGGGAACTAACCCTAACTGCTTTCCATTGATGTGGGCCTGTGGGCCGGTCTGGGCTGAAAAGTTATAAAAGCTGTAGCCTGCTTTCTTCCACATCTTTTGCCTTTTGTCTTTCAACTTTCTCCTTTCTGCCTCTGCTCTCCTTCTCTCTTTCTCTTCCCTGTTGGGCCTTAACACGTGGTAGCGGCCATCTTGGTCATGGATTCTAAACCTACATGTGACCAGAACCCAGTTGGGAACCTAAAGCCTGGGCTTTCCCTGTTACTAGATTGCATACCAGAACAAGTGTGAGTAAAGTCTTTTGAAACTTTGCTGGATTCTTGCGTCTTTCTCTGACCGCCCACTGCCGATCCCCCAGGGCAGAAAGGCATTCCTAGTATCTGCTCCCTGATATTGTCTGGGCACCCAGCGTATCCTGAGAACGTATATTTATATAACATTCATTATTATATTGTGCTTTTAAGTCTATATTTCTTTTTAATAATGTATTTTAGATTTGGCTTCATACCTGTATGTATGTGTAAATCTGACTTTTTGATGGATAAATAATATTCCATAGAGAGCACTATATTTATAGCTTGCTTTTGTGTTAATTCCCTGTGAAAAAAATTGGGGCGAGGCGATAGCCCAGCGGGTAGGGCGGGCCCGGTTCGACCCCGGCTCCCATATGGTCCCCGGCCCGCCGGGTGATTCCTGAGCGCAGAGCCAGGGAAACCCTGAGCTTGCGGGTGTGACCCAAAAAAAAAAATTGCTACAAAGATATGCTGTAATAATTAGCATTTTGGGTATGTGAAAAGAATCTGTAAAAGTGAAACTGTTGGGTCAAAAGAATATATACATACATCTTCATATATACATATATGAAGCACATAGCCATAGTTGATCTGGGCCTGGGAAGAGAGTGGCATTGACTACAGGGGATATAAAAATTATTTTAGCGTGGCAGAAATTTTATTTCTCTTGATAAGAGAGGTTTTATCTGTTTATACATTCTCCAAACTCATAATATTTCTGATTTTGTTTGTTCAATTTAGGGCACTGTTCAAAGGATTCACCCAGGGTTGAAGGGTTCACTTCTGGACATACATAGGAGCCCCAGGATTAAACCCAACACCCCTGCATGCAAAGTATGTGCTCCAGTCCATTTATCTATCTCTCCCACACTTTAAGGTAGCAAATAAAGTTGATAATTTTTAAAGTATGTGCACATCTCCAATGATGATGGGCATTGCATGATTTATCTCCATGAAAGGTGGACAAATTAATACTCCACTCTTATCAGTGTGCCTACTTCCCCAAGAACTAGACAGAACAATTTACCATCAACCTTTTGTTTTTTTTTAAGCTTCCCAGGCTAATTGGCAGGAAATGTGAGTATTGTTTTAATGTGCACTCTGATAATAATGAGAGCTGCTGAACAAACATCTTAGGGTAAAACCTGCCTAAGACATAGGCTTTATTGTTATCTTGATGCAGTTTTGGTGAAAGGTGGGTTATATTGGGAGTCAAATTATCTGGGTTTGGGGTTGAGGATCACATTGCACCTGGACAGATCCTGTTTACTGAAAATTGCTCTTCAGAGGACTTACAGACATGGGGCAGAGCTGCTGCTGGCTCCTCCTGTGCCCAGCCACAAACGAGGCACCTGGGAGGGATGGTGGGTTCTAGCCCTGGCCCGCCACCCCAGCAGAGCCTCGCAACAAGCCAGACGACCCCCCCCCCCACTCCATGAGGGCCTCCATTTTCCACATCCGGACTTCCCCTCGGTCAGAACTCCACCCAGCAGACCAGCCTATCACAGCCCGGTCACGTGGCTGCTTGCGGCCGCACAGTTCATCAATAAATGCTGGATTTAGAGATGACTACAAGAGTATGTTACCCACACTGCAGAGCCTGGCAAGCTACCCGTGTTGTATTTGATATGCCAAATACCAGTAACAATTATAGACCTCATTCCCATGGCCTGATGGAATGGTTTGAGGCTCTCTATGTTCCTGGAGCAAGCAGGTGCCCTTGGGCTCTACTTGCATGAGACAGGACATATGGAGATGTTACTGGTGCCCGCCGAGCAAATCTATGATGAACAGGAAGACAGTGCTTTTCAGAGCAAGCATAATTTTTCTCTTTTCATCATGCTGCTACGTATGGGAGAAAAGCAGTTAAAGATATTTTTTGGGGCCAGAGTAGTAGTATAGCAGGTAGGGTGCTTGCCTTGCACTCAGCTGACCTGAGTTTGATTCCTGGCATCCTATATGGTCCTGTGAGCACTGCCAGGAGTGATTCCTGAGTGAAGAGCCAGAAGTAAGCCCTGAGCATCTCTAAGTGTGACCCAAAAAGCTAAAAAGAGAAAAAAAAAGGTATTTTGAAAGCTTTGTAACTGATAAAAGCAAAAAAAAAAAATCAAAACAAAACAAAAAGTCCTCTGAATTTCTGTCTAAAGCAATTGGATGCTACAATGCCAACTCTTTAGTCCTGACTTTACAAATTGCCAACATGGAACAAGACTACCAGTGAATTCCATATCAGAACACCTAGATGAGTCACTCTGCTCTAAGCAGCTGTGTGACCTTAGGAAAATGATTTATCCTACTCCTAAGACTAGAGTTTCTTTTCCTGAAGCGCTAGGTTTTGTTTTGTTTTTTGTTTCGTTTCGTTTTGTTTTGTTTTTTCTCCAGTGTATTTGTCAAAAAACCTGAATCTGAAATTTCCAAATCCTCCCTGGTCTCAGACCTCAGTACTGTGCACTATGACAGACTATAATTCAGATGTCATATAAGTAGAAGGCATGGCAGATAGGCTCACAATGAGTTCTTAGCCAGAAACTTTTCTAACAAATGATTAATCAATTAATTGACTGCAAGGCAATGCTGCCGTATAAGAGAAAATCACTTAGTGACTGGTTTCAACTGATGGAGTGTTTCTTATTTTATATTGTAAAATAATGTGATAGGACTTGGGAGAGAGCACAAAAAAATTGGAATGTGTGCCTTGTGTGCAGGATACCCTAAGCTGAATCCCTGGACTGCATGTCTACCACCCAGTTCATCCTAGGGGGTCTTTGAGCACAGGGAGTGTCCTGTTGGTTCCAACAAACTGACCTGAGCAGCACCTTCAAGTCCCTAAGCATAAGCCTTAACCGTTTCTGCCTGGTATTGCTGGGATAGAGCCCTAGGTCATGGGAGAGCAGGAGACTCCCAAATGACTGGATGAGGCTGGAGTGATAATACAGCCAGTAGGACACTGTTTAATCTCTGACATCCTATATGATCCCCTGAGGCCACGAGAAGGAATCCCTGAATGCAAAGCCAGAAATAAGCCCTGAACACTGCCCAGGATGGCCTTTAAACAAAACAAAATCTTACTGGAAATGCAAAATTAAAAGTCATAGTCATTTGTATTCTGTACCTGAAAATACCACAGCAGTTCATAAATCCCTCAATGACAATTTCTGTCACTTCCATCAGAAAATTTGCTATAAACTCCAAGAATTGAAACTTGGAGTTTATAGCAAATACAATAAACAGCAAATAATTACAGCAAATAATTCACATTAGTCTTTGAGAAGATTTACTGCCAATTATTTAGCAAATTTAAGTAAATACAGCAGCTTATTCTAGAATTTAATAATAATTTGGTAAAGACCTCATCCCATGATGGAATCCTTGGACATAGGCCAGATATATGCTAGAGATGTGCCCATTACAGAACAGAGTGGCAGCATCCTTCTGTTGTCAGTTTAGACAGCAGCATCCCTTGCCCGTCAGTTTAGATAGCTTTCACAGCACAACAGGAATCTCAGCTACAAACAATGCATCCTGGCATTTGGCAATAAATCTTCTCTGAAAGAATGACATTTTTAGAAAAAAAACCCCAAGAAGCTGTTTTATTCTATCTTTTAAAATGAATGCCCTCTTCCACTTTTTACATTTTTTTTAAAGGCAAATTCACCTACAGCTAATAAGCTATGCAGCAAAATGCTTGAGGCAAAAGGACTTATTGCAGAACTAGCTAGAACCAATTTTAATAAAGCAGAAGTCTTGGATTACTCAAATGTATCAACACCATCTCTTAAGAACTGAGAATTGACAGGGTCTGAAGGGATAGTTCACTGGCTTGCAGGAACAGAACACCTGCCTTGCAAGCTTACGGTCAAGAGTTCGATCCCCATGTCCTACATGTGCCAAGCACAATCCTGGCAACTCTGCTATCTGAGCCTAGGGACTCACTATCCATGATCCCTGTAATCACATATGCTTTCCACATACACAGCAAGGTGTGTGTGTGTGTGTGAGAGAGAGAGAGAGAGAGAGAGAGAGAGAGAGAGAGAGAGAACAATCCAATAAGGTGTCTAAACATGGCAGCTAAGAAGAGATGAAAGTACATGTCTGGTCAGTGAGATTGTGAGCAGTGGAGCAAATGTTACACCCTCAGTGACTACCACAGTTGAGTGTGCCTTCATTGGAAACCGACAAGGGAAACTGGAGAGCTCCACAACTGCAAGCACCACAGCGAGAAGTGTGTGTTATAGTCACAAGCTCATCTGTAGCAACAGAAGGGAGAGTGGGTTAAAAAAAATAACAACTGTTGAGGCCCCAGAAAGATAGCACATTGGGTAGGGTACTTGCCTTGCAGGCATCCAACCTGGGTTTAGTCCCCAGCACCCCAGTGGTTCCACAAGTACCATCAGGAGTGATGCCTGAGTCAAAATTAAGAGACAAATGTAAGCCCTGAGCACCCATGGGTGTGCCCCCAAATTAAACAACTTTTAAAGTTGAGAGATCGTTTTTCTTATCTCAAACACCTTTTTGCAATGTTTTTCCTCTAATATGGATTCATATGTGTTGTTAGTAGAGCCTGTAAGGGATTGAACCCAAGCCTTACACATGCGAGACATGCGCTGTGTGGCTGAGGCACCACTTCAAAGAATCCTTGTCTTTGGCTCTTTACTGGGACTGTCAAAGCCACCCCGTTCAGTGGCAGCAAAGCACCATGTTCTACTCACGGCCTTAATTGCCTGGCAATTGTTTTAAGTCACAAAGTCATAGGGCTTGCCACCTCCACCCTCCAATCCCCTCCCTCTATTTTTTTTTAATTTCCTGTAAAGCCTTACATTCTGCTTCTTTCTGTTCTGGTATCTAGGAAAGTGACAATAGCTTTCAGCTCTCTCTCAAGGGTAAGAACAGGCAGGTGAGACAAGACAAAGCAAAGAAGCCTCAAATAAGTTTACTCCTATGCTTAATATTCAACGATGGTCATGCTCTTATACCTGTCTCTTTTTTTCTATTGTGAAGAAATACTTCATGCTCTTCCATGTAGAAGTAAGCAAGGAAGGGAGGGGTGGGGTGAAGAGGAGAGAAGAGACGGAGAGGAGGGGAGGGAGGGGAGGGGAGGGAGGGGAGAGGAGGGAGAGGGAGAGGGAGAGGAGAGGAGAGGAGAGGGGAGAGGAGAGGAGGAGAGGAGAGGAGAAGAGAGGAGAGGAGAGGAGAGGAGAGAGAGAGGAGAGGAGAGAGGAGAGAGGAGAGGAGAGGAGAGGAGAGGAGAGGGAGGAGAGGGGAGGGGATGGGAGGGGAGGAGAGGAGGGGAATGCTGGAAAATTGTTACAGACAAATCTATAACCAATGAAAAATCCATCACTTGTATCACTTGTCTTCCCACTGTTCATAGATTTGCTCGAGTGGGCACCAGTAGCATCTCCATAGTTTTTCTAAATCACCAACATGTAATAGGTAGGAGAGAAGTGAACATTTTGACTGTGTAGTTACTTAGATTATTCAAGTTAGAAGATTAAAAAGCAATGATTATTAAAAGTAGACAAAGGGGTGCACATGTTGGTACTGCAAACTACAATGGGCTAAAGGAGAGAGAAAGAGAGAGAGAGAGAGAGAGAAGTGCCTGCCATAGAGGCAGGTTGGGGAGGTGGGAGGAAATCAGAAGACATCAGTTTTGGGAAGGGTGCTGTGGAGTGATGGGAGCTGAAACACTGTATGACTGAAACCCAATCATGAACAGCTTTGTAATGGTCTACTTCATGGTGATTAAATATCAATTTTTTAAAGATTAAAATGCAAACTATTAAGAGTAAACCATTTTAATTTATAAAATGCTAAACAATTTGATAATTATAGAAGAAAAAGATAATGATAAAAAATCACTGTTGATGTTGCATGGCCCATGAGAATATGACTTCTCCAAACTTGTGAATGGCAAAACTGGCGAAAGGAACTTTGCATCAGACCAAGAAGATGGTTCTAAGGCCTGGAGTGCATCATTCATCTGCTGGGGCCCCAGAACTTCAGCTTTCTCTTGAACTGCTGGTAGCAACCCCCAGGTCCCTCCAGGTGTGGATCTAAACAACCCAAAGGCAAATAGGGAACTTGGCATATGTGGTTAAAGATCTGGAAATGGAAGAGGGTGTCCTGACTCATTTAGAGAACCTCAATGCGGTCACTGGATCTTAAAAAGGAAATGAGGAAGAAAGAAATCAGAGCCAGAGAGGAAACCTAGAGACAGAAACTGGAATAACACCATGGCTGAGGGTGGAGTCAAGGCTTCAAAGGCAGCCTGGAGAAGTGAAGGCCAACAAGGAAGAGTCCGGGAGTTCATGAGCAAAACTGTCATGTGGTAGATGGCTTGATTTTGACACATATGATCCATCTAGCTTTGTACGCTTGAGCTCCATGAATACAAGACAACATTTTTCTGTTGTTTAAAGTAATAGAATTGGTGGTAAATGTATGTATTGCAATCTATGTTGAGTAAGAGAAGGAAGAGAGAGATAGAGAAAGAGATAATAAACCTGCCATGGAGGTAGGCTAGGGGGGGGAGGGAATCGGGGACGCTGGTGGTGGGAAGTGGGCACTAGTAGAGGGATGGGTGCTGGAACACTGTAAGACGTGAACCTAAATATGAACATCTTTGTAATTGTATATCTCACGGTGGTCTAATAAAAAATATTAAATAAAAATAATCTTGAATAAATGTAGAACAAAGACAACAATATTAAATACTCTTAAGTTTTGATATCGAAATTGAGATGTTGCTTGCAAACAAATTAGAAAGATGAATAGATTCATTACATTTTATTTTCCTTTTAGCTGAAAATAATTATACCTAAAGCCATGGGTAACACACAGAATCAGGAAGATTATCCAAGGTGTTGGTGTGGATTATCAATGATACAAAGAAACTAAGAGATACAGATCCTGGGAGGAGAGCCAAGATCATGCCCCAAAGTCTTGAGGGCAATGAAGACATTGTTCCTTGTGGGCCAGAGACAGTACAGCGGTTAAGGCCTTGCTCATAGCTTACCCAGATTTGATCCCCAGTACAGCATCCAGTTGCCTGAGCCCCACCAGGAATGATCCTGAGCGCAGAGCCAGTATTCCTGAGAACCACCAAGTGGGGCCTCCCCCCAAAAGATATCACACTGCTGCTGCACTTACTCTACCACCACTAAGGGTGAATGGATCACAAACAGTCTAAGTGTGCAGTTTTTAGTGGGGCACACCCAACATTGCTCATGGAACCCTATGTGGGGCAGACTGAACCCAGATCTGCGTCATGCAAGACAAGTGCCCCACCTGCTGTACGGTCACTCCTACAAGACAAGTGCCCCACCTGCTGTACGGTCACTCCTGCAAGACAAGTGCCCCACCTGCTGTACGGTCACTCCTACAAGACAAGTGCCCCACCTGCTGTATGGTCAGTGCTACAAGGCAAGTGCCCCACCTGCTGTATGGTCACTCCTACAAGTGCCCCACCTGCTGTACGGTCACTCCTGCAAGACAAGTGCCCCACCTGCTGTATGGTCAGTGCTACAAGGCAAGTACCCTACCTGCTGTATGGTCACTCCTACACTATTGCTCCAGCCCCTTTGTGGCAGTTTTTGAAGTTTTGCTATTTTGGGGGCAGTTTATCCTATATAATATCAAGATTTCTTAAACAGTTTCCTGTAATGACCTCTTTTTGCCCAATCACAAGTACACAATTGCTCTACAGAAAAGGTATACAATTCAAACACTTACTGATAATGTCAAAAATTTTATTTTAATGCAAACTTTAAAAAAAGACACACCCCACAGTTTAAGAAGCTAGGTCCTGTTTGATGACCCAACTTAATGTCCATGTCAAGAATGTGCAGGGGAGACAGTCAAAGTGGACCCTCTACATTACCCATTCATTGGTAAGTTTCAAGAGTTGTACTTTTCATTGACAGCAGTATTCAGGACCTAAATAAGACTAAAATAATTAGTCAGTAACGTCCAAATCTTTTTTTTTTCTGCTTTTTTGGGTTACACTCAGCGATATTCATGGGTTATTCCTGGCTCTGCACTCAGGAATTACTCCTGGCGGTGCTTTGGGGACCATATGGGATGCCGGGAATCAAACCCGGGTCAGCCGAATACAAGACAAGTGGCCTCCCTGCTATAATATCGCCCGGCCCTCCAAATCTTTTTTTTTTTAATGGAGGATAACCAAAGTTGCAGGTACTATTCCAAATTCTTTATGTTTACTCACTGAGGAGAGAGTTTCTGTTAACATCCCTGTTTTACCAGTAAAGAAGGTAGGAAACAGAGGGCAAGCCTGCTCACAGCTGGCAGCTAATTAAAGGCATATGTCAGCTCAGGTTCAAGCCCAAGCACACAGGCTGCAGAGATCAGACTAGAGGCCAGGAAAATATGCTGCCTTTTACCTAGAATGCGTGAACATGAAAACTCTGCAAACCTATGGCATTCAAGTTAATTCCTGGATCACTCATGAAGTGATTAGGAAAAAGAACAACAGACAATATGCATAATGGCTCAGAACATGTCTCTAGTTGAAAAATTATGGTCAATCCCCTTAAAAGGGTCAACTAACAGTCTTTAAAAATGTTTTTCCCTTCTGCTTTGCTACAGCTGTTGAGAGGATTAGAGATTCCAGTACTCGTGATTGTGGGGCTGGCACACCTGCTGTGGTTCTCCTTATACATGCTCCGGCTTCAGTGCCTGCAAGGGGCGCTGTGCTGCTCACAGGTTTTCCATGGGTCTTATATCCCAGGGGCAATGCACAAAATCACATGTGTGATGTGATGGAGGAAGGTTCGAAGAGCAGAGCCACAGGATCACACCTGGTGACTGTGGGTGGCTTCCAGGATTGCACCTGGGACCTCAGGCTTGCTAAGAGGCAGGAGCCATCCTTGCATTCCAACCTACCATTGTGATTGGTACAAGACTGCTCTACAGCCAGTGGAAACCATGACCTTCCAATGCTGATGCTTTCCCGGGATGGTGATCAGATGGTTTGATCCCTTTGTGTGATGTTGGATGACCATGATTGTGAGGGTAAATTAGGCTGGGTGGGGAGCTTCAGTGTAAGAAGTGCACTTTCAGTAGGATATTTTCAACAAATGATGATTTTATTACTGAATAAAATCAGTAATTTCATTACTGATTTCAGTTTCTTGTTTTCATTTAGAGCTGATTAAACCAGGTGATCAATGGACAATGCTATGCTGGGCGTTGCCCAGGCCTCAGGCAATGCCCATACATTAGGTGGTTGCTGGTTGTGCTGCCTGGCTGGCCCCACAATGATTTCACTGGCACATAACCTTCATAGGAAGTCAAGGAAGATCCTTACTGCGGCAGTAAGAAAGTGGTCTGTTAAAGAGTGAAAGTGGTAGCCTCTTCCTAGTCGGAGAAATCGGGGAAAAATCACTTTCATGTAGGAACTGACATTTAAGCTCAAACACAAGTATGAACAGTAGTTAGCTGGGCCATCAGTGTGCATACGGGGAGAAGAACACAGGTATGAACAGTAGTTAGCTGGGTCATGTGTGTGCATACAGAGAGAATACAGGTATGAACAGTAGTTAGCTAGGACATATGTGTGTATATGGAGAGAGGAATACAGGTATGAGCAGTAGTTAGTGGGGCCATATGTGTGCATACAGAGAGAGAAGAGTGGCGGGCATCAAAAGGAATGAACTCCGGGTGATGGGAAGGTCGAAGCCTCCCTATTTCAGGTCATCAGGCCCCACTCTAGTTAGCCTGCTCTTTACTGTCCTACTAACAAAAACGATCTTTTGTGCCACAGCACCAGCAGTGAACACACTATGTGCTCTTTCTTTTCTCCGTCCAGCCAGCTGCCCACGAAAGGAAATACAAGTGTTTGAGAAACAGTTTCATGTAACCTAGAATTAAAATCACTCCTGGGATGCCTACAGTAAAGCTGAAGGAAATACCAAAGAGTCTAAAGAAAACAGGCTTCACTGAATTTATAAGACAGAAAATATTTGTGGTTCCTTAGAAACTTGCATTGCTATAAAATTAACTTTATAGTACAATTATTAATGGTTTGAGGAGAAATAAACAGTATAAACAAAATATGACCAATACTATGAAAATGTAAACCATATAAATCAAAATCATAAAACAATTATTCAATACTCAGAAGCCTACTTTATATATGCATATAACATTTCTTATACACATAAACAACAGAAGCCTAAAAAAATCCTCTGACGCTGATCGCTTCAGCAAGAGTTGTGCAAAGTGGGTTTATGCAAATCACATCAGCATTAAATAATCAAATGTCACATGTCATATAAAGCAGCAAATAAAAAAAAATAAATTATCACAATACATGAAGCTAAAAGTAAGAATGAAAAATATCACCTTATCTAATTTTTTCCATGATGAAATTAAAATATTATCCAAAGTTTCAGGAAATATTTTTAAAAGGAGTGCAGCATTATTGATTTTAAAGACTCTAAAAGGAAAAATTGAGTCGAGATAAGTTACTCGTGTAGAGACAAGTGTATCAAATTGAGTCTAAGATAAAAACACTGAGTACCTTTCTTCCTTTCTGAAAATGTACTTTAAATTTGAGAGCCGCTTCATGAAATAAAATTTGGTAATAACTCTCACCTCCCTGCAGTGTAGCTGAAATAGATTTGCTAACAAGAGGCATAAATCTCTTGATTTGGATATTGCTGTCACAATGTTTATTAGGGTTCAAATAGTTTTTTTTTAAAAAGCTATTAAATATATATCTATGGTGCCTATATAACCTAATGAGTTTGAGTGCACTAGCTATACAATTCAGAGTCAAAGACCAACGTAGTAGTTCTTTATCAAGGTAATTCCATATACAGGTTGTGGGGGACCCACACCAAGACCCATAAACAAAAAACACAAAAGAGACACTTTGGGGGAAAATAAATAAAGGCTATATGAGAACACGTTCTCTCACACAGTTCTGTGCAATTGTACCAGGCAAACAGCTCAACATGTGTCGAACATGTGAAAACATATATCAGGTTCACTCAAACATGTGTCGAACATGTCAAAACATATATCAGGTTCGTTCAAACAGTTTCCACAGAGGTCACCCGGGCAACATCAGTGGCAGAAGACCTTCCTCCCTCTGCCACTAAAATAACCACCATTTCATCCCCTGTCCAGGTGGAAAATTCCCTGCAAGTATGGCAGGGTTTATTTTATTTTTTTTTTTGGTAAAAAAATGTAAACTTTAATTTTTCTAGAACTAAAAAAGTAATCTGCAGGATAAGAAAATCTTTAATTGAGTTTCTAAGTGCAACTTTTCTAGTAAAATACTAGATGTTATCTATAAAGAAAAGGTAGGTATTTTAAAGACACTAGATCTTTAAAATTTATATAGAATATATCTGGTCAAATTTACATTGACAATGAAGTCTGGGGAATCTGGGACTTGATCATAAAAGTCATAAACAGAAGAAAAAATTCTAGAGTGAACTGACTAAATCCACAAAAAGGATTTTTATCATAATGCAATATTATAGGATAATATAGTTCTCATTTAGAGTTTTTCCACTAAGGTACTGGGGCCTAGGCGAGCAAAATTAAGTTCTGAACTAAATTAAGCCCAAATGTCTGGGTGGGATTCACATAACTGGTTCAGGTTACCGAAAACCAAATCCAGGCTCTGCTGATGCCACTGTTTCTTAATGATATTCCAGTGAGGAATTTTGGTGCATGGCAAGATCCAACAGGAGAAGGAGAAAGATCAGTCTCAAGACCAACCAGGTACTCAGTGAGGCTGAGTTACCAGTCTCAAGACCAACCAGGTACTCAGTGAGGTTGAGTTCACCAGTTTCATTAAACAAAGGAGGGGTGTCTGATTTTCTTTCCCCAACTATTTCCCCAAGCTCTTTCAAATGTATTTTAAAGAAATAATGCTAACAAAAATAAACTTAGGGGGGGCTTGCATTATGTTGGAGTTGATCATTTTATTTCATTTCATTTCTTTATGTTTCCCTAACTGAGGTCCCAGGACATAGGGTTACTGGGATTTCCAGGTCTCATGCAGCAACAGGAAGCTTTGAGCCTCATAACTGCCCAGAGTACTTCCCAAGGCCACTAACCCATCTTTTGGGGGCCCAATTCCTGGTTTTGAACTGCAGGAAATGCTTATTTCAACATGTATGTTTTCATGTAGAAAATGTTGTTGATCTGTTAATACCTTTTATAAGACAAAATTCACATACCATTAAATTCACCTTTTTAAAATGATAAATTCAGTGGCTTTTAGTATTTTCACAAAGTTGTGGAGTATACTCAGTATATAATTTTAGAACATTCTCATTCCCAAAACAAAACCACATACCCTTTATGAGTACTCCTAGTTTCTAGCTCTATCCAGTCCTGGACTTGCTGATACAATTTTTTTAAGTTAAAAGAGACAACTTGCCTTGATGTTATAATTCTCAGCTGTCTGTTGTTTAACAAATTTCCACTTATTAAATTTTTAATATGAATTTAAGTCGCAGCCCTCATAAGTATTTTGAAATTATAAAATACCCTCTTTCATATGTAACTATTTTTGTTATAAAACTGTGTTTGTCCTTTATACAGGAGACATAGATTTTTCTGTCATCCATAGAGGCTAATATGTTATCTTTTTTTTCTCAATTAAATTCTGTTGTTTCAGAAGTGAGAAAAATCAATACTCCAATATTAAAAAACAAAAGTACCAATAATCAGGATCCTTATTAACGTGGGTCACTGGGTTTTCTTTTCTCTGTACTTCAAATGCTATAGAACATAAGGAGCCAAGGCTTTTGAGGTGAAACAGTTTGTTTTACAGGTTAGGAACCAGGCAGAACATGGTCTGAGAAAAAAGGTACAGTGAAGTCAGAATGAAAACCCTTTTCTAGAACTCAGGCAGTGGGGCTGGAGAGATAATCCAGAGGGTAGGGGCGTTTGCTTTGCACGCGGCCAGGAGTGGTTCCTGAGTGCAGGGTCAGGGGTGATCCCTGAGCATTGACGGGTGTGACCCAAAAAAGCAGAAAAAAAAAGAACTCAGGCAGTGAAGATTTTAAGTAAATGTTCTAAGTTTTCTACCACATGAGCCCAACTATGTCTGTTTCTGGCACAGTTTCAATATATACATCTGATTTCCCCATTTCAAAAACTTTTACATGTTCTCTGGGAAGAATCTGTAAGGATGAGTCTTACTTAAGCAGCAGGCCCAATGGTCAATTGAAACATAGCAAAAAAAATAAGCTGAGGTTCTAGAAGAATCTGAGGAGTTCAGCTCTCTCACAGGGCAGCTCTCCCTTACAACAGAGCACAGGCGCGTCGCAGCAGGATGCAAACGCTCTATGCCTTTCAAATTCATTACTCCACAAGCGCAGACTTCATGAGGCCAAGGTTCTGGATTTAACCATTGCAACAGTTTTTCATCTGGGTTGACTTTTTTGGAAGCTGTGAGATTAGTGATGGATTTGCTGTCATCCTCATCAGTTCTTTTCTTCACTTCCCTGGAGGTGAGAGAGGTAGATAGAGGTAACCTACGCACTGAGAGCTGGAAAGAAGGAAATTAAGCAGTTCTCACTTAAGAGATGCTAATGTACAAGCCACATGCATCACATAGGTATCACAAATATCTGCTATTTAGCAAGCACACTCACACACACACACATGCACACGCACACACACATACACACACGAACACACCTGACTGATAATGTGAGCCTTATTATCCTATGTAACAGACTAGGAAGGGAAGGTTTGGGGGAAAAGATGAGATCACAAGCTAACCCACCACATTAGGCATGACCCATTTCTGGAAGATGTCTGACTACACATCTTCACTGTTAAAGCCATGACATTGTGGGAAATTGTTACAGCAACAATAGAAAATCAACACAGCTTTCAAACACAAAATTCAGGCCACTTAGTCATCCAAAAAATGCCCGATTTATGCAAAACTCTGGGGACCTTTCTGGGCCTGGAGGAGATTGTGAAAGACATCTAACTCATCACAGAGCCCATGACAGGTGCTGATACACACAGTACTGATGCAACAATACAGCTCGGGGGTCAAGAAGAAGGCTTCTAGAATCTGGAGCTGTCTAAAGACTTTGACACTGAAGGAACATTTTGAAGACTAGCAAGTCCTTTTCAACTGTTTAGGAGAGATGCACAGAAGTAAAGGCCAAGGACTAGTCCAAAGCTCAGCCACTAGTGGACGTGTTTGCTGTGCCTGTGGGTTATCATTTGTTTAAAGTCTGTGGTTCTGAAGAATGGAAATTTTATATGCCAATAAACAGTGGTTGTATGTGGAAATTTTGTTCCACATAAAGTCTCAAAGTTCTTCAAGGTCAAGTTTTATGACAAAGTCATGAAAGAAGCATCCTGAGAATCATCTCTAGTGCTCAGAATAGGGACTTTTAAAAATGTATATATACATGTATCTTTCTAAAGGTCTCAAATTTCACTTGGGGAGAATATAGTTCCCATTTGTGACTGAAGGTGTTCTAACAGCCACAGCTGAGGACTGAATATAAAAGGAAATTGAACTCTATCGACATATTTGCTTATTTATAACATTCACATTTGACATATTACTGATATCTACTAGAGGCCCCAAGCCAGTCTGTAATAAAATTACCATAATAAAACACCTGATAGCTGATGCACATGATTTTTCTGATTACTCAAAGTATCTAAAAGCAAACTGTAATGTGCCTAGGACCTGGCTGAAGTGACTCATTATCGAACTGCTATTCTTACAGGTGTCTGAAGCAAACAAACACACCTGGGTCCACAGGGCGGCCCCCTGACACACCTTACATCCAGGGGGAGCTGCTGGGAGAACAGCAGAAGAGGTCGATGGCCTCTCCCATCTTTATGACACATGGAAGAGAATCGATTGTGTACCCCAGGTGGGATACACCCATGGGGACTCATTTATCTTGAAGGCACTTGAGCACTGTACAATGATTATGCCACTTCATGAAATACAACTACTGCCCATCAAATCATAGACAGTTAACTAGAAAGGACCCTGGAGATGATCCTCGCTAGCCCCCTCATGACTTTTCAGGATATACACGCTGAAAGAAACCAAAAGATTTGTCCACAGCTTTTCAGGGGGAGGCTGAAGGTCAGACTTTGGGTGTCCTGCTACCATGATCCACTCCTCTGTGGGGGAATAGCAGCATCCTTTCCCATTGAACTGGAGCAGCTACCTGACCTGACAGTACCAAAGACTACAGTGACATCTAGCTCTTATACAGAATAACCCTTTTTTGTTTCTTAGCACTGTGGAACAGAAAAGGGTGAAAAGTGATTCATGGCAGAAAACTCAGCAGAAGACATAAATATAATGGATGTCATTTCTTAAGAATAGTTAAAGAATTAAAATATTTATAACCAAGTACTTAAATGATATGTTCATTCCAATGTACATCCCTAATTTTTAAAGACTATTGAGTCTACTACACTAAGCTTAATTACTGGGCAATAATTTAACAAAATGCTCCCAACTGGCACAATACTTTACTTTGTAGAGTTTTTTCTTCTCTTTATCCAGGAACATGACAGAATAATTATATCAATAATATTCTGTTATGTTTATATGGTTCCTGGAAATGAGTTATACAAGTCATCTATTAGCTTTGTGGTGCCATTTTGCATGAGTGTCACCAACACCTCAGCTGTACCTGCTTTCTTCTGCAGTTCAGTTATGCTGCAATGCTCATAGAGTAAGTACACAGGGCAACTGTTTTTTATGTATTCCACGATTTAACTGTTTCCCCAATTACTGCTGAATGGTAAGAGTTTCCCAACATATATTCATGGTCAAAAATTTGGCACATGCAATAACTAAGTAAAAATCCATTTCTACACCCAGATTTCCAAACATAGGGCAGAACACCGAGCAATACAGAGAATAGCTTCTAAGACATAGGGCAGAACATTACCGAGCCAGATGGAGAACAGCTTCCAAGACATTTGAACCATCTTTGGCACTTGTTTCACAGAATAAGGCCCCATAAGTCTGTAGAAAACAATATAAACAATAAAATGAAAGGTTTAGTTCAATTACCTGAAGTTTGAGCTTTTAAAATCAGCAAAATGAAAACAAAATGTTTTCTTCTTGATTATAAGTACCTGGTAGGTAAGAACTTAGATTGAAGTTTTGATACTGTAAAATAAATGGAGTCTGAGGCCAGTCTTTCAAGAAAATATTTCTACATTTTTTCAACAAGATGATTTTTATGGCATGTTACACTCTCTGTCTCAGTCTCTCTCTCTGTAGCTCTCTTACACACATACAGCATGCACACACGCACACACCCTAGGTCAGGAAGATATCATAGAGATGAGGGCTGGTTTGAATCCCAGCACTTCATGGGCTCTTTATACAGGCCCATAAGCTATGGAGCATCGCCAGGGCAATCCCTGGCCAAGCAGCACAATAACCTTTTGCTCAGGAATCAATCCTCGCATCTCCTGAGCATTGCTTGAGAGTATCTTCCTCCAAATAAAACCACATGCATGCTTCCGGCAGTCATATATGAAATATTCTCTAACATCATCTGAGAGATAAATGCTACAGCTAAGGAATTAAATGTCATTCAAAAACAGGAATGAAATATCAATCCAAAGCATGTCCCATGTTTGGCAACATGTAACAGGCATGTCTACGCACTATACTAACATCTTCTCAATTCAGCAGTTTCAGTGTTGCCAACACCAGTGCCACTGAGCAGTTCCAATTCTGCTCTGAGTGGTCCTGAGTACTATCACTGACCTTCTCTCTCTTGCTCTAAACCTTTAGATGTTTCCTGTTCTCCAATAACACACAAATGCTTGACCTTGGCCCAGGAGGCTTCGTTTGCTCTGCTTAGCTTGTTCATAGTCAGCTTCTCGGCTTTTCTTTCTACCATTCCCTCTGTTACAATACTCTAGTTGTCTTGACCTTCCATAAACTCCAATGCTACAAATTCCATCCTTCCTTAGAGTCTCAGGATCTGTGATTTCATTACCAAGGTCACCCCTATGGTCATCTACCTGCTTCACCATGACAACTTCCACCTGCCTTTTGGATTATTAGAGTATTTTCCTCTGAAGTTAAAGTTAACTATTTACTAAACCTGAAAATTCTGTTGGTCCTTGTACTATGAAACTTCAGAGACTTCGATATATTTTCTGAAGATCTCTTGCAATAATTCTATTTGAAATAGTTCTTTCTGCAGGATCAGAGAGATAGTACAGCAAGTAGGGTGTTTGCCTTCCATGTGGCAAACCCAGATTCAATATCTGACATCCCATATGGTCCTCTGAGCAGCTCCAGGAGTGCAGAGCAAGAAGTAAAGCCTGGGTACTGTTGAGTGTTGACTCAAAACAAAACAAACAAATGAACAAAAAAAAAAAAAAAAAGAAAAGGTAAAAGTTCTTTCTGTGTCTTTGTCTACAAAGTTGGAGGGAGAAAGTTTCCTGAGGATGGCTGGGTATGGCTCACAGGGACCAGAGGGGCAAAGGGAGGATGTGACGGCTGCTCCGGGCAGGGAGAAGGAAAAGAAAATGAGGAGCCCGAGCTATAGCACAGCAGGTAGAGCATTTGCCTTGCACACGGCCGACCTGGGTTTGATCTCCAGCATCCCATATGGTCCCTGAGCACCGCCAGGATTAATTCCTGAGCAAAGAGCCAAAGTAACTCCTGTATTGCCCTGTGTGACCCAGAAAGCTAAATAAATAAATAAATAAATAAATAAATAAATAAATAAATAAATAAATGAATAAATAAATAAATAAATAAATAAATAAGGAGAAAATGACAGGGACCAATTCCACAGTGGGAGCTTTATTGTGAGTCTTCAACCCACAGACTAGCTATAAACTGCAGCAGCTGAAGGCTTTTCAAGCAGAAATGTCAATGTTGATGCTGGGCTCGACAGCCGACAGCCAGGATACTATGGGGGGACTGGGAAGCTGGAGGGAACAGAGACCACCTTTGGGGATGCAGCAGGTGGAGGTCCTCAGCAGATAGGAACAGTACCTATGAAATGATCTGGGTGGGAAGAAGATCATCTTCCTTACAGACACAGAACCCCAAACATTCTCTGACTATTCCATTCAGCGATGCACGCACGGATGTGTAAGAGAAAGGTTATCCAGTTCTTTCCCACCTGTGCAACCACACTACGACTTTTCATGCCCTGGCACAGTAAGCTTCTGAAACAAAACCAAGTTGAGGAACCATGGAAATACATGAGTAAAACAAAATCATTTTGTGGCCAGTCCAACAGTGAAACATAATTTGGGATAACAAAGAACAATTTGTACCAACAATTTGATGCTTAACAAGCCTAATCCTTGGGAAAACTGCTTATATTCTTGAAGAGCCTTAGAGAGGGGATTGCTAGACGCTGTGCTTGTATTGAACCAGGAGTACCATCACACACTGCACAAGTAGGCCTGAGAACCTCTAAGCAGTGACAGACAAAAGTGAAAGACCTTCAAATTCACCCCCACCCTCACTCTTACCATGGCCAGTTTTTCTCCAAAGTGCCCTGGGACACACTTCTGTCCTTCTGCTTCAGCACTGTCCCGAAGGTCAGCCTTGTTTCCTACCAGCATGAGCGGGATGTGCTTCTGGGTCGCATCCTGCCACGGAGAAAAAGCACACATGCGTCACCAACAGACAAGCACAGACCTAGCAGGCGCTGCCATTTCCCAATGTACACTGGGTAAGGCAGGGGTCAGCTGTGGGGCAGTGTGTGTGTGTGTGTGTGTGTGTGTGTGTGTGTGCGGGGAAGCTATGAAATCAGAGGGAACATGAGGACTCTGAAACGTGAAGGGGGAAACCGTCCAGATCCAGACCACTCTGGCTATGGAATCCCAACATCTGAGGATGTCCCCACAAGAGAGATCTTTACAAACAGATCCTGGGGGTGAAGTGTGCTGCTTACCGTGGGGTCTTTCATTCTCAGGAGATAAGACCACCAAAACATGAGGCACTTCCCTGACCAGGCAAAGATTAAGCAAAGGCAGAACTATGGAAAGTTCAAAATTGAGAACAAAAGCAAACGGTAGTGTGAAAACACATCCACACAGCCTGCTCAGGGAGGCAGTCCTCTTCTCCAGCGGCTCGCTCTAAGTATGCCCTAACACTTCTTTTTCTCTTGTGAACTTTAATAATAATCATGAAAAACTGTTTCAAAAAAATAAGTATTTATTATGAGATCTGGAAATTACATAGCTCACCTAGCCATGCAAGGTCTTAGGCAGAGAGAGGCACTCTTAGCTCTTAGCATCTGCTTTCACTGGAGCTAAGAGCTTCCAGAATTTTATGGATGTAATCTGTGTTGGTAAACTTAATTCTGTTGCTAAACCATAAGAGGAGGAATTAAGAGCAAGGAAGAGAAACCCCTTCCCAAAATAAGGGCAGGTGTGGGTGGTGAAAATAAGTTAGTCCCAACTAACCAGTTACTAAATAAACCAACAAAAATCCTTAAGACCTGGAGCCCTGGGGCAGAACAACCTGGTTCTAATCTAGCCATGTGGCTGGCTGAGTGTTTGAGCTCGTCCACTCCTCTTTGAAGTCTGCCCTGTTTGATGTGGACGCCTACGTGATCAAAGTTCAAGTCTGGCACTTGTATTACAACAAAGAAAAGTCAGCCCTGTAGCTTATAATAAACTCCTTCAGGTATGAACTTAAATTACCACCCACTGGGTGGGGCCACGCTGACCACACTCTGTAAAGACCAAGCCAAGTCTTCATGACAAGGCTCCGTAGCTGCTCTCCTGCTTTCCCTCTGACAATTAACCCTTCTAATACTGATTACTTCTTATGTCTCCTTCACTGAGTATAATTTCCATCAATCAGTGTCCTTTGTTTTATTATGCAACAGCAAACAGTACAAGTACAGAATAATAGACATCATCAGCAAACAGTACGAGCACAAAATAATAGCCTAAATTACTTTTGAATGAGTGAAACTTGAGAAGAGATTTCAAGGGTACCCATCCAAATTTTACCTATATTCTCAAATCAATAAATTACTCATGCCTAGAAAGTAGTTGGTTATAACCTTAAGTGATGTATAAGCTTATTTATAAGATTTTGGAACTCAGGAGTTTTCAACTGAAATGTTATTACTAATTCAAGTGACTGAGTCACCACATATGCTTCTGCTTCTTAATCACCTGGCCTATCCCAATGACCACACCATTCATCCCTAAATTTGCTTAGAGAGTCCAAATAAATTCACTATGGAATTTTCTCTAATAAAAAGTAGTAAGCTATGAGAGGGTGAACCATACACCCATTCTATCTTATATCAAAATCAAATGCTATGATATGTCTTAAATTTTTCTTCATAACAAATTCAAGTGCAGAGCCAGGAGTAACATTTAGAATGTTAGACAATGTTAGAATGTTATAAAGCGACAATTAGAATGGGAAGGAATGGGAGTGAAGATAGACAGTCGGCAACTACACCACCTCCACTTCGCTGATGACATCATTCTAATAACACCAAACACTAGCCAAGCGGCACAAATGCTGGCTGACTTTGACCGAGAATGTGGAAAGATAGGTCTACAGCTGAATCTCAACAAAACTATGTTCAGGAAAAATGAACTAGTTCCAGAGGCCCCATTCACTCTCAATGGAACAAACATCTCTGAATGCAGCAGTTATATGTACCTAGGTCGAGAAGTCAACATGATGAACGACCTAAAACCTGAGCTGCACAGGAGGAAAAGAGTGGCATGGAATGCCTTCAAAAACATGGAAGAAATAGCAAAAAAGACAAAGAACCTCTGGCTCCTGGCACATCTCTTCGACTTCACCATTCTCCCTGCATTAACATACACCTCAGAGACCTTGGCCCTAGGGAAAGCATAATGAGAATGTTATTCTGGTTTCCCAAAGAGGAATCGAAAGAACTATGCTTGGAATATCACGCCTCACTCAAGTGAAAGAAGGAATCCGGAGCTCCGACCTCCGTCGGTGTTCCAGAGTCAGGGATGCTGTCCCATTTGCCAAGGCATCGAAAATCAGATGGGCTGGACATGTAATGTGATTTGGAAATGACTGCTGGGCTAGAGCCGTTACTGACTGGATCCCACTGGATGTCAAAAGATCACGTGACCGCCCACCTACAAGATGGTCAGACTTCTTCGTCAAGACCCTGAAGGAACGGTTTGAGGCTCTTTGTATTCCTGAAGCAACCAGATGCCATTGGGCTACACTGGCACGTGATAGGGTCAAATGGAAATATTACTGGCGCCTGCTTGAGCAAATCGATGAATAACAGGATGTCACGTGAAGTGATCAAGAACAAATTCAAGGATCAATCTCGAATCAAGTTTTCTTCCTTTTCAAGAATCTGTGATATTAACAGCTGAAACAGTTAACTCATTGTTGCAGATGACCTGGACTTTTGTAGATTCATTTTTGTGCAAAATTCAAGGACTTAAAACTTAAACTTCAGAGTTTCAATAGATCATCATTTTTACACAGATATTTAAAACACTTTATTTAAACACTGTGGTGTACAAAGTTGTTCACCATACAGTTGTTCAGGTACTCAATATTCCAGCACCAGTCCCACCACCAGTGTGCCCTTACCTCCACCAAAGTCCCTAGTTTCCTGCCCAACCCCCAAGCCTGCTCCCTTAGTAAATATAATTTACTTTATATTGTTCATTACAACATAGATCTCATAATAACAATGTTGCTAAGGGCTTGACCTTTTCACTGAACTGTTGCAAACATATTGGGTGTGATGTGCTACTTAATGTATCAGTATTGTAGGAGCCTGCACTCCAGGAATTACAAAAGTCTTTAATGGTGTGATAAAACTGGAGTTACATTTCTAACTGAGTGGCGGCTCTGAAGCATCAGCGTGACTGCAGGGCCTTCTGGAAGGGGGATGGGGGAATGTGTCCCATCCCTGACTTGTTGAAAGTCTGGGGATTTCAGTTACAAAACCTGAGTTATTCAACAGATTAATCTCTGGGAGGAGTTTGTCTGAGCAGTGGAGTCCAGCCTTGAACACAGCAGCAACTGTGGAGGTTTTCAGCTGCTAGGGTTCTGTTTGGACAGGCCAGACTCTCTCCTGTATCCCTCCAAGGCGCTCCAGTTGACTCAGCCTGGCAGACCAGGAGCATCTTTGCACTTGCAGCACATCACACCTAATATGTTTGCAACAGTTCAGTGAAAAGGTCAAGCCCTTAGCAACATTGTTATTATGAGATCTATGTTGTAATGAACAATATAAAGTAAATTATATTTACTAAGGGAGCAGGCTTGGGGGGTTGGGCAGGAAACTAGGGACTTTGGTGGAGGTAAGGGCACACTGGTGGTGGGACTGGTGTTGGAATATTGAGTACCTGAACAACTTTATGGTGAACAATGAGATGTAAATATGAGTCTGGATCATGGCACTGAGGTGGCTCATGGTCATGAATGACAGACCTTCCAGAAGCCCAGGGGATGGGGGAGTTGGCCCTTCCCCAAGTCCAAGAAAGACTGTAGACTTCAGGTACAAAATCCACATACCTGAGTATTTTAATGGATTAACTTCTAGGTGGAACTCGTTTGAGTAGTGGACATGAACACACCTTGAACATGGAGGCTACTGGGGGTGTGGAAGATTTTGGCTGCTGGGGCTGTTTAGATGGGCCAGACCCTCACCCGTCCCTCTCCAGGGTGCCCCCGTTGAATCAGCCTGGCAGACAGGAGGCATCTCTACCACTTATTCAAGATAGTAATCTTGAAATAATCTTTATTTCAAGATTTAGTTTTGACTCTCTAGATCATGGCCAGTGAATGAGCTTCTTAACTGAGGCTTCTAATCTCCTTCGAGGTGTGTATACGGGTTTCTGAAGTGTGGCCAGTAAGTGAACATATATGGTTGAGCCAGTGGGTGAAGCTGCCACATACCTAACTTTTGGCAATTTAATTTCTTGGGAGACAATCCTGGGTTGTGGGTCAGAGGCACTGCAGTGATTTGTGGGTGTCAGGATGCCCAAGGGCGCCCTCTGGCTGCTGGTGCCTGGTCCAGATTGACTGCAGGGAATGCCATATCTCCCCAGCCCAGCACCAGGCCCCAGCCTTTGCAGCAATCGCAGCCCTGGCAGGGACCAGGACCAGAGCTGAGACTGCTGCATTTTGTGACTTGGACACTCTGGGTGGGCAGAGGCCCCCAGTCCAGCACGCCCTGTCCTCAGTCTCCAGACTGTTGGCACTCTGGGGAGTTTTCTTCCATAATATGTTGTGGGTGCTCAGACTGGTCCAGAGAGGAAACGGTAGTGGGCGCCCTGCCAGCAGTGGCGAATCACAGTGAATCACAGCGAATCACTGGGAGCACCTCACCTCCAAACCTCACTGTGCTCTGCAGTGGTGCCAAGCTGAATTGAAAAAGCCCTTTTCAGACATATTAAAACTCTATCATCATGTAGAGAGCCAGGAGCTGTGGGAGCTCCACCAGCTGGAGGATGCTTTACTACGATCATTGTATGACTCACTCCGGGCCAGCTTTTCACTGTGGGCAACTGGCTGCCTTTGTTTAATGGCACTCTCCCTGTGCCAGGATATCCACCGGGGCATCCACATTCACTCACTCAGGAAGTTTATGGCCTCAGTTCAGGGCACTGAGAGCTATTGCTCCTCCACCAGCTCCAGAGGTTGCTGCTGCACCTTCACCATCTCGCTGTTCCCCAGCTTACACAGATACTTTTGAGGAAGCAAAGGATGCACAACACCCACCAAGGATAAGGCGCCACTCTGGGGTACTTTTCAGAATAATTCCATGGGCTTGAAGACCATGTGGTACTGGGGATCAAATCCTGTCCTCTCACATGCAAAGCATGCACACTAGCCATTTGAGCACCTCCCTAGGAATGCCATAGATTTGCAATATCTGTGTTATAAATCACTAATTATTCCTTTCTGAACTCACTGGCCTGTCCCACAAGTCCCCCAAGGCTCTCTGTGTGCTCATTCTTCCTTGGAATTCCTTTCTCAATGTCAAGCAATGTATTGTTTCTGTTGTTTGTGCTATACCCAGCAGTGCTCATGACTGACTCCTGACTCTGACCTCAGGCCTCACTCCTGGCTGTGCTCTGGGGGACCATATGGGGTTCCAGGAATCAAAGCCAGGTCAATGCAAAGTAAGCTCCCTACCCACAATCACTCTACTACCCCCTCCTAAAACAAAAGAGAATTTTATTAATACTCACTGTGGTGCTCACATTCTCAAAGAATAAACCAATATTGAATATGGAGAACTGACTAGCTACTTCTAAATGGTAACTTCCAAACCGTAATAAGAGCCCTGTCGATTTGCTCGAGCGGGCTCCAGTAATATTTCCATTTGGCCCTATCACATGCCAGTGTAGCCCAATGCCCTAACTTTCAAAAATAACAAGCCCAGACCATCTACATGCTATGCTACAGGTTTCTCGTAAAAAAAGGAAAAATAATAGCATATTTCTTTCTTCTTCAGCTACATTACAGAAATGAATATAATATGAAAATTTTATGAAATAAAAATATGGGGGAAAGGGGCTGGAGAGCTAGAAGAGTGGGAAGGGCATGTACCTTACAAGTGGCCAACCCTGATTCCATCCTTATCACCCAATATGGTCCTCTGAGGCCTGCCAGGACTGATCCCTGAGCACCGTTGAGTGTGGCTCAACTCCTCCAACCCAAATATAAGTGTTTTTGTCATTTTAATTATGTTGTGTCTGCTGAACAAAATGTGCATTTGCTTATTATCATCTATGTACCAAAGGTGATTACTTATTCTCACACCATTCCTTTGTTGAAAAACAGAACATTACTTGCTTGAATTTTTTTTACAAGATCTAAACCAGGCCAAACTGAAAAGAAATTAACTGAGATCAGATAGTCAGTTTTCTTAAGCCACAATCGCATTTCACACCTGTTAAAATTCACAGGTAACAGACTTCCTTGAAAACTTATATTGGTCAAGATATTTTTTCCAAGAATGTGAGCTGACCAGAGCAAAACCTATAGCTTGAAATTCATCAATGAATAATTAGTAGTACACTGTGACCAAAATAATTTCCTACTTGAAAAATTACTTACCAATAAACCAAAACAGATGGGAAAAAAGAAACTTATCATTTCATTTGGCTGAAAGAAAGTTGTTGTGTTAGCACATGTTTGAAATATCAATTGCTATTTCAACGTCACTTTAGGGTGTGTAAAGATCCAAGCCATTACTAGACCAAGGTTGGAAACAGAAGACTTGGAGTTTTCTCCTGTCCAGTTAGTGTTTTAACTGCCACTGCACATGTAGGAATTGCTACAGACATACAGGCACTTAACGCACTGACCCACACCCCCCATTCATCTGAGCCTGCATCCTGATGTACACACTTTTTTCTTGTTTCCAATGGGGCTAATTTTATCTATAAGAAAGTCCTGAAGCTTTTTTTTTTTTTTTGCTGTTTTGGGTCACATCCAGCAATGCTCAGGGGTTTCTCCTGGCTCTGCACTCAGGACTCACTCCTGGCGGTGCTCGGGGACCATATGGGATGCGGGAATCGAACCCGGGATGGCATGGGCCGGCTGCGTGCAAGGCAAATGCCCTACCCACTAGTCCTGAAGCTTTAATCCTAGAAGCTCCCTTTGGTGATGTCTTTGGCTTTGTGGGAACTTGCCAGCAGTTGAGAAAGAGACCAACACTACCTGTTATTCATGAAAACTCTGCCTTTGACCTCCAGTGTTCCTCATAGCTTGGATTAAGGGTTTCTAGTTCACTTTGAGGAATAAGAAAAAAGAATCCTCCATGAACTTAGATACCCCTCTGTGTAATTTTTGTTTCTTCAAGCTGGTTTCTTACCTCAATCATATCTACCCATTCTCGGACATTCAAAAAGCTTTTCTCACATGCAACATCGTAGAGCAGCAAGACACCATCTGCTCTTCTGAAGTAAGACTTGGCAATACTTCTGAATCTGGAATAGAGAAACACAGATCAACAATGATCAGTTAGCCAGGTGCTACTTCATCCTTTATCTCTGTTGGTGCTCTCTTAATTTCTACTTCTAAGAAAAGCCCCAACTAGGAACCTATTATCTAATGTTACTGTGAGAGTCATCTCTGTAATCTAGCATGATCTAGGAAAAGGAACCAGGGAGACAGCCGGGGCTATTGGCATAGGAAAACCATTCAATTTCTCTGCAAACAATCCCAAAAATATCTACAAACCCCAAAGGCTGCGGGCATAATATTCTATAAATTTCAGCTTCAGTAATAAACTGCCTGAACTCGCATCTGGTACGAAGAGTAGCATGGAAGGAAATGTGCATTAGAGAAGAAATACTTGGGGTGGGGGTGTGAAGCAGTTGTGATGTGTGTGATAGAAGTACTACTACTATGCAGGGGCAGAAAGCAATCAGCCAAGAGTTTTATATTTACATTAGAGTGTGGGGTGGCTCGCTTGAGAAGCATACTTGAATGTATATGCCCCATCTCAATACCAGTGCAAATATGTTACATCTTAAAAATGGTGTCAATGCTAAATATTTTTTCAGTGTTGAAAATCCTGGTCTGCTGGTCAACAAAAGCTCTACAGGGGAAGGGACTTCTTACATCCATTCACTCCTGGATATTTAGTGAGCTGAAGCGTTTCTCATTCAGAGATTGGCAGATACCCCAAACAAATGTAAGGAACAACTGGGCAGTATGTGTTCTAGACAAGACTTGGCCCTACATTAGTGGTTTGGCCATTATCAATGAGAATAAAATAAGACACTCCTACCAGATTGACTCTGCTACTTAGGTTTTGCCTCTGACCTTAAACTTAAGGACACAAATAGGTTCTATTCTTCATCTTTAATTTTTTGCATGGCTCAGGGGCTCCTCACATTGTCACTGCACTCAGAAGTATGACCTTACCTAAATATCCTTGTGTGGAAAGAGCATCCATTTTTACCCTACTGAACTCTAGCAAAAAGGAAGCTTAAACAGCACTATTTATAATAGCCAGAACAGATCACTGTTAGATGACCGGATAGAGAAATTATGGTACATCCATACAATGGAATACTATGCAGCTTTTTAGGAACAATGAAGTTATGAAATTTGCCTATAAATAGATAGACACAGAGAGTATAATGCTGTGTGAAATTAGTCAGAAGGAAAAGGACAGATATAGAATGACTGCATACATTGATGGGATATAAAAAGAGTATGAGACTGATATCCAAATCCAGGCAAAGCATGGACCAGGAGGATTTGTCAGTGGTTGGAATCTACCACAAGTGTGTGGGAGTCAGAGGTGAGGTAGTGAAAATGGGGCACTGGTGGAGGGATGGGTGCTGGTATACTGTATTACCAAGAAACAATTATGAACACCTTTGTAATTGTATGTTTCACGGTGGTATAATAAAAAATTTTAAAAAGAGGTGAGGTAAGATAGATAAGGAACCTGTGTACTAATAACTGTTGGAAATGGTAACACCAGATAGAATGAACATAGGCAAAAGGATATACATGACAACCCCTAAATGTATGTATTGCAATCCACAACGTGTAAGAGAAAGGAAAGAGAGAGAGACAGAGAGGCAGAGAGAGAGAGAGAGAGAGAAGAGCAAGAGAGGAAAAGTGCCTCTTTTCCTCTGTACATAGAGACAGGCTGGGGAAGGGGTAATTCGGGAACATTGGCTATGGGAAATGTGCACTGGTGGACGGATGGGTGCTGGAACAATGTATGATTAAAACCCAATCATGAAACAGATTTGTAACTGTCTATCTCAAGATGGTACAATAAAAATTATTTTTAAACAGAAGCTTAAAGAGCCTATTAAGCATCTGATGAAAAGGTGAAGAGGGAAAAGAGAAGCATAGCTAAAAATTTTGTCCTATGTAAACTATATGCCATATGTCATGTCATACATCATAGTACGTTACACTTGTATTATTACAATTGTCTCTAAGACTCACGCAGAAACCCACGCAGGCCTGAAGCCACGGGAAAGGCACGTACCTCTCCTGCCCAGCCGTGTCCCAGAGCTGCAGCACTGTTTGTTCTCCATCAACAAAGAGAGTTTTCATTTGGAAATCAACTCCTGGAAAGGGGCAAAAGAGAACATAACATTAATATCTAGTTTATTTGAAGGCTTTTTATTTCCAATGTTCACTTCCTACAGTGGATTTTACTTTGAAGCCCTTTCAAATGAGACACGAGTCATTCAGGCAAAAATCAGCTTGGGGAAGAAAGAACAGGGCCAGGGGCAAGATTGACACGCAGGGAGGACACTGGTCTTGCATGGGGCTGAGCCAGGCTTAATCCTGGGCATCCCATATGGTCCTTCGAGCCCACCAGGAGGGATCCCTGAGCACAGAGCTAGGAATAACTCCTGAGCACTGCCAGGCATGTCTTCAAAACAAAAGGATAAATATGGCTTTCAGATACTGGTTATAAATCAGACTACATGTGCACGCACAGATGTTCCTTAAAAAATCAGGGGAACAGACAGCTTCATCTGTAGGCTGGCTAACATGGGGAGAAATTTATTCTAAAAAAGGAAAACCTAAGTTCTGTTTGCTCTTCATCAGATAAAATAATACAGCTACACATATGTGTGTACATATATATACACACACATATGTGTAGCTGTAATATTTTATATACACACAAGTGATATGTGTGTATGTATATATACATATATACACACATGCACATATCACTTGATCACTTGACATCCTGTAATTCATCAATTTGCTCGAGTGGGTGCCAGTAATATTTCCATTTGCCCCTGTCATGTGACAGTGTAGCCCAATGGCATCTGCTTGCTCCAGGAATATGAAGAGCCTCAAACCATTCATTCAGGGTCTTGATGATGAAATCTGACCATCTTGTAGGTGGGTGGCCCTGTAATCTTTTGAGCGTGGGATCCAGTCAATAACGGCTCTAGTTCAGCGGTCATCTCCAAATCACATTACATGTCCAGCCCATCTGATTTTCGATGCCTTGGCAAATGAGAGTGTCCTTGATTCTTTTTTTTTCTTTTTTGGGTCACACCCGGCAATGCTCAGGGGTTTCTCCTGGTTCTTCACTCAGGAACTACTCCTGGTGGTGCTCGGGAACCATATGGGATGCCGGGATTGAACCTGGGCCGGCCCATGGGCCGGCAAGGCAAGGCAAACGCCCTACCCGCTGGACTATCGCTCCGGCCCCAAGAGTGTCCTTGATTCTTGATCACTGATGGAGGTCGGAACTCCAGATTCCTTCTCTCACTTCAGTGAGGTGTGATATTCCAAGCATAGATCTTTCAATATATCTCTTGTAACACTTGTCTTCCTGTTGTTCATCGATTTGCTTGAGCGGGCACCAGTAACATCTCCACAGGTCCTGTCATGTGCTAGTATAGCCCAAGGGCATTTACTTGCACCAGGAACGAAGAGACTCAGACCATTCTTTCAGGCCATGGAAATGAGGTCTATAATTGTTACTGGGTTTTGGCATATCAAATACGACACAGGTAGTTTGCCAGGGCTCTGCAGTGCAGCTTTCATCTCATGCATTTACTGAACAGGGGAGAGATGATCGGCTTTTATCTTTTTTTTTTTGAAACTTCTAAATTATAATTCATAGAAACATTATTTATAATGGTTAAAAGATGGAGACAACCTACATACATAAAATGTTAAATGAATCAACATAATGTGTTTCTATGCATCAGAATATTTCAACCATAAAAATGAATAAAGTACCAAAACATGCTACAACATAGATTAAGCCTGCAATCATTGTTTTAGGTGAAAGGGGCTATTCATAAAATAGCATCTACTATAAGTAAACTATTTTTATTTATTTATCTAGCTATTTTCTATTTATTTACCTATCTGTTTATTTATTTATGCTATAACAACATGAGGTATACAATCACAAGGATGTTCATAATTGGGTCTTAGTCAACAGTGTTCCAGCACCCATGCTTCCACCAGTGCCCCATTCCCACCACCGTCCCCACATTCCCTCCCACCCACCGCCAGCCTGCCTCTATAGCACTTTTTATTTCTCCTCTCTCTCTCTGTTTCTTTGTCTCTGTATTTCTCTCTCTCTTTTTGTATATTCAATGCTGAGTTCAACTCTGGCATTACCATTTCCCACAGTTAGTAGAACAATGGTATATATTTATATACCATTAATAAATGCAGTCATTCTATATCTGTCCTTTTCCTTCTGACTAATTTCACTCGGCATGATAATCTCCATGTGCATTCATTTGCAGGTAAATTTCATGATTTTGTCTTTTTTTTTTTTACTTTTGCTATTTTTTTTAACATTTTATTATTACCACCGTGACAAAGATATACAATTACAAAGTTGTTCACGCTTGGGGGTTTCGGTCACACAGTGTTCCAGCACCCGCCCTCCACCAGTGCCCCTCAGCCACCACCCATGTCCCCAATTCCCTCCCCCTCCCACATTCCGCCTAAATGGCAGGTTCTTTATCTCCTCTCCCTCTCCCTCTCTCTTCTCTTTCCTTCTCCTTCCACACATTGTGGGTTGCACTACGATACACTTAGAAGCCATCATTTGCATCCTTTTGCCTGTCTTTAATGCTCAGTTCTAGGTTGGCATCAGTACCTTCGACATTTATTCACTCATGTTCCTTTCTCTATCTAAACCAACCTCTGACTCCCACACGCTTGTGGTAATTTCCACTTTTGGTAAGATCACCTAGTATATTTATGCTATGCAAATAAATGCAGTCATATCTATGTCTCTCCCTCCTTCTGGCTAATTTCACTCAACATGATTCTTCTCCATATCCATCCATTTATAGGCAAATTTCATAACTTCATTTTTTCTAACAGCTGCATAGTATTCCATTGTGTAGATGTACCAAAGTTTCTTTATCCAGTCATCAGTTTTCGGGCACACTGGTTGTTTCCAGGTTCTGGCTATTGTGAACAGTGCTGCTATGAAAATAAAAGTGCGGATTGTGTTTCCGCTGTGTATTTTTGGCTTTCCAGGGTAGATTCCCAGGAGTGGTATGGCTGGGTCAAATGGGAGCTCAATTTCTAGTCTTTGGAGGAATGTCCATATTGTTTTCCAGAAAGGCTGTACCAGCCGACATTCCCACCAACAATGGATGAGAGTCCCCTTTTCCCCCACATCCACGCCAGCACTTGTTGCTTTTGCCCTTTTGGATATGGGCCATTCTCTGTGGTGTGAGGTGATATCTCATTGTTGTTTTGATTTGCATCTCTCTGATGATTAGTGATGATGAGCATTTTTTTCATATGCCTTTTTGGCCATTCGGATTTCTTCCTTGTCAAAGTTTCTGTTCATCTCCTCTCCCCATTTTCTGATGGGGTTGGCTGTTTTTTCTTATATAGCTGTACCAGTGCCTGATATATCCTGGATATTAACCCCTTATCAGATGGGTATTGGGTGAATATTCTTTCCCATTCCTGTGGGCTGTCTTTCTATCTTAGTCACTGTTTCTTTCGAGGTGCAGAAGCTCTTCAGTTTCATGTAGTCCCATATATTTATATTTTCTTCTAGTTGCTTTGTTAGTGGTGCTTCACCTTTGAAGATGTCTTTAGCTTCAATGTCGTGGAGGGTTTTTCCTATATTTTCTTCAATGTACTTTATGGATTCAGGTCTGACATTGAGATCTTTAATCCATTTTGATCTGATTTTTGTGCAAGGTGTTAGACACAGGTCCAAATTCATTTTTTTACATGTAGCTGTCCAGTTTTCCCAGCACCACTTGTTGAAGAGGCTTTCCTTACTCCAGTTTGGACTCTTTGCACCTTTATCAAAGATTAACTGATCATGTCTTTGAGGGTGGGTGTCAGGATACTCAACTCTATTCCATAGGTCCACCGGTCTGTTTTTATTCCAGTACCACGCTGTTTTAATTACTGCTGCTTTGTAGTACAGTTTGAGGTTGGGAAAGGTGATGCCTCCCATCTTCTTCTTCCCAAGGATTGCTTTAGCTATCCGTGGGGGGCTTATTATTCCATATGAATTTCAGAAGTGTTTGGTCAATTTCTTTAAAAGAATGTCATGGGAATCCTTATAGGGAACCGCATTGAATCTGTACAAAGCTCTAGGGAGTATTACCATCTTAACAATGTTAATTCTCCCATCCATGAGCAGGGAATGTGTTTCCATTTCCTCGTGTCCTCTTTTATTTCTTGAAGCAGTGTCTTGTAGTTCTCTTTGTATAGATCCTTTACACACTTGGTTAAGCTGATTCCTAGGTATTTGATTTTCTGTGGCACAATTGTGAATGGAATCGATTTCTTAATATCCCTTTCTTCTCTTTTCGTTATTTGTGTATAGGAAAGCCACCGACTTTTGGGTATTGATTTTGTACCCTGCCACTCTACTATACCTATCTATTGTTTCTAAGAGTTTTTGGGTCGAGAGTTTAGGGTTCTCTAGGTATAATATCATGTCATCTGCAAATAATGATAGCTTGATTTCTTCCTTGCCTATCTGGGTGCCCTTAATGTCCTTTTCTTCTCTGATTGCTATGGCGAGTACCTCCAGTACTATATTGAATAAAAGAGGTGAGAGAGGGCAACCTTGTCGTGTTCCTGATCTTAAGGGAAGGCTTTCAATTTTTCCCCATTGAGAATGATACTCGCTGTGGGCTTTTGGTAGATGGCTTTGACTATCTTGAGGAAGCTTCCTTCAATTCCT
>JAJIBD010022016.1:0-136381 GCA_021461705.1 Cryptotis parvus | reverse complement strand
AAAAGTTGTATCTGTGAATTTATTTTTAGTACTGTTTTAAACTTTAGATTAGATAACGTGGCTTACAGTAGTGTTAGTTGCCATTTATGACTTTAATATAATATTAAACAGTTAATCCACCTCATCACCACCAAACTGTCCGGTTCTCTATTCTTGTCTCACCTCATATTTGCCTCTTCTTTCCTCCCACCCCACCATTACCCCCATTGCTGGGTCATCTGAATTTTGTAATCCAAAACCAAGGGTTTGTCATCATTTGATACTGTTTATTCCCTTGCTTTTGTCTCAGTATACACCAAAGATTAGTGTGATTTAATATTTGTCTTTATTCTGACTTTGCTTAACAGTTTTATCTTTAATGTAGTACACTGTAAGATGCCATCTTCTCCCTTATGTCTTCATTCTATGTTACACCATAATTTTTTTGTATGCTGTTGGCATTTGGGTTGTTTACATATGCTAATCTTTGACTTAGAGCTGCAGTGAATGGAGGTGTATGCACATATTTTTGAATTAATGGTGTTTCTTTTTCTATCTTTCTTTTTTTTCTTTCTTTTTTCTTTTGCATTTCGGGAACAGAAACCAGGTGGTGGAATTGTTGGATCATATAAAACTCTATGCTTAACATTTTACCCCCTTGCTTTTTGGGCCACACCCAGCAGTACTCAGGGGTTTATTTCTGACTTTGCACTCAGAAATTATTCCTGGTGGGACTCAGGGAACCGTAGAGGGTGCCAGCGATTGAATCAGTAAATGCCCTACCCACTGTGCTATCTCTCCAGTCCTTATTTTCACCTATTTTAGGAGAAATTTTCATAGTGTTTTTCAAACAGTCTGATAAAACCCATTGCCAACAATGAATGTGAGTTCCATTTTCACCACATCCCTGCTAACACTAGTTGTTTCAAGTTTTTTTTTAAATACACAATGTTTGGCACTTGTAACACTATTTATTCAAACTAATTTTACTATTTTCTCTCACTGTACTTTAGATATTTTGATCTTCCTAGAGTTCTTTGAGTATGCCATTATTCTGTCATTTTTGCAATTGATTTTGCTTTTCCTGAATGTTTACCACATAAGATGCTGCGGAAATATAACTTAAAAATAAACAAAATTCTCTCTCTTTTCTTCTCCTTTTTCCTTCCCCTCCCTCTCCTTATGTATGTATGTATGTATGTATGTATGTATGTATGTATGTATGTATGTATCTATCTATCTATATCTATCTATTTGGCTTTTGGGGTCACACCTGGCGATGCTGAAGGGTTACTCCTGATTCTGCACACAGGAATTACTTCTGGCAGTGCTTGGGGAACCATATGGGATGCCAGAGATTGAACCTGAGATGACTGCATACAAGGCAAATGCCCTACCTTCTGGACTATTCCTCTCACCCCCTCCCTCTGCCTGTCTTGGCCATAACTCATGTAATACTCCAGGAGGTGTTCTTCTGCACTCTTTTTTTTTTTCTTTTTGCTTTTTTAGGTCACTCCCGGCAACGCTCAGGGGTTACTCCTGGCTCTGCACTTAGGAATTACTCCTGGCGGTGCTCGGGGGACCATATAGGATGCCGGGGATCGAACCCGGGCCGGCACAGGCCGGCAGCGTGCAAAGGCAAACGCCTATCCGCTGGGCTATCACTCCGGCCCTATTCTGCACTCTTATAGGGGTAAGACTTAGTAGACATTTGGTGTTTGGTACTATCGTTTTAATGAATGATTTGAATTTTACTGTAAGAACTGGAGCAATAGTCCAGTG
This sequence comes from Cryptotis parvus, assembly GCA_021461705.1. NCBI lineage: Eukaryota > Metazoa > Chordata > Mammalia > Eulipotyphla > Soricidae > Cryptotis > Cryptotis parvus. Next base: position 134,620 of record JAJIBD010022016.1, on the reverse strand, counting down.
GGTAGGACATTTACCTTACATGTGACCAACCTGGGTTCCATTCTTAGCATCCCATATGGTCCCCCGAGCACAGCCAGGAGTAATTCCTGAGTGCAGAGCCAGGAGAAACTCCTGAGCATCTCCAGGTGTGACCCAAAAAGCCAAAAAAAAAAAAAGTGAAATATAATGTTACTGTTACTAATTAAGGGGGGCACAATAGTAGCTAGTGCAAAATGCCTAAAGTGCTTGCACAATGCTGCAAATTCATCCCAAGTAAGGGTCCACATGTTCTTTATGGCTCTACCAAACACACCACAACCAAGTGCATAGAAGCCCTGCAACCTAGTCTGTAACTCCCAGCTAACAGGTGTGCATAATACCACAATCAACTGTGCAAGCAGTGCAGCCAAGTGCAACTTGTGTTACTGGACATCACAAAATAGCAACCAAAGGGAGACGGAATATAAAAATGCCACATTAGGACATAATCAGATTATAAGAAAGGATTTATTTTATAACTTGTATGTCCATCGCGTAGGGTGCTTGCCTTGCATGTAGCACCTCATATGGTTCTGAGTATATCAGAAGTAATCTGTAGGCCCAGAGCCAGGAGTAAGCCCTGAGCACAGCTAGGTGTGCCCAAAAAATAAAAACAGACTAACAGCAATAAAGGAGACTTGTACGCTTTCTGAAATGAAGCGTACAAGTTTTCTTTGTATTTTTCTTTCCTGTATATTTGTCTAGAATAACACTTGGTAGTAATACATATTTAATAAATATTTCTGAAGAGATATACTCATAAATAAATGAATGCTTTTGTTGCTGTTTTATAGAAACTAAAACATACTATTTATGAAAATTGCCTTGAACAGAACTAAAAGTACAATATATCATTCCAAAAGTGGGGGGGGGGGGTCGGTATTGACATATTGAAAATTGCCTAATGCTTATACTACCTTGAAATGTTTGGATCTTTTCCCTTCTATCTATCTCTGTATGCCAACTCCAAGCCTCCACCATCATGCTGTCTTCCACTTTATTCAGTGCTCTCAGACCTCATTGACTTACTTTCTGTCTGAGGTAATCTCTTACTCCTTTCATTTAGGCAACACATTTGTAAAATTTAAATATGAGCATGTTAGATCTTGTGAAAAATCTTTCTTGAAAAGAATCTCTTCGCTTTCTCATGTTAGGTGTTAAGGTGGTGGTGATAAAGAGTGAAAACCTCAATTTTTATTTTTGTGTGTGTGTTTGTGTGTGTGTATATACACATATCCAATGTATATCCAACATTTTTATCATTGTACTTTTGACTTTAAACATATGATGCTTGGCGCAATGCACATTTGTTTTAGGGAAACAACACAAAATGGAAAAGAAAAGCAATGGTATGAAAGGTAAAAATACTCAAAAGCATTGTTTAAGCATTGATGTGCTTGTTACAATAACAATAACAGTAACATGGGCTGATCCGGTAAGCAATACTCACAACATGTGTGCAAATACCAAAACTGGGAAAACCAAATTAGTAAACCCTGGTGAGTATCACAGCTAAGTTTTTGTGTGCTTCCCCCACGTACCTTCAGGTAGTTGAAATAGCAAAAGGGGAGGAGAAAATACAGAACTAGCTAGAACTTAAAAGTGCTGTGACTGTTAAACAGGTCAGTTAAAATAGTTTTTAGTACAGTACAAAAACAGTAACAATAATTGACCTCATTCCCAACAAATGGAGACGTTACTGGCACCCACTTGAGCAAATCAATGAACAACGGGAGTACAAGTGATACATGTGATACAATGCATGACAGACGGTGGGTATTTAGCACAGTGGTCAATCACTTTCCTTGAATTTATGAGGTTGAGTTCAATCCTTAGCAAAAATCTATTAATTAGTTCTTCCAAAATAAAAGCATTGTACTGATAACTCTTGTTGGAAATACCTTAATAAAGGTATAATTGTTTTATCTAAAAAATACTGATGTAGAAAATCATACATCCAAAAAATATGTCAGGGTGAATTTATTCCAGGGCTTCTAAAATAAAATTAAAGCTGAGGGTTGGGAGTGAATGGGATGGAAGAGTGCAGGACTAATGCTAATGGTGGAGGGAAGCAGACACTCGGTGGTGAGTGTGATGTTAAAATATTGTATGCATGAAGCTATGTCATTAACAGTATTGTGAATCATGGTACCTCGGTTCTTTTTTAAAGGAAAAGCTGTGATCATTTCAATATGTCTTAGAATACAGGTAATAGTAATTAGAAAGGGGCTAGAGAGATATATGGCAGATAAGGAGCTTGCCCTACACCTAATCGACAGACCCTGTTCAATTCCTGGCACCACGTACAATTGCCTGAGCATCACCAAGAGTGACCCTTAAGAGAGACAGAGAGAGAAAGAGAGGAAACAGGGTTACCTGCTGTTGAGGCAGCCTGGGGGTGGGGTACATTGGTGGTGGAAATGGGGCACTGGTGGGGGGGGCTGGAATACTGTATTACCAAGAACCAATTGTGAACACCTTTGTAATTGTATGTCTCACAGTGGTATAATAAAAAATTAAAAAAATAAAAAAGAGTGACCCTTAAGCACTGAACCACGGAGTAACCCCAGAGCACTGCTTTGTGTGGTCCTAGAAACAAAGAATAATCAATATATAATTAGACATTATGAAACAGTTCTAAAAATACTAGCATGATTATGTTCCTTAAACCTTTGTGAATAAGGTACTTCATGTAGAATATTAAAATTGAAGTGAAATTGGGTCTGGAGAGATAGTACAGTGGGTCAGGCACTTGCCTTGTATGCAGCCAACCTGGGTTCAGTACCCAACACCTCTTATGGTTCCCTGAGCACCACCAGGAGTGATCCCTGAGCATCATTGGGTATGATCCCATAAGGAAAAAAATTAAGTGAAATTAATAAGTGTGAGGCAAGGAAATTCTCTTATTACTGTTTATCAACTTTGTTTTAGAGGTTCTAAAAGTTGAAGGAATGAAAGCGGAACGACAGCACCCAACTTCTTTGGATAATACTCAGTACCTTATTCTAGGAGTTTAATTTCTGTGTTTAAGAATTACTTGACTAAGTAAATTTCCAGTGATTTTTCAGTAACTCTACCTAGTCTCATTTTAAAGTTTTTTTCACATGACCTATATTATTTTCACATTAAAAAGTTTTAAAAAATTTTGTTTGAGGTGATGGAGGTAACTGAAAGGGCTGGAATACTGCATGCCCCCTGTGATCCCAACCCCCAAATTCACCTCCTTCCCTTCCCTCCCCACCTCCACTCTGAGTATTACTGTGGTGTCCCCTGAGTATTGCTGCATGTGATTCTGGTGACTCCCGGGCATCATCAGGTATTGTCCTGGTGGTCCCAGCACCACTAAGTGCAAGCACAAAAACCATCTTGTCTGCAGTGCTGTTAAAAGTGCTTTACTCCTGGGCATCGCTGGGGAGACACCTCCCCAGCCCGTTTTGTTGGAGCTCTTCTTAGTGATGAAAAGTGGAGCTGCTTGGTTAGTAAAGGAAAGGGAGATTTGTAGTCATGTTTCTTGTCTGCGCCTTCCTCCCATAGGTGCTGAGCATGCTGTGTGCAACTTTGAAGATTACAACTGTTGCATTTTATGCAGTTGCTTTTTGGTGGGGGCGACTGGGGAGGAGTCCACACCCAGTGGTGTTCCAGGGACTGCTTCTCGCTCTTCTCAGAGATCCCTGCTGGAGGTGCTTGGGGACCCATCTGTAGTGCCTCTGTCGAGCCAAAGTCAGCTGCATGCAAGGCAAGTGTCTAAACCTAAGTACTAGCCAGTTGTTGCAGTTTTTTTTTTTTTTTTTTGGATTTGGGCCAGACCCAGTGATATTCTGGAACAGTCTGTTGGGGCTCAAACCCAGACCTCTTGCATACAAAGTATGCACATAAATCCTTGAGGTGTCTTGACCCTTGGGTAATTTTCTGTGCTACAGTCCTTAACAGTGATTCACAAATAGAGTTGCTTTTACAGAACAGTCACTAGTTTTATAAGATGTTATTGAAAAGATGTCAGTTTCTTTTTGGTTATGGTAAATGTTTTTTTCACTGAAAGATGATATAAACCTCTCCCTTCATAACTCCTCCTAGGAATTTAATTCTATATTTGGGAGGTAGCGAATTGTGTTTCTACAGTTCCACAGTTGAAATTTCCCAGGAACTTTTACATTTTAGAAGTTGAGTTGCTCAGTTATATTATGGGCACAGGCCTTTGCAATCTAAGTCTAGATCACTTCAGTCAAATAGTTGTGTTTCATTTCTGGAGATTATTCTAGAAGTTCTAGGGTTCCCAAAGCCAATTTCATATTGTGCAAAGAATAAGGACTTTCTGTAGAAACAAAAGAATAACAAATGTTAAGAATTAGTGACCAAATATTCCACCTGAATCCCAAGAGCAACTAGAGTAGATTCCAGGTTGGAATTCTGGTTCACTGGGCATTCAGGTAAATTTAACTTTTCCTTCCTTCCTTCCTTCCTTTCTTCCTTCCCTTCCTTCCTTCCTTCCTTCCTTCCTTCCTTCCTTCCTTCCTTCCTTCCTTCCTTCCTTCCTTTCCTTCCTTCCCTTCCTTCCTTCCTTCCTTCCTTCCTTCCTTCCTTCCTTCTTCCTTCCTTCCTTCCTTCCTTCCTTCCTTCCTTCCTTCCTTCCTTCCTTCCTTCCCTCCTTCCTTCCTTCCTCCCTCCCTCCCTCCCTCCCTCCCTCCTCCCTCCCTCCCTCCTTCCTCCCTCCCTCTCCTCCCTCCCTCCCTCCCTCCTTCCTCCCTCCCTCCTCCCTCCCTCCCTCCCTCCCTCCCTCCTCCTCCCCCCCTCCCTCCCTCCCCTCCCTCTCTCCTCCTCCCTCCCTCCCTCCCTTCTTCTCTTCTTTTCTTTCTTTTTCTTTTCTTTTCTTTTCTTTTTCTTTTCTTTTCTTTTCTATTTTTTTGGGGTCATACACGGCAATGCTCAGGGATTACTCCTGGCTCTGCACTCAGGAATTACTTCTGACGGTGCTTGGGGATGTTCACCATATGGGATGCTGAACCTGGGTCAGCCGCATGCAAGGCAAATGCCCTCCCCACTGTATTATTGCTTCAGCCCATCAGGTAAACTTTCTGAATGCTGCAGATAACACCAGCCATGAGGAATGTCAGAAGGATTATAAAAAAAATGTGGAAGAGTTTATGGATTCATAGATATTGGAGTTAGCTAGAAAAATTGAGGATCTAGTCCCGTTTACAGGTAAAAAAACAAAACTCTTAAGTTTCCAAATACTTTTTTTGGACCAGAACTCACAAGATCTCTTTCACAGCAGCAGTTTAAGAATAAGTAATATCTGGCCTGTGAAGTCATCTCATTCTTGCTGTCAAAACTAAGGGCAATTCTCCCTTTTTCTGGTTCTTCTTAGGTTTTTATATACCTGGTGCTTCTTAGAGTCTTATATACCTGGGGCTATAATCAACTGTAAAGTTGATTGGCTTTTTTTATCATTTGGGGAGCCTGACTAACACATTGGCAACTTTAATTGTTTTTCCTCTTATCAACAAAGACTTGAAGTAGTTAGTTCTGTAAGGTTGTTGGTTCACACCTTTGCACATGCTTTTGGCCATGTAGCTAGTTTTGACTAGTGAAGCAGCTGTGGAGTAATATATGGCATGGAAGGGGAAGATCTTGTCTTTCCTTAGCTGAAATGAAAAAAAAATTAAATTTTGGGGCTGGAGCTATAGAATAACGGGTAGGATGCTTGCCTTGCCTAAGACTGACCAGGTTTGATCTCTAGTACCCCATGTTTCCCAAGGCCTTGCTAGGAGCCTTCTCAGAGTGTAAAGCCAGGAATAAACCCTGTGTGGCCCCAAAATAAAACAAAATAATTTAAATTTCTTGTGATTATTAGGGCTGCAGCATCTAAATTAGGAATTTTGTTTATCAGCATGAAAACTGTGTGTTGTGTAATTCTTCTGTATTTGGTGGTTTTTTTTTTATTGAAACACCATGATTTACAAAGTAAAAGGTTTTCGTTATACTGCTGATAGAAAGTTTCATACTTCAACACCACTCCCACCACCAGTGTGTTCCCACCACCAAAGACCCTCATTTCCCACCCACCCCAGTCCCCATGCCTGCTTCCATCAGCTGGCACTGATTGTATCATTTCACTTGTATCATTTGTCTTCCCATTGTTCATCAATTTGCTTGTGTAGGCACCAGTAACATCTCCATTCGTTGGGAATGAGGTCCATTATTGTTACTGTTTTGGCCATATCGAATACACCATAGGTAACTTGTCAGAATCTGCTGTAGTTCTGGGTTCATCCCAGGAGGCCCAATCTTTTTTTCTGTGTCAGACCATCAACCATCCAGGGCCCATGGTGCAGAGCCCTGGGTGTAGACAAGCCTGTAGTTAAACACGTTTGCTGATTTTATTTTCTTGCAAAAACAGACTCAGTGAAAATAAACCAAGGCAGGTTTCTAACAGCTAACCATCATCTAGATGCCAGTCACCAGAAGTAAATTTAATGTCTGGTAAACAGTAGGACATCCATCCCATCACCACTCAAACAGGAAGTTGTATGCAAAGTAATTAATAAAAAAAGTATCTACCAGGGTAAGCAAAATTGATAAATCTTTTTTTAAAATATTTTATTATACTACTATGAGATATACAATTACAAAGATGTTCATGTTTGGGTTTTGGTCATACAGTGTTCCAGCACCCATCCCTCACCCAGTGCCCATTTCCCACCACCAATATCACCAATTCCTCCCCCTCCCTAGCCTGCCTCTATGGAGGATTCTTTTTTTTTAAGTATTTTATTATACCACTGTGAGATATACAATTACAAAGATATACAATTAAAAAGTTTTTTAAAAATATTTTATTATACTACTATGAGATATACAATTACAAAGATGTTCATGTTTGGGTTTCGGTCATACAGTGAAAATTGATCCGTCTTAACAACCATATAAATGTCTATCAAGGGGCCAGAGAGATAGGCACTGATTGTATTGACCGTTAAAGCACATACATGGCAATGTTATTGATGTATTAATTTTCTTCCCTGTTCTTCATTATGGGAGATCTGGCCCAATTCTGTTCCTCAGTTTACTATCTGAGTTTCTAGAACGTGATTGGTTCCATTAGTTTGATGTACCTCGTGTTGTTTTTAAAATTTGTCAGTTATTTTGGAATTTGTCATTATAACACTAATTCTAATTTAACTTAGTTCAATTTTGTTGACTTTTTTGGTTATTGTCTTATTAGAATTTAATTCAAGCTCATTTTATCTAGTAAAAGTCAGTATCTCAAAATACCATTTTTATTCTAAGAAATATGTTACCTGCCATAAATCTCATGTAAGTATTGATCCAAATTTTGGAAAATCCACATTTTTGCATATACCCAAGCAAAGACCCAAACTTGTCTGACCCAACCATTACTTTTAGCAGAAAGAAGATAGTAACATGTTTATTTCCTAAAACTGAAAAATGAGTAAACATATAATAAAAAGTGCATAAACGAACAAGGATTGTTATTATTAGGCATATTTTTAAAAAATTGATTATGGGATAGCTACCCTGTTTTGGTCAGGGGCATACTACACAGTGCTCAGGGACTACTTCCAGCTTGCTGCTTTGAGGTTGCTTCTGGTGATGCTTAGGGGACTAAGTTGGACTTGCTGCATATAAAGCATGAGCTCCAGCCCTTTGATTTATCTTCCCTAGCCTGGGGAATGATCTTTAAAACAATATTCTCTAGGGGTCAAAGCGATAGCACAGCAGGTAGGGCATTTGCCTTGCACACGGGTGACCTGGGTTCAATCCCTCGCATCCAAGTTGTTTCCCAAGTACCACCAGGAGTAATTTCTAAGTGCAGAGCTAGGAATAACCCCTGAGAATCACCAGGTGTGACAAAAAAGAAAAAAAGGTTCTCGAAATTAGAATGAAATATCTTGAATTTGGAAGAAAATTCAAAATCTGAAGAAAATGATCTATTAATATATTTTAAAAAGTAAATAATTTTCTCAAGATTTATGCTTAATGCTTGCAAAATAACTGCACTTCTTTATGGAAAGTATATGCCATGTTAATAGTGTTTTCCCAGGGTGGATGATACTGCTCTTAGGAGTAGCAGCCGATTGTGACCATGGATGCAGTTGGGGGAGAGTGATTGACAAAGTCTCTAACGTTGGTGTGCTTAAAAAAGTCAGATATCCTGGGGCGGGTGATAGCCCAGCGGGTAGGGCTTTTGCCTTGCACGCGGCGGCCCATGCCGGCCAGGGTTCAATCCCGGCATTCCATATGGTCCCCGAGCACTGCCAGGAGTAATTCCTGAGTGCAGAGCCAGGAGAAACCCCTGAGCATTGCTGGGTGTGACCCAAAAAAAAAAAAAAAAAAAAAAAAAAAAAAGTCAGATATCCAAGACTTATGGAGTAATTTTTTTCTCTTTTTGTTCTATATTATTTTAATGAAGATCTAAGTTTTTATTGAATAATGTGATACAGAATAAGTTACAAAATTGTTAATAATTTTCAGTCATACAATGTTCCAACATCCATCCCTTGAGCAGTGCACATTTCCTGTCTTCAGTGTCCTCGGGTTTCCTCCCCATCCCTGTAGCCTTCTGTGCTTCTGTGGCATACAGGACTCTCCTCTCTCTCTCTCCTTTCTCTCTCTCTCCTTTCTCTCTCTCTCTCTCTCTCTCTGTCTCTCTGTCTCTGTCTCTCTCTCTCTCTCTCTCTCTGTCATTTTCCTTTTTAGGAACTGTGATTTGCAACTCCTGGCTCTGCACTCAGAAATTACTCCTGGAGGTGCCCAGGGATCATATGAGATGCTGGGGATCGAATCCAAGTCAGCTGCATGCAAGGCAAATGCCCTACCTGCTGTACTATCATTCTGGCCCCCTGAATAATTTATTTTCTACAAAGGGGGTGGTAGGCCAAATAAATTTGGGAACCTCTGCAATAGTGATATATACAGTTCAATTTGTTATTGTCTTGAATTGATTATTAGGAATTTCTAGCAAATAAGTTTCCATAGCTACTTAATTTGAGTTGTTTACCATAACTATCTCTCTGTAGCATATACAGTCATTTGGTACTTAAGAAATTCCATGAAATATTAATAGTAGGGACATTAGAAATATAAAATGAATATTTTGCTGCAAATGTTATATGTAATTTTTATATATGTAATGTATTTAAATGCCAAATTACATGTACATATGTATAAAATTTTAATTTATTTTTATTTAAATAAATAGGATAAAAACTCATTTTGCATATAAAATGAGTAACTGTGCATACGTTCACAAGACCAAACAGCATGTCTTTAGAACTTTCATGCAGTTGTCGCAGCATCATGCTTTTTGTCGCAGACACTCAGTGTGGAAATGGTTTATACCTTTCCTCTTTTCCAACACCACTGAATGAAATTAGTCCCTGGGTTACCTCTTCATTATTTTCTTTTCTCACATATCCTTTTTTATTCCTATAGTTTTATTCCCTATCAACTACTTTAATAATTCATTTTGGGGGTGGGGAGCACACTTGGTATTGCTCAGGGGCTGCTGTAAGCTTAGAGTTCAGTGATTGCTCCTGGCTATATGGGGAGGACCATGCAGATTGAGGATTGAATTGGGGCCTCCTGATGCAGAGCATTTGTTTCAACTGCTTCCAATGAACAATAGTTCCTTAATAATTATCCTTGATGCTAGTTTATTCCTGATACCCTAGCATTGTCAACAAATGAATTTAGTCAAAAGTACTTTTTTTTTTCTCTTTTTGGGTCACACCCGGCGATGCCCAGGGGTTACTCCTGGCTCTTCACTCAGGAATTACTCCTGGTGGTGCTCAGGGGACCATATGGGATGCTGGGGGGTCGAAAACAGGTCGGCTGGAGTGCAAGGTAAACGCCCTACCTGCTGGACTATCGCTCCGTTCCACATTTAGTTTTTTAAACTTTCACTGTATCACTGTCTTCCCTTCATCATCGATTTGCTCGAGCGGGCACCAGTAACATCTCCATATGTCCTGTCTCATGCTAGTAGAGCCCAAGGGCATGTGCTTGCTCCAGGAACATAAAGAGCCTCAAACCATTCCATCAGGTCATGGGAATGAGGTGAGGTCTATAATTGTTTCTGGTATTTGGCATATCAAATATCACATGGGAGGCTTGCCAGGCTCTGCCGTGCAGGTGGCATACTCTTATAGTCACCTCTAAATTCAGCATTTATTTTTGAACCACGTGGTCACAAGTGGCCGCTCGAGCCGGGCTGTAATAGGCTCTTCTGCTGGATGGAGTTCTGATGAGAGGGAAGTCCGAATGTGGAAAATGGCGGCCCTCATGGAGTGGGGGGGTCGTCTGGCTTGTTGCGAGACTGCTGGGGTGGCAGGCCAGGGTTAGAACCCGCCATCCCTCCCGGGTGTCTCATGAGCAGCTGAGCACACCCATGTCTGTGAGTCTCTGGATCAGCATACTTGGGCTGGACTTGAAAAAGAATGCTGCAGGGTGGGTCCGATGAGCTGGGCTGTAAACTTTACCTTTTTAAATGTTTTTTGGGCCACGTCCAACAATGCACAGGACTTATTACAGGCTTTGGGCTCAAGAATTACTCCTGGCAGTGCTCTGCTGGGGCAATCATATGGGATGCTGGGGATCGAACCTGGGTCAACTGCGTGCAAGACAAGGACCTTACTCTCTGTATATCTCTCAGGCCCTTAATGGGGTCTTTCAGGTCAAGGTTATTCACATGTTGCAGTCTTCTCATGACATTAGTGGGGAGTGTCGTGGGAATTACTTTCAGCATATTCACTTGCTTGTGGGCAATCTGAGTTTGCAGGTTATTGAACTGAGAAAGGACTGCCATTTCTTGCTGACCTGGTTTTTTGTTGTTTTCTTCTGCCGTCCCACTCACACAGGGAAGGCATGAGCTCAACAAAATCTGAGCCACATCCTGGCCTCTTGCTGACCTTTGGCAAGAGTCTTGTCTAGTTCTTAGCCACACAGTCCTCTTAGCTCACAAGGCAAGAAAGGATAATCAGTGGAAGCTTATCCTCTCTCATGTTGTGAACCAAGTTTGGAGTTGATATCCCATCAATTCTGCTATTTCAATTTTTTTAAATAGATATACCCCACTCACAGGAAGGAATTAAGCAAGGTTGAGTGTGAGGAGTCAAGGTTTTTGGGGTACCATCTCAGAGTGTTTGCTACAGTATACATTTTCATATATGAGTAATCTTGAAAAATAGCTTGTACTAATAATTTAATGCAGATATAGTTAGTAAGAGTGAACTTCATGTAGCTGAAATAAATTTTCATTACCTGGTAGAACTTGGGGGGCTGTTACTGGCTCTGTGTTTAGGGTTCCAGTTGTGCTCAGGACCGTTTAGTGCTGGGGATTGAATTGGGTTTCTTGCATGCAAAGCATGCATGCAGCCCTTCAGCTATTCTTCTGACTCTTAAAGTAGCACATTTTTATAAATATGTGCACTATTCAGATAATTAAACTGGGGAAATTTCTGCTATTTTATTCAGATTATAAATCAGATAACATCTTGGGAGTCAGAACTATAGTACAGTGTAGGATTTTTGCTTTGTACATGACTGACCATGGTTCAATTCCTGTGTCACATATGGTTCCTGAAGCCCTGCCAGGAGTGATCCCTGAGGGAAGAGCCAGGAGTAACCCCTGAGTACAGCAGTGTGTGACCCCCACACAAAAACCAAACAAAAGTAAATAATGTGCTTTAATGCTGTTAATATATAATTATAAATGTAGAACATGTATATTTTATATATTTTAGCTATTCTTGTCTCTCCCTGCACTTAGAAGTGACCTTGGAAACTAAAACCAAAGGGTACCTGGACTCCTGGCTTGGTTAATCAGAGCCCTTTTTTGGTCTTTTTTTTTTGTTTTGTTTTGTTTTTGGCCAAAGGCTGCCATGCTCAGGAGTTACTTCTGGATTACTCAGGATTTATTCCTGGTGGTGTTTGGAGACCATGTGGTGTGGCATACCAGAAATCAGACCTGGGTCAGTTGTGTACAAGGCACTGCCTACTGTACTGTCTCTCCAGCCAGAATCCCTAATTTTTTAAATGTGGGACCCAGACAAAGATAATTTTTTTTAAAAACTCCTCAAATGATTTCAGTCTATAGTTAAACTACTAATAAGATTGCTTCTTAATGGAAATAATGAAGTATGTACCAACGTACCTCTGATGTAGCACTAACTGAAAAAAAGCAAATGCTTTCATGGATGAGCTTTCTTTTGGCATGCATTTATTATAATATCTGGATGTACACTATTCATGATGGATAAAAAAAAGTCAAGCTTAGAGTAAGAGATGACATGTTGTAGTTAAATACTGCAATGATTTGAAAGCACCCAAATCAGAGGGAGAAAACGAAAGTAGACTAAAATAGGTAAGGTCATTTGTAATAAGATTGTGGGTGCATTATGATAATGTGGTAATATGCATTAATAATTTGATAGGTTCTGATCTGAGCTCTGATTTGATTCGATTTGAAATTAAGACAATTTTTTGGTTTTATTCTGTCAGCTCTGTCAGCTGGCTAGTGTCTACATGAGGAGCACTGAATATATTTGAAAATATCTGGCTTCACTCCTAATTTAGTTAGATTAAATGGGAATAAAGTAATATAACTTTAAAAATATAACTTTTTTAGCATCTTTTTTTAGGATCTTTTTTTAGCATCCTCATGATGCTATTGCACAGGAAGACTTTTGAAAGAACTGCTTTATATAGGATCATTTATGATCCTCGAACTTAATTTTTAGTTAGAGGATTTATAAAGATGTCAGGTATTGTTTTTGCTATAGAGGACAAATGATAGTGAACAAGATTAAACAGGAAGTAGTTTCACTCAAGTACTATTTGGGAAATTAAATATTTCATGATGGGGGAAATAAGGTATAAATAGTTTGTAATGAAATCATTGGAAATTAACACTTGGAAGAAAATAAAGCAGTGTGTATGGCTAGTTAATGAGTAGAGTGAGGAGTAGAATTGGAAGGTAGATTGTTATTTTAAATCAGGTTATGAAAGATTAGCCTGAGGTTTTGTCATTTGAGAAGTTGAGGAGTAAACAGACCAGAGAGACAGCAGAGCAACCCGTAGGCAAGAGTAGAACACCACTGATTCCCAATGTTGTAGACTGAATTGTGTCTTCCCGAGTTGTGAATGTTGAAGTCTCAAGTCCTCATTGTTACTGTATTTGCAGCTAGGGTTTTTAGGAGGCCGTAATGTTGTAGGCCCTGATGCAAGCAGTTGGTGGCTTCATAAGAAATATGTCTCTTTCCAGAACCGTATGAAGACAGAGTGGTGTACTTACCTAAAGCCGAAAACTGCCAGATTCCAGCCTTCAGAACTTGGAGGAAACTAATTTCTGTTGTTTAAGCCTCCCAATCTATGACTTTTTTTATGGCTACCATAGCAGATGAATATATGGGAACAGAGGGATCCTCCAGGGAAAGTATAGGAGATGAAATGTCATGAGAGAAATGATACAGGGTTTGGGCAAAGCAAGAATTAATTTTTTTCTTTCCGTTTTGTTTTCTTTTTTTGTCCACACCCAGCAATGCTCGGACTACTTCTGACTCTGCATTCAGGAATTACTCTTGGTGGTGCTTGGGGACCATATGGGATGCCTGGGATCGAACCTTGGTTGGCCACATATAAGGCAAATGCCCTATCTATTGTATTATTGCTCTGGTCCCAAGAATTAATGTTTTAAAAACATTTGGGATGTCAAGGATCAAACCAAATTTTCTGCATTTGCATATAACTTTCACTTTACCACTCAGTCACCACCCCAGTTCTGAAGGTAGAGGGCTAAAGATATGCTGTTGATTTAGATGTTGGTGTAAAAGAAGGAAAAATAAATACTACTTCCAAATATTCAGTCTGAACAACTGTATAAATGGAGTACTGTTTATTGTGATAGGAAGACTGTTAAGAACAGGCGAGTGACAGAAGGGAGGAATTTAGATCACCAAAAGTTACTTTGAGAGAGAGAGGGAGAAAGAAAAGAGATAAAGAACCTGCCATAGTAGCAGGCTATGGGAGGGGGGGAGGAATTGGGGACATTGGTGGTGGGAAATGGGCACTGGTGGAGGGCGGGGTGCTGGAACTATGTGACCGAAACCCCAAACATGAACAATGTTGTAATTGTATATCTCACGGTGGTATAATAAAATAATAATTAAAAGAAGTTACTTTGAGATGCAATGGGTTCAAATCTTAAGATGTTAACTAGACATCTTATGTGAGATGTTAAGAGGAAATTGTGATACAAACTTCAGATATAGATACAAACTTAAAAAAATCTGAGCCTGGCACATCCCTACAGTTTTTATTTAACTCAGGAATGGGGTTTTAGACATTATTATTTTAATTTGATTAGTGATTCAGTTAAACATTTTAGAGATGGGATATGCCAGGGTATAATTGACATACAATATGTGCATATAATTAAAGTGTACAACTTGATAAGTTTTGACATCTGAAGCCAGATCCACAATTAATTGAACCTATCCATCATTAGAAGTTTCTTTGTATTACTTTTCAGTTCTCCTTCTTGTGCCCCTCCCTCTAATCAGTCAGGTAGCTAACAAGCTGCTTTTTTTTAGTTTTTATTTTCTAGAACTTTATAAATGAATTATACAGTATGTATTGTCATATGGGACTTTTTATTGATCTGATTATTATGTTATTGAATGTATCAGTACTTTTTATTCAGTTGCATAGTTACATCACAATATCTTTATGCGGTTTTTTGCCATAAAAGTAATATGCATATACAAGTCTTTATTTTATGTTTATTTTCTCTGAATAAGTGTCAGAATATAATTACAAGTTCATATGGAGCTCATATTTCATATTTCACCATGAACACTAGTGGGGTTAATGTGTGTGTATGCATGAGCATACACACACATTCCACAGAAAAAACCATTATGGCTAGAATACTCGGGTACAATTCATAATTGTTTATGTATTTTATAGTTGTGGTGCCAGGGATTGAACCTATCTTTACACACGAGCACTTCCATCCAGTTATATCTCTGACAATAGAACAGTTACCTATGTGGCACTGAGGAGAGAGTACAAACAACTGGAGCTCTTGGCTCATGTGTGCTAGACTAATATTTTTCAATTAGGGCCATACGGAGCCTTGTAGGACTCGATATTCCATCAGGGCTAAAGGTGAAAACCACATAAGTGAGAAGCCACTATATCAGCTTAGGAACCAGCAAGTAGGACAGGGAGCTTCAGGAAGGAAATAAGGTTGGAAAAGGGGCCATAGTTAGAAAAATGTTGGAACACTACCACAAATGTGTGGGAGCTGAGATTAGGTAAGACAGAGAAAGGAACAATGGGCCAATAATTGTGGAAAGTCTATTACAATCCACAACATGTAAGAGAGGGAAGAGAGAAAGAGAAAGAAAGAAAAGAGATGGAGAACCTGCCATGGAGGCAGGCTAGGGGAGGGTATCGGGGACATTGTTGGTGGGAGGTGGGCACTGGTGGAGGGATGGGTGCTGGAACACTGTATGACTGTAACCCAAACATGAACATTTTTGTAATTGTCAAAAAATAAATAAATTTTAAAAAATATCGGAAAACACTGTACTAGGCACACTCACATGCCAGGGAATGCTGGAGTTCCAAGCAGTAAGGAACAAGTTCTCTTTTATGTCAAGGGCCAGCAGCGAGCAGATAAAATTCATGAGTTTAGTGCAGGTCCAAGACTTATTACTTATCATGAATAATTAAACAGACTCTACTAATACAATCCAAGATCAAGAGAACCCCAAACTTCCAGTTCCTGAACTTCTAATTCCTGGCTGGACCCAGACCATGTGGTTAGGTTGGGATCCAAAACCAAGATGGAGCCTTCTTCTCTAGAACACAAGTTTTCTTACTTCCAAGGTGCCATATACCCAAGCCTGTCCCACGAAGGAAGGGGCTATGCAAAGACAAAAACCAGTACTCACATGCAGATCTCCAGGTAAACATACCTAGCCCAGGTCTAAACCTGGCAGTTAGCATTTGTTCTCCTCTTGGACTCCTGCAGAAGGCACTGAGGAGATGGGGGGGAAGGGCGGTCACATTTGGAAACAAAGGCAACTCAGGATTTAATACATGAGGAAATAGCATTATAACTTCTTAACCATGAATGTCAAGCAGTCAGAAGGATCTCCAAACCTCCACAAGGTCCATATCTATTCCAGAATAATATTGCGTGCTCTGCCTTTATTATTACTAAGAGTCATATTCGCTTGCCTGGGGGCAAATTTAGCATGTCTCCCTCCCTTGATCTTATTTTTTTTTGTATTTTTTGGGGGGGTTATGCCTGGCAATGCTCAGGGGTTTCTCCTGGCTCTTTACTCAGGAATTACTCCTGGCGGAGCTCCAGGGTCCATATGGGATGCCTGGGATCGAACCTGAGTAGGCTGCGTGCAAGGCAAACACCCTACCTGCTGTGCTCATCACTTCCTCCCCCAAAAGTTATATTGTAAATGTTTGTATGAATCTTGAGCTTTCAGAAAGAATCAGTAAATATGATTGTGAAAAAGGAGTTAGTGAGGAAGGGGAAAATTTTTTAAGTATTTGGTGTTTTAGAAGTATCTTAAGAAAATATTTCCACAAGGAAAGGAATGATTCTTGACTCAATACTTGAAAAGACAGGCCAAGGGGCCGGAGCGATAGCTCAGCGGGTAGGGAGTTTGCCTTGCAAGTGGCGGCCCATGCCGGCCGGGTTCGATCCCGGCATCCCATATGGTCCCCGAGCACCGCCAGGAGTGATTCCCTGAGTGCAGAGCCAGGAGGGAACCCCTGAGCATTGTCGGTGTGACCCAAAAAGCAAAAAAAAAAAAAGAAAAAGAAAAGACAGGCCAAGATGATTATTGATCATTGGATATGGTATGACCGGATGGTAGTGACCTTGAATGAAATAATCTTTTTTTTTTTGCTTTTTGGGTCACACCTGGCTATGCTTAGGGATTACTCCTGGCTCTGCACTCAGGAATTACTTTCTCCTGATGGTGCTCAGGGGACCATATGGGATGCCAGGGATCGAACAGGTTGGCTGTGTGCAAGGCAAACACCCTGCCCACTATCACTCTGGCCCTGAAAGAAATAATCTTAGTCAAAAGATACATAAACCTAATTGTTGTGAACTCTGAGCAAATGGAGAACAGAAGTTTGGAGCGAGAGAGCAACATATAGGGTACCTTCCTTGACAGAGCCTGTTTTGATTCCCAGCACACCCATAAGGTCCTCAGGGCCCTGCTGGGAGTGATTCATTAACTCTGAGCCAGGAGAAGCCCTGAACAAAGTTGGTTGTGCTCACTCCTTCCTCAAATGAAAGTGTGGAGAGTATGTATAAACAAGTCTTTAATATTTATAGTGGGAAGTAATGGGCAGTGACAGAAAGGTAATGTCAGTTTAGGGAAGTTTTCTTTTTTAAGGTTGAATTATTACAGTGTATTGCAAGTCTAGTCTGTATTACAAGTCTAGTCTTTCTTAGACTGAAAGAACTAAGCTAGTAGAGAATAAAATATAATTTTGAGGAGACTTGAAGGCTAATGACAGGAATGGTATCCTGGAGTAGAAGTATCAGTGGGTAAAGCATGGTTGGTTTTAAATACAGAGAGGGGAATACAGATATATAAGCACGGGTGGCAGCTTGTGGAAATCTAATTGAATTGCTTTAATTTTCTCTGTGTATTAAGAATCAAGGTCTTCTGTGATAAATTAGCATGCAATAAAAGTAAATTTTACTCAGTGCTTTACCCCCAGTGCTTGGAGCAGTCTCATATGAGAATTTGTCAAATGAATATGCCATTGGGCTACACTGGCACGCGGTAAGGTCAAATGGAAATGTTACTGGCGCCCGCTCGAGCAAATCGATGAATAATGGGATGTCAGTGATCAAGTGATCAGGTGATCAAATGAATATAAGGATGAGTAATCTTGAAGTGGAGAAGGCAAGAAGACAAGCAGATAGTGTAGAGAGGGCTGCTGCTGTGGGGTAGGAATTCAGTCTCACCTTCCAGGAATATAGAGAACATAATGTGCTGTTTCCAGCAGAAGTGTGTGATTTTAAAAATGACAGTATATTCTTCAATGTGTACCAGTCTTTCTCATACGAGGTGATACCTCATTGTTTGATTTGCATTTCTCTGACGATAAATGATACATACCACCTTTTTTGTACAACTTTTGGTCATCTATCTGTATGACTCTATTTTGACTGTATTTTGGTCATCTATCTGTATAAGAAAGTGTTCAGCTTTTCTCCCCATTTTTGATGTTGTTTGCTTTCTAGTTAAGTGTTTTTGTTTTGATTTGGTTTTGGTATTTGGTTTGATTTTTTTTTTGAGCCACACCTAGTGGTACTCAGGCTTACTCCTGGCTCTGTACTCAAGGATCACTACTGGCAGGCCGGGGATCATATACAGTGCCATGTATTAAACCCAGGGTCAGTAATGTACAAAGTAAGCGCCTTAACCCCTATACCATCTCTTTGGCCCTTTGTTATCAAGTTTTACTAGTGCTTTTTAATGACTTGAATATATCTGATGTGTTACATGAGTGGTAAGCGAATAGTTTCTCCCAATCTTCAGGGTTTCTTTTCTAGCCATTGTTTATTCTTTGGTTTGTGGATTTTTTTTAAATTTTGGGTGGGAGGTGGTGAGGGTCACACCCAGCAATGCTCAGGGGTTACTCCTGACTGCACTTTGGAATTACTCTTAGCAGTGCTCAAGGGCTCATTTGGAATCAACCCCAGGTAAGCAACAGGTAATGCAAATGCCCTACCCACTGTACTATCTCAGGCCCCGTAGGTCATTGTTTCTTTCACAGTGCAGATATTTTTAAATTTGATTTATTTACATTTTGCTGCTGTTTGCTTGACAAGTGGCATTGGGTCATTGAAAATGCCTCCAGATTTATTGTCAGGAAGGGTTCTACCTCATTTTTCTCAATTCAGTTTATAGAATCATATTAAATATCAAAATCTCAATCCATTTTGAATTGACTTTTGTGGGCAAAAGTCTGAATTCAGTTTTTTTTCACATGGCGGCTGACAAGGCTATCAGCACCATTTGTTGAATAGACTTTCCTTGTTACAGTTCATACACCTAGATTGTTTGTTGAAGCTCAGTTGTTCATATGCCTAAAGAGTCTCTAGACTCTCAGTTCTGTTCAATTGACCTGGGAGTCTGTTTTCCACTAAAACACTATGTTGATAAAAATAGTTTTGTGGTATAATTTAAAGTTAATGAAATGTTAGCTGATCAGCCCCTATGTAAAATAGTAAGGATATTTGCCAAAGAATTAAGAATTGCACTCCCAGTGATTTAGCAGTTCCACTTCTTGACACCTACCTCAAGGGGCCAAAAGCATAATTTTAAAATGATTTTCATTGCAGCTCTATATTCATAGTAACCAAGTTTGGGAAAGAGCCCAACTGTCCAAGAACAGATGAGTAGATTAGGAAAATGTGGATTAAGATACAATAGTTAACTCAGCAGAATAAAGACCTTGAGATCAAATATAAAGTACACTGAGGAAATCATAGATAGAATGCTCTAAGACCTAGGCCTCAAAGGAGTCTTCAGCAGGGGCGGAGCAATAGTCCAGCGGGTAGGGCGTTTGCCTTGCACGCGGCCGGCCTGTGCTGGCCCAGGTTCGATCCCTGGCATCCCATATGGTCCCCTGGGCACTGCAAGGAGTAATTCCTGAGTGCAGAGCCAGGAGAAACCCCTGAGCATTGCCGGGTGTGACCCAAAAAGCAAAAAAAAAAAAAAAAGTCCAGCAAATCAGTGACATCGACAGAGCCTACAGAATTAAGACTAAACAAATGAGACTCGTCAAACTTAAAAGTCTCGGTATGCCAAAGAAACCTGGGTTAAAACTGAAGGGCAGCTGTGTGGGAGAAAATATTCATGGGAGTGGGGGGAGGTGGAAATATTGGAGGGAACCTGGGAACATTGGTGGAGGCAAGTTGATGCTGGTGGTGGGAATCAGAACTGCAGTGTTATATGTCTAAAACTCGGCTGTGAATAACTTTGTAAATCATGGTGCTTGAATAAAAAAATTTTTTTAAGGAAATGAGTTAGGAGGCTCAAGCAATAGTACAACAGGTAGGACGTTTGCCTCATACATGGCTGACCGGGTTTGATTCTGGGCACCTCATAGGGTTCCCCAAGACCTGCCAGGAGTGATTCCTGAGCTCAGAACCAGGAGCAAAAACTGCCAGATGTAACGTCAAAAGAAAATGTGGATTATGGATCAGAGAGAGGCATTTTCAGGTAATGCTGGTAAGGCATTTGCCTTTTACATGGCTGAGATGGATTTAATTCTCAGTGCCCCTTATAGTCAGGTGGAAACTTGACCAAAACAAGGGAAGAAATTGTGGTGTATATAAACATAGTGGAATATATGCCACAGAAGAAAAGGAAAATGTAGTATGTTTGTATAATGGATTACTGTACAGCTATCAGAAAAAGACGAAGTCATGAAATTTACCACTATTTCTATGAAACTGAAGAGTATAATGTGTGAAATAACTAAGGTGAGGGACAAATACTCAGAGTTTTGTTTTGGCTGTAAAGAAATTGACCAAGGCAATAGAACCTGAGAATTGGCCTACAAAGCTGAGTTTACTGAGGCTAGAGAGAAGTACTCCAGGGTCTTTGGGAATGGGCCACGGGTTGTAGCTGGAGAGAAGCTAACACTCTGGTGATGAATGTGATGTCAGAACACTATGCATGAAACTCTTGTCATTAGCTTATTGTAAATCACAGTGCCTCAATAAAAATTAGAGAAAAATGTTTGAAATAGTTCTTTAAAACAGCATTTTTTTTTTTTTTTTTTTTTGCTTTTTGGGTCATACCTGGCAATGCTCAGGGGCTACTCCTGGCTCTGCACTCAGGAACCACTCCTGACAGTGCTCGGGGAACCATATGGGATGCCGGGGATGGAACCCGGATCGGCACAGGCCGGCCATGTGCTAGGCAAACGCCCTACCCGCTGGACTATTGCTCTGGCCCAGAACAGCATGAATTTTTAAAATGAATGAAATGGAGAGGTGATTCAGCGCTTAAGGTTCTTGCCTTGTATGGGGTGACACTTGGCTTTTTTTTTTTTTTTTTTTTTTGCTTTTTTGGGTCACACCCTGCGATGCTCAGGGCTTACTCCTGGCTCTGCACTCAGGAATAACTCCTGGCAGTGCTTGGGGGACCATATGGGATGCCGGGATCGAAATGCCCTACCCACTGGGTTATTGCTCTGGTCCAGGGTGACACTTGTTTAATCTTTGGCACATCACATATGATCCTCTGAGCACCACCAGGATTGATTTCTGAATATCAGAACATAGTGTAAGGAGTAAACCGTAAAGCACTGTAAGGTTTGGCCAAATTTCCCCTGTCCCTGCAGTGGTGAATGATAATGTGTCTTGTTTTCTGTAAGGACACATATAGTATTGACAAGAAGAAAGAGTACATTGAATTAAAGTGTTGTAGCTTTATACCAGTATAGATGTGTTCAGTTAATTGTCATCATTTCATTACCTAGGGCCATGAGTTTCCTAATTTATTATAAAGAGCCACACTGCATGGATATCTAGGAGACACTAGGAGGAACACTAGGTAATGAGAATTTGGGACCTCTAGGTTATATTTTTTCCTCATAGAAATTGGATTTTCCCTTCAGTTTTATATATTGAGATTCTTTGAACATTTTGTTAGCAATAAGGAGGGGTAAAATGACTAAATAGGTAGAATCTTCATTAGCATTCTGTTGGCTGTCTTTGTATCTTGGTTATCATGTTTTTTTAAGGTGCAGAACTTCTTAGTTTAATGTTAGTCCCATTTGTTTATCTTTGCTTCAGCTTTAAAGAGGGTCCACTGCCAATCCTTATTAAGCTTTTCCAGTAAACTGAAGAAACAGAAACACTCCCAGTACTATGAGCAGATACCACCTTGATACCAAAAGCAGACAGAAACACCACAAAAAGAAATACAGGTCAATAATCATTGAAAAACACAAATGTATAGAGATCCTCAACAAAATATTACCAAATAGAATGCAACAATTCATCAAAATGATCATACATCTTGACCAAGTAGGATTCATTCTGGGATTGCAAGGCTGGTTCAACATTTGCGAGTCAATCAACATAATACACCATATCAATAAAAGAAAAAGAAGCAAAAAGTATCAGTATTTTCTTTAAATATCTTGAACTAACTAATCAAAAGGCAGATGATTCTTGAACTAACTAATTAAAAGTTTTAGAGTGCAAAACTCAAAAAAGTCTCAGTTGAACTTGAGGAATAAAAATTCAAAGTAAAAGGTTAGAAAGCAATCATACAGAAAACATGTAGCTTTAAAAGGGATAGAATAACCCCTAAATGTATGTATTGCAAACCACAATTTGTAAGGGGCCGGAGCGATAGCCCAGCGGGTAGGGCGTTTGCCTTGCACTGGCCGGCTCATGCCGGCCAGGGTTCGATCCCCGGCATCCCATATGGTCCCCGAGCACCGCCAGGAGTAATTCCTGAGTGCAGAGCCAGGAGTAACCCCTGAGCATTGCCGGGTGTGACCCAAAAAGCAAAAAAAAAAAAACAAAACAAAACAAAAAAAACCACAATTTGTAAGATGAAAATTGCCGCTCATAGAGGCAGGCTGAGGGAGGTGGGAGGGAATCTGGCTCCATTGGTGGTGGGAAATATGCACCGGTGAAGAGATGAGTGCTGGAATACTGTATGATTGAAACCCAATCATGTAGAGCTTTGTAATTGTATATCTCATGGTGGTATAATAAATAAATAAATAGAAGGCATGGAAATATATACCTATATCAGACAAAATAGCAGTTCAAAACTGAAAAAGGTAGAAATTTTTTATATAAAAAAAGATTAAAAAATCTGTACATCAAGAGGACTTAATGTGCATTTCTGTGTAAGCACCAAATAAAGGGGCATCAAGTATATAAAACAAGTAATAGTGACATTGATGACTACACAATAGTAGTAGGATTCTTCGACATCACATTCACCAGTGCCTGTAAACAGCATAATTAAATGTGTCATTGGAAGAGCTTTACTTCATAAACATTTTGGAGGTTCTCCACCCTAATAAACCAAAACAAACAAACAAAACCAAAATCATGAATTGCAAAGGAGCTTGCTTTGCTTGTGACTGACTCTGGTTTGATCCCTTACACCAAACATGGTCTTCTGAACACTTCCTGGAGTGGTCCCTGAGTGCCACTGGGTGGGCCCCCTCTTCACCTCCTTCCTGTAGAAAAATCCAAATCAACATTCTTCAGTACTCATGGAATACTCTAGAATAGACCATCACTTGTATCACTTGTCTTCCTGTTGTTCATCGATTTGTTCGAGTGGGCACCAGTAACATCTCCGTATGTCCCTGTCATGTGCTAGTGTAGCCCAAGGGCATCTGCTTGCTTCAGGAACACGAAGAGCCTCAAATCATTCCTTCAGGTCATGGCAATGAGGTCTATAATTGTTACTGGTTTTTGGCATATCAAACGCAACATGGGTAGTTTGCCAGGCTCTGCCATGTGGGAGAATAGAACATATTTTGTGAAAATGAAACAAGTGGCAGTAGATCTGGGGAGGTAGCTCAGTGTTTGAAACGTGTGTTTTGTGTACAGGAAACTCAATTTAGATCCTCAGTACCACATGGTTTCTCAAGTACCACCATGATCAATTTCCAAACACTTAGCCCATAAGCTAAGTGAATGTGGTATTTTTTGTTCCCACCCAAACACCTTCATCCCCACCCCCAAAAAAGTCATAAAGACTAGAATAATATTAGCTATCTTTTTAGGTCACAGTGCTATGGAGGTAGAAATTGATTACAAAAAGAAAGCTGGAAAAATGAAACTATTAAGAGACTAAGCAACTGTATCACTGTCTTCCCATTCATCATCTGTTTGCTCGAGCGGGCACCAGTAACATCCCCATATGTCCTGTCTCATGCTAGTAGAGCCCAAGGGCATCTGCTTGCTCCAGGAACATAAAGAGCCTCAAACCATTATATTAGGTCATGGGAATTAGGTAATGCTGGGTTAAGGAGGGAATTAAAGAAGAATTGAAACTATGTAAGATGAAGACATGAACTATTAGATTCTAGGGGACACAGAGGCATTAATAAGACATGTTCATAGCAATACAAGACTTTCATCAGGAAACAATAAATTAATAAATCTAACCTCACATATTAAAGTAATAATAAAAAAATTAGGCCCTAGTTAGTGGAAGCAGGGAAAGAAACAATTAGAGAAATGAAATTAAAATTTAAAAACATAAAAAATATCTATGAAAGCAAGTGCTATTCTGAAAATACATTGGCAAATACTTAGTTAAGCCTATGCTGAGGGTGGGGTGTGGTGGGTAGCGTTTTGAAACTATAATAGGATCAGATATTACAGAAGCTATAGTACCATAAAAATACAAAATGTCATGAACACTACTGCGTACAATTTACACAGATAAATTAGATTACCTAGATGAAACAGGTGAAATTTTAGAATTATTCTGCCTTCTAAGACATAATCAAGAGGAATAGAAAAACTTGTCATACCAAAATCAAGCAGGGAAATTGAAATAATAATAATCTGAAATCTCTCTCAAAAAAACAAAAACCTGGTTCCAGATGGTTTTACTGATTCCAGAAGTTAGTGAGTTCCACCAAATTTTCAAAATGAACTGCTTGTTAACTCCCTTATAATTTCTGAAACAATGAAGATGCAGGAATTCTTCCAGCTTCTATGAGGTTAACATTACCTTGATAACAATAGCTGACAGTAATCTGGCTAAAAAGAAGCAATTAACCATATCCCCAATTAGTGTAGGTACAATGATTATCAATAGAATTGTAGCTTATGTAATCAACAGTGTATTAAAAGTCATGAATAAATTTTATTTGTATTAACGATACAGGTTCACATAAAATCAATGTAATATACGACAAAAGAAATGATAAAAATCAGGGTTAGAGCAGTAATACAGCATGTCAGACTTTGCCTTGTACACGGTAGACCTGGGTTCAATCCTCAACATCCCATAGAGTTCCCCAAGCTCTGCCAAAAATGATCCCGAGCACTGCCTAGTGTGACCCAGAAACAAGCATTAAGGATAAAAACCAGATGATCATATACATGCAGAGAAAGCCTTTGATATGATTTTTATGATTAAAAACTTACCCAAATGGGCATAGAAAGAACATATCTTGATATAAAAAATGTCTTATGCAAGAAACTCAGATATCTCATGGCATGATCTCAACCACAAAACACTACCTTTTTCTCTGAGATATGGTCAAAACAAAGAGATCCACACCTACCAATGTTATTAAACATAGAAGTCCCTTTCACAGTAGTTCAGAAAAAGAAAAGGACATAAATTTGGAAAAGTTAAACTGTTATCATTTGCAGATAATATGACAAATATACATCAGAACCCTAGTTATTCCATAAATATGTTAATGATAAACCTGTATAATAAAACTGCAAGCTGCAAATCAGCACACAAAAATGTGTTGTATTATGTGCAAAGAAAAAACTAGAAATTTTTTTAAATTCTGATTTACTAGTTGCATAATTTTTTTTTTTTTTTGCTTTTTGGGTCCACCCAGCGATGCTCAGGGGTAAGCCCTGGCTCTGCACTCAGGATCTACTCCTGGCAGTGCTTGGGGACCATATGGGATGCCGGGATCGAACCCAGGTCGGCTGCGTGCAAGGCAAACGCCCTACCCACTGGACTATCACTCCGGCCCCTAGTTGCATAAATTTTTTAAAAGTACTTTGAAATCAAAAAAGAAGTGAAAGATTGAGCTCCCATTTGACTCAGCAATACCACTCGTGGAAATATACCCTGGGAGCCCAAAAACACACAGCAGAAACACCATCTGCACTTCTGTATTCATAGAAGTACTATTAACAGTAGCCAGAATCTGGAAACAACCAATGACATTTTTTGAGGCTAGAACAAGTACTGTAGAATTTTTATGGAACTACAAAATCTTCTAAATAGCCAAAGCAGCCTTGTGGAAAAAAAAGATACATCTTATGATCTTGACACCGAACTATATAGTAATCATAGTATAGTTTATAGAGCAATCAAGCAGTGTGTTATTGGAGTAGAGCAGAAATCCAGAAAGACAAATGGAATAGAATTGAGAACCCAGAATTAAACCTTTAGATATATGGGTAGTTAATTTCCAACAAAGAAAGAAGTCAAAAGCTTATCATAGGACAGGAAAGCCCCTTTAACAAATGAAGTTGGGAAAATGATTAGCCACATGCAGAAATGAAATTGAAATACATGCCATGCAAAAAAAGTTAACTGCAATATGCAAAGAAGACTTTGAAGACCTAGACTCCCAGATTTATTTGCTCTACTGTCCTCTTTCCAGGAAAAAAAAAATTATTCAGTGATACTTGGAACTCTACTTTCTTTTTTTTTTATTTTTTAAAAAAAATTTTATTATACCACCGTGAAACATACAATTACAAAGGTGTTCATAATTGGTTCTTGGTAATACAGTATACCAGCACCCATCCCTCCACCAGTGCCCCATTTCCACCACCAATGTACCCCTCCCCTCCCGCCCACCCCCATGCTGTCCTAATAGCAGGTACCCCAGTTTCCTCTCTTTCTCTCTCTGTCTCTCTCTCTGTCTCTGCATCTCTCTCCCTCTTATTTTACACATTGTGGCTAGCCCTGCAGATATTTAGAGTTTATCACTTAAGTCTCTTTGTGTATATTCAATGGTGAGTCCTAATCTGCCATTACCATTTCCCACATTTAGTAAAACACTGGTATCTATTTATGTCGTATTAAAGTAACCCTCAGTTGTACTGGAGGTTACTACATCCTCTAATCATTTGGGTGTTTTCAACCCCTGTGACAGTATCATCCACTCTGGGAAACACTGGCTTATATGTTAGACCAAAACCCATAAAATATATACTGTTGTTACTGTTATAATTGTTGGTGGGATTTGGACATTCCTGGCTATGCTCAGGGCTTAATCTTATTTCTGCATTGAGAGATCACTCCTGCAAGTTCCTTGATCACTTCACTTGATCACTTGAATTTCGTTATTCATCCATTTGTTCGAGCAGGCGCCATTAACATTTCCATTAGACCCTATCACGTGCCAATGTAGCCCAATGGCATCTGGTTGATTCAGGAATATGAAGAGCCTCAAACCGTTCCTTCAGGGCCTTGACAAGGAAGTCTGACCATGTTGTAGGTGGGCGGCCACGTGATCTTTCGACATCCCGTGGGGCCCAGTCTTTTTCTACGTCAGACCATCAAGCACCCAGGGCCTACAGGGCAGAACCCTGGGTATAGACAAGTCTGTTTCCTGTCTGCCACCTGCCAATACAGCTGGGCACCACAGCCACACCTTTTAAAAGGATAAACCTTGAGAAATGTCAGACGAGCATGGATGAACTCCTGAGAGAAATTCAAGCCATGAGCCAGTGTCATCATCCTAATATCGTGTCTTACTACACATCTTTTGTCGTGAAAGATGAGCTGTGGCTAGTTATGAAACTGCTGAGTGGAGTCACAGGAATGAGACTGTGTGATAGGTCGAGCTGCAGTCATGAGACAGATGGTACAGACATGGCAGAGGTCTGCAGACTCCAGCCTGGCTTGTCAGAAACCCAGCCTACAAGGACCCACCCTTCAGAGACCCGCCCTTCAGAGGAGAGTATTTCAAGCCCAGGAATGCTTGAGCCACAGATGTGCGCAAGTGCCTTACTGCTTAACTATCTGCCTGACTGAACTATATTTCAAAACCTGTAAATTATAGCAAAAGATTCAATAAACGTAGACTTTTTTGTGTGTGTGTGTGCTTTATTTTGGGTCACACAAGGCTATGCTCAGGGGTTACTCCTCACTCTGCACTCAGGAAGAATTTCAGTGGTGCTCGGGGGACCATATGGGATGCCGGGAACAAACTGGTTGTCTACATGCAAGGCAAACATTGTACCATCTGTACTATCTCTCGGGCCTCATGAAAGTGGATTTTGAGGTGTCTTTAATTATTTAATTCCATTGGCAAGGAAAAGTAAAAATAAATGGTATCACATCAAACAGAACAACTTCTATACTGAAAAACAAAATAAGCGTCTATTGTGGAAAAGGAAGTAGTGCTAAAAAGGAAAAGACATCGATTGAGTGGATCTGACAAAAAGCAAACATCCAAAATATATAGAGATATAAAGAGAGCTCACAAAACTTAACAAAACCTAGCTAAGAAGCGTGAGACCTGTACAGATACTTCTCCAAAGAAGACAGTCTTCATAGTTAACGTACATGTGGGGAAATGTTCTTTATCATTGATTATCTATGTACCAGGTGTTAAAGTACTTGCCTTGCATATGGTTGACTGACTCTGATTTGATCAATTTTCACTACATGTGATCCCTTGAGCTCTGCAGGAGTGACCCCTGAGGACTGCTGGGTGTGGCCCAGTCCCCCCTCCTTTAAAGTAACTGATTAATTATAAAGACTTATCAAGTACTAAAATTGATAGTGCAATACCACCTCATAACTGTGAGAACGTTTATTTCGAAAAGATCAGAGAGAAAAGTTCTGGTAGAGAAAATTAATTTGATAATAATGGAAACTGCCCCAGCCTATATGGAAAATTTTATGGCAACTTTTGTAAAAATATGAAGGAAGAGCTATCATATGACCCAGTAGTTCCACCCTTATATATCTCAAGAACTCAAAACACACCGGTGTGGCTGCAGTGCCCAGCTGCATTGGTAGGTGGCAGACAGGAAACAGACTTGTCTATACCCAGGATTCTGCCCTGTAGGCCCTGGATGCTTGATGGTCTGACATAGAAAAGACTGGGCCCCGTGGGATGAACCCGGAGCCATGGCATAACCTAGCAAGCTACTCGTGGTGTATTCGATATGCAAAAAATAATAATAATAATGGACCTCATTCCCAATGTATGGAGATGTTACTGGCTCCCACTCGAGCAAATCAATGCACAACTGGAAGACAAGTGACAAGTGATACTCACTTTTTGCGATATTGTTCTGTTTACACTGGCCATTATCTGGACACAATCTAAACCCCACAATAGTTGCATGGATATAGAAGTTGTGATATATGAAACAATGGATATATTAAACAAAACTGTAAGAAAATATTCCCACCTATTGGAATCTATTCCCAAATTACAAAAATTTCATTTAAAAGGATGTATGCAAATATATGTTCATCACTTCACTTGGCACAGTAGCCAAAATATGGATGAGATATGGCACATTTAGGGGTGGTATGGCCGTAGACTAGCCAGAATTTGGAAACAGCTAGCTGCCCAAGTGCAGATGAAAGGATCAAGAAGTTGTAGTATATTAAGCAATGGAGTTCTAAGAAAGAACAAAATCATGTAATTTGTAGCAACATGGATGGAACTAGAGGATATCGTGCTAAGTGAAGTGGATCAGAAGGAAAGGGACAGATAGAGAATGATCTCTCTCCTATGTGGGACTAAATATACACAGTGAGGTAGCAGTAAAGATTCAAAGGCAATATAATAGGAGAACTGATCCACATGGTGGAATTGGGTGGAGGAGGGAGGAGAGGGAAGGGTGTTGGGGGCTCTTGTAAACAAAAAGATGGGTACAGCGGTGATGGATGTGGTGTTGGAATTATGATCGTGAGAAATTATTGTTACTAGTATTGTAAAGTTATGGTTTATAATACACAATAAAAATTGCTACAACAGTGGTGTATGAAGTGAACTATTAAATTCAGTTAATATGAACCCATTCATCACTGGTCAGTTCAAGGGGATCTGAATTGAAATCAGGAACTAAATCCTGAGACCAAAAATGAAGGCTCCTGGTCACTCACTCTTTCCCTGTGAAGGTTTAAGGTTCTCATCAGTGACAAACTTGTGTGAAAGTTGTGAGCAGTGCTGCTCTCTTTAGGACAAACTTGAAGATGAAAATCAAACTTGACTAGCAGTAACGTGGTAATAGCATGGAATGAGAGAAGGAACCAAAGATCAAGCTCAAATAGGAGTAACATGCTAATAGCATGGGTGGGGAAAAGAACCACAACAGGAAATTGCTTATAATTCTATTTGATCTGTTCAAATGATGCATGTAAAAGCTAACATATTAGGTATTGGAGATATAAGAATAGTTAATATGTGAGCTTTTCATATTAATTATTATGAAACATATAATAGTTAATATGTCTGTAGAGAATATACCCCATTTGTGGGAAGATAGAACATAGCCACAATGTTAGAGAAGATTGTGGAAACCATAATCTTCACAGGTAATACAGGGATTTTACAGTTTTTTTATGCTTGTATCACTTGTATAACATATCATTTTTGATGCACATTAAAAATACTTAGTAACTCCTTATGTAAGTTCTATAAGTAACTGGTTCTATGCACCAAATATTAACATGAATATAGAAAACCACAAATTTTGCAGATTAAAACTTTTCTGGTTGCAATTTTGGAACAAAATAGAAATCTTTTGTATTTCTTAAACATGATTTTAAAAAGATGACCTTAGGAACATTTTTCAGTCATTATTTCCTTTTCCTTGAATTTTCTAGCGGCCTAAACTCCTCAAAACATTTTAAATCTCAACTATGAAACAAAATTAATTTTTAGCAGTTTCTTTTTAAACTCCTTTGTTTAAAAAGGAGGTTTTGGGCGGAGCGATAGCCCAGCGGTAGGGGCGTTTGCCTTGCACGTGGCCAGCCCATGCCGGCTCGGGTTCGATCCCCGGCATCCCATATGGTCCCCCCGAGCACCGCCAGGAGTAATTCCTGAGTGCAGAGCCAGGAGAAACCCCTGAACATTGCCGGGTGTGACCCAAAAAGAAAAAAAAAAAAATAAAAAGGAAGTTTATTTTTTAACTTGTTCTCAATCACTTGTTCAAAACTGATCTGTTAATAAAAAGCTATTCAGAAAGAATAGTAGGAGTAGTCACTAAGCCAACAGAGTATTCTTTCTAGGTCCTAATGAGAAGAAATTCTGGAAATTCACTTAGAATAAATTATATCACTTTCATGCTTATTAAATTTTGTAGGATGCACTGAAGACTTTGAATCTTCATATGGCAGGATAATAGAGGAATTTTCACATTCCTCAAGAACCATCAAAGCTACTTTCTTTAGCAGGACATACTCTAAAATTGGAATGCTACAGAGAGTATTTAGCATAGCTAATACTTAAGGATATTATGTAAATTCATGAAGTTCAAAAAGTTATAAGAGATTTTATATGTTTTGGGAGGAGAGGGGTGGTCTGGGGCCACAACTGGTCATGCTTCTGGCTTTGCGATTCACTATTGGCAGGACTCAGGATCATATGGACTGAACCTGGGTTGGCTGCATGCAAGGCAAGAGCCCTTGTCAGTGTGCTATAACTCCAACACCAGAGATTAATATATTTATTATATTATTGGAATATTGACAGACAATATGGTATATCATATGAGTTTTTATCATGAAGAATTTTATTATGCAGTGTTTCGTGTCGTGAACCTGGACCATTTTGTTTTGCTATCAGGGCATATAATTATATCCTTTAGTCTTAACAATGGCTTGGGAATTAGTTATATTTTAAAAACTGTCTAGGGCATGGAGAAAGATAGTATAGGGGTCCTGGTGTTTGCCTTGCACGAGGTGGACTCCCTTTTATCTCTGGATAGAGAGAGATCATATAGGAGTCACTGTGCTTGCTTTGCACGAGGCTGACTCCCTTTTGATCTCTGGCACTGCTTGTGCTTTCCTGTCACCAGGAGTGCTCCCTGTGCATAGAGCTAGAAACATTGGCCACTGTTGGGTATGACCCACAACTTCACTCCTCCCACAACCCCCCATTTTAGGTTTATATGTCTGCACAATCAAATTAATAAGCAGTACAAATTTGGGTTCTTTTACTAGGATGTTGATACTCATTGTTTATTACCTCCATAATTTCATAAAATGTCTTAATATGTATTTTATTACTATTTTCAAATTTGTGTAGTTTAACCTCTGAGTACAGTCACTTGTGCTCTAGAGTTACTCATGACCATGGGGCTCGCTTCCAGTGGTGCTCGGGACCCTGTGACATGGTATTGAGGATAAATTTACGTGTATATTTATATGCAATAAAATATACTGGTAAAGTATATTCATACTGTTGAACTATCTCTTTGGCCCCTAAAATATGTACATTTAAAAGTTCTGTGAAGATGGGTATTTTTCCTGGTATACCAATAGTTTAAGTGTAAACAGTACATTTTTTTTCTTCCTTCTTTTAACAAAAGTAACTTTTTTGTCTTTGTTTTTGGGCGCTACCTCACTTTAGGGCTAATTCTCGTTTTGTGCTCAGGGGTTACTCTTGGTGGTGTTCCAGGGGCCATAAGTGGCGCTGGGGTTTGAACTAGGCTTGACTGATGCAGGGAAAGTGCCTCAATCCCTGTAGCCTCTTCAGTGGCCCCTAGTTTATTTTTTCAGAGTTTATTTAACAGATCAGGAGGCTCACAGACTGTGGTGAACTCATCATCCTCAGGGTGAATATCAAGCACCATAATTCTAGTGCTGGACATCTATAAAAGTGCAATCAGTTTGTCAGAGTGCCTGCTTATAAAATCTTTCTTGGTTGACTATCAACAGTCTCACACAGGTATGAGTTTAGTTCAGCCATTTTTTTTTATTAAGGTTTATTATATTGTTTAATTTACCAAATATTTGAAAGCCATGAAGCAGATTGAGTTTTCTGGGCCACTGATTAATGATGCTTTATGAAAAGAATTAGCTCATTTACACACACACTTGCACATACATTTTCATTACCAATGCATTTTGAAAAACCTTAATTGTAGTAAAGGTCAGATTGGTCTTGAAGCATTTTTCTTAGGTTATTTAGCATATATAGTTTATATTGGGGCATGTCATGTAGTTTGAAACTGCATAAATTGTCAATATCTACTGGTCTCCCTTCTCACTTGAAAGGTCTTCATGTAGCCCCCCTAAAAGATACTGTTCTGGTAGATAGTAGATACCCATAACATTTACATAAATGTTTCCCTCTTTTAGGCTAAACAGATAGCTCAGAGGGTCATCGCATGCGGGAGCCCATGTCTGTCCCTCAACACCTTGTAGCCTCTGAGTGCCTCTAGAAGCAGCTTGGAAATACCATTTGACACCTACAAAAAAGTCCCCTTTGCATTACAGTAGATCAATACACTTGCTAAACATCACATTGTATATTTCAGCTATGTGTGAAGGATTTATAGAACACATAAAGATTCAATTTTGTGAATACCATAGTTCTATCAAACTCAGGTCAGCTGTGTGCAAGGTAAATACCTTGCCCACTGTACTATGTCTCTGACCCTATGTTTTAATGTATTTAAATTTTGTGGTCCATATCCAGCAGTACTAATGGGCTGCTCCAGCTTGGTGCTTGGGGAGTTCCTTGCCATGGGAACCATGTGGTGCCAGGATTGAAACAGGGCCTCTTAGTACAGAGACTTTTTTGGCCTGCAGAATCTCTCCTAACCCTATAGCTTTTCTGTGCTAATTTTTTTTGTAGGAGCATACATTATGTGACTTTTCTTTAGAGAGTATAATCATTAGATTTCTATATTCTAGACTTAATCTGGATTCTAGAATGATAATTATCTAAAAATATCTAACTCAACCTCATAGTTTTCCACTTTTCGTTTCTGGTGTTTATGTTTGGAGGGTGGGGCACTTGGTGATGCTCAAGGAACTACATGACTGGGATCAAACCAGGTTCTCACATGCAAGACAGTTATGATACCCCTGTGCTGTTTCTCCAGCCCTCAACCTCACAATTATGAAGCAAAAAAAAAAAAAAAAACCCAAAATAGTATTCTACTTATACACTTTCATTTTCAAATTTTCAAATTTATAAGTGATTCTGGGGGAGTTTATGAAGAGATGAAACTTGTTAAACATGAGAAATATATGACAAATTGTGTTTCACAAAATTGATAAATTGTATTTACTCCTTTATTACTCTAAAGCAAGAAAGAAATATTGAGTACCAGTATCTCATATTAGATATATATCATCTTGAAGACAAATGCTAATGGGATGAGTGATGCTAAAATATTTTCTGTACTTAATGCCAGCATAAATTCGTGTAAATCTTCATGACTGAGATATTTAGATCTTACAGGGAAAATATTGGTATACTTAGGTCATTAATAAAATCAGAAAAGCCTAGAATATTCAGTTTTACTTTGAGGCACTAAATAAACTAAATTTTATCATCTTAAATTAGTAATGACAAGTACTAAATAATTTCTATATACTAATTATTGGAAACCTCAGATTTCTATTCTTGGTTCAGAAAAATGTAAATTAATTTTGTATGTAATTTTGTTAATATTTTTATAAATTTATTTTGCTTTACTTTTTGGACTAAACTGAATGAATTACGATAGAAAATATAAAGAAGCTATCAAACTTTCAAATTTGTTAAAAGAAGTTCAGAGATCCATAATACCCTTGGAGACAATAATGACTGTCTCTCAATTATTTTTAAATTTTTTTTTTATTATACCACTGTGAGATACACAGTTACAAAGCTGTTCAGATTGGGTTTCAGTCATACAGTGTTCCAGCACCGATCCCTCCACTAGTACCTATTTTCCACCACCAATGTCCCCTGATTCCCTCCTCCCTCCCTCTATGGCAGGCACTTTGCCTCTTTTCTCTCTCTCTCTCTCTGTCTCTCTCTCCCTCCACCCTTACACATTGTGGCTTGCAATACATATGTTTATAAGTTTTATATATATATATATACATATATATATATATATATATATATATATATATATCCCTTTGCCTACATTCAATGCTCAGTTCTAGCTTGGTATTATCATTTCCAACAATTATTAGTACACTTTTACTCACTGATTTCATATATCTCATATTTTATATCAAGTTTAGGCTCTAGTTTAAACATCTTTTCTTTTTTTTTTTTAAATTCTTTATTATACCACCGTGAGACATACAATTACAAAGGTGCAATTGGTTCTTGGTAATACAGTATTCCAGCACCCATCCCTCCACCAGTACCCCATTTCCACCACCAATGTACCCCCACCCCTCCCACTCACCCCCAGGCTGTCTTAATAGCCGATAGCCCTGCTTCCTCTCTTTATCTCTGCATCTCTCTCCCTCTTCTTTTACACATTGTGGCTAGCCCTGCAGACATTCATTTATTTATTTATTTTTTCCACCTTTTCTCCTTTTTTTTTAATTGAAGGATGCTCATGTAGAGTCCTGGCTCCACAGGGTTCCAACATTAAACATCTTTCTAATCCCTGCTACACCTTTCAACTCTCATTTTCTTTCCATATTCTAACATAATGACGGTAAATTATTTTTTTGCTGCTCTTTTCACTACTTGTTTTCTTATATGAGGAGAATCATTGATTTTTTTTTTAAAAATTGTTGGTTTTTCTTGGGGGCGGAGCAATAGCATAGTGGGTAGGATGTTTGCCTTGCACATGGCAGACCTGGGCTCGATCCCTAGCTTCCCATATGGTTCCCCAAGCACTTGTATCACTTGTATCACTTGTCTTCCTGTTGTTCATCAATTTGCTCAAACAGACACCAGTACCATCTCCATACGTCCTGAAACGTGCTAGTGTAGCCCAAAAGCATCTGCTCACTCCAGGAACACTAAGAGCCTCAAACCATTTGTTCAGGTCATGGGAATGAGGCCTATAATTATTACTGGTTTTTGGCATATCAAATACGACATGGGTAGGTTGCCAGGCTCTGCTGTGCGGGTGGTATACTCTCAGTAGAAGGCTCTCATTTTTGTGCATTTACTGATGAACCACAACGAGGAGAGATCGACTTTTGGGTAGAGCTCCGACGAGCTGTGGAGCCTGGATGTTGAAAATGGAGGCCCCTCATGGTGTAGGGGTTCCTCTGGCTTCTTGAGAGGCTCTATTGGGATGACGGGCTAAGGCTAGAACCTGCCTTCCCTCCTATCCCAGGCGCCTCATGATCAGCCGAATAAGGAGAGCCAGTAGCAGCTCTGCCCTGTGTGTCTGCCCCGTTTGTGCCCAAGAACTATTAATGCCAGGAGTAATTCCTGAGCAAAGAGCCAGGAGTAACCCCTGAACATTGCTGAAAAGGGGCAAAAAAGCAAAAAAAAATGTTTTGGTTTTTAATTTTTGGATTGTATTTGACAGTCCTGTGAACTTAAGACTCCACTGAGGAATCATTTCTGGTGGTGCTTGGGAATGAAAAATAGTGCCAGGGATGGTACCCTGGATCCCAAGGTGGCCACAGGCAAGGCAAGGAGCCTTACTGTGTTATCTTTCTGGCCTAATATTTTTGTTTGAACTTCAATATTTATTTATTTTTTTATATTTTTTAATTTTTTTTTATTTTACCATCATGAGAATATTACAAAGATGTTCATAATTGGGTCTCAGTCATATATTGTTCCAGCTCCCATCCCTTCACCAGTGTCCCATTCCCACCACCAATGTCCCCACATTCCCCCTCTTCCAGCTCCAGAGCAGGCATTTCTTCCTTCGCTCCTTTCTCTCTGTCTCTCTCCATCTCTCCTTCATCTTCCCCAAT
The DNA here is from genome assembly GCA_021461705.1 of Cryptotis parvus. Taxonomy (NCBI): domain Eukaryota; kingdom Metazoa; phylum Chordata; class Mammalia; order Eulipotyphla; family Soricidae; genus Cryptotis; species Cryptotis parvus. Next base: position 97,943 of record JAJIBD010022016.1, on the reverse strand, counting down.
GCTTATTATACCATGTGATATATAATTACAAGGATGTTCATAATTGGGTCTCTACAATACAGTGTTCCAGAAACCATCCCTCCAACAGTGCCAATTCCCCCACCCAATTCCCAAACACACCTACCCAAACCCTGCCTGCCCCCATTGCAGGCGCATTTTACTTATCTATCTCTTTGTCTATGTCCCTGTATTTACCAATCTCTCTTCTATTACACTTTATGGCTTTGTCCTATGGATACTAAGAATGTATGATGTCTCTATCTAATTATTTAATAGTGAGTTCTAGTGTGACATTATAATTCCTCATTCCCCATAACCTCTCGAGTTTGATGCAAATAGAATGATCGTTGAAGTGTGCAAGTGAGAAAGATCCTGAAAGGACCTGGTGCAAAATACATTGAGTCAAAGATTCTTTCTTTTTTTTTTTTTTTGGTTTTTGGGTCACACCCGGCAATGCTCAGGGTTTCTCCTGGCTCTGCACTCAGGAATTACTCCTGGCGGTGCTCGGGGACCATATGGGATGCCGGGGATCGAACCCAGGCCGGCACAGGCCGGCCACGTGCAAGGCAAACGCACTACCCGCTGGGCTATTGCTCCGGCCCTTGAGTCAAAGATTAAACCTTGGATCTAGAGGCTCAGTCTTGCTGCGGTTGGCTGTGGTGGCTGGAGCTCAGGGCCACACCCACTGGGCTGGGAGGCTGGGGACTGAGTGGAGGCCCTCAATCCTTGCTCGAGTCCAGCAGGCAGCCGCCTGCATGGCGTGCAGGCCCTAGGAGCTATGTAGGAACTGGCCTAATATTTGATCTTTTTTTTTTTTTTTTTTTTTTTTTTTGCTTTTTGGGCCACACCCAGCAATGCTCAGGGGTTTCTCCTGGCTCTGCACTACTCAGGAGTCACTCCTGAGTGATGCTCAGGGGACCATATGGGATGCCGAGGATCGAACCCGGGCCAGCATGGGCCGGCCGCGCAAGGCAAGCGCCCTACCCGCTGGGCTATCGCTCCGGCCCCTAATATTTGATCTTGATCATGGCCAATGAATAAACTCAGAGACTATACTCCATTTTTTTTTTTTTTTTTTTTTGCTTTTTGGGTCACACCCGCGATGCTCAGCGGTTCGTCCTGGCTCTGCACTCAGGAATTACTCCTGGCGGTGCTCGGGGACCATATGGGATGCCGGGATCGAACCCCGGGCGGCCGGCACGGGCCGGCCGCGCAAGGCAAACGCCCTACCCGCTGGGCTATCGCTCCGGCCCTATACTCCATTTTTTGTCTTTTTTAAATTAATTATTAATCATACCACTGTGCGATACACAATTACAAAAATGTTCATGATTGGGTTTCAGTTGTACATTATTCCAGCACCTGCCCCTCCACCAGTGCCCTATTCCCACTGATGGGAATAGTGGCCCCAAATTTTTGATCCCCATGTATTTGATTCCTAGACACAACCTTTGTGTGGCCTTCCAACTGTCCTTTTTCATTAAAATTGACTTTATTACTCATTGTTTTTCCAACAAATACTTATTAAATAGTACATTTTCAGTTCTGTGTTAGATACTAAATACAAATGTACATAGAATTGAAACTGTCCTTGTAGGTTTATAGCCTAAAAGTAATATACCAATAAAATTGTAACACGTGGGGCCAAATTAGTGGTGGTTGTCTTGCATATAACTGATCCAGGTTTCCTCCCTGGCACCCCATATAGTAGTCCTCTGAGTCTACCAGGGAGTCATCGCTCAGCACAGAGTCAGTAGTAAACCCTGAGCAAAGCCAGGTATGCAAAGCAACCCTCCTTCCCCCTCAGAAAAATAGTTGCAGCTCCTTCCACAGCAACTCCATTTCTGTCCACCTTTTTGTTTTAATAGCATTAACCATTATCTAAGACTTTGTTGTTCGATTCCACCCACTGAATGTTGATTACACATCACTGTTGTGTAATCAACATTCTGTTTGATTTGTTAAGAAGTTAGAAAGGAATTTTATATCACTTTTTAGGCTCTAGTTCAAACACATCTTTTTTCATCCCTGCTACGCCTTTCAGCTTTCTTTTTTTCTTTTCATATTCTAACATAATTTAGAGGGATTTGTTTGATTTGTTGGTTAAGAAGTTAGAAAGGTAAACGTAATTACTTGCCATGCCCTTGATTTTTTTCCAGCCTATCTAATAATTCCACTGCTGCTTTCTTAATTCAAATCTTTTAACATTTTCCTGGTTTATTAAAGAAACTTCCTAATGGTCCCCTTTGTATTTATAGTACCTTCTCCCTTCAGACTGCTATCCTGAAGTTTTGTAAAATTCAAGTTTGAATCTTTTCAGTTATCATCTATCTTTCATTTTTTTATTTTATTTAAACACTGATTTACAAAGTTCACTGTGATTTATAAAGTTCACTGTTTACAGTACAGTTGTTTCAAGTATTCAGTATTCCAACACCAGTCCCACCACCAATAAAGGTAAATAAGACTCGTTTTCATTATTGGATCTCTGCCTATCCAGCCTTGCTTCTGCTTCTTCTGCTTTTTCTTTTCCTCTTCTGTCTTGCTCCTGGCTCTGCACTCAGAAATCACTACTGACATTGCTCCGTGGACTGTATATGTTTTACTGGGACTCAAACTTGGATTGACTTTCGTGCAAGGCAAGTGCCTTATCCACTGTACAATCTTAGGCCTCTTTTTTTTTTCTTCTTCTTTTGATTTTCCCTGGGAGGTGGGTGAGGTACTGTTTCTTTACAAACAGAAAAACTACAACAGGAGGCCTGGCCACTACTCTCAGCAATACTCTTCCAACCAAGTCCAAATGGTTGATGTTGACTCCTTGGCCACTGATGACCCTTGGGGGCCATTGGGACACCCTGGCAGTTCTCGGGGGCCACAACTTTTTTTTTTGCTTTTTGGGGCCCCACCCGGCCGATGCTCAGGGGTTACTTCTGGTTCTGCACTGCAGGAATTACTCCTGGCGGTGCTCAGGGGACCATATGAGATGCCGGGATCAAACCCAGGTCGGCCATGTGCAAGGTAAACGCCCTACCCGCAGTGCTATCGCTCAGGCCCCAAACTTCTTTTCTAAATCAGCTTAACCATGCTTTCAGTGTCATATGTGTATAACTTTTTGTTTACATCTTGCACCCCAATTTCTGTGTCAATTCTAGAAGTTAGCATGTTTGCAAAGTTATATATTAGTCATTTTTATGAAATATATCTTTCCTGCAAAGATAGAAATTTATTATTCAGGTGATTTTTTTTCCATTTTCCAGTTTTAGAAATGTTTAACATATTATGTTCTTTAGTTCTTGCCTCAAAGAATTTTTATGCATATTTGAGTTGTGTAATATTTGGATTTTCATATTAAAAAGCCATTATTTGTCATATTAATATTTAGTGTGAATATTTAATTTTTCCTCCTATTTTGTCTTATTGGATAAGAACACACAATTTTTTTGCAAGGGACAGGGAGACTTGGGCCATTCCTGGCTTTATTCAGGGCTTACTCCTAGCTCTGTACTCAGGTCTTACTTTTTTTTTTTTTTTGGGTCACACCCGGCGATGCTCAGGGGTTACTCCTGGCTCTGCACTCAGGAATTACTCCTGGCAGTGCTCAGGGGATCATATGGGATGCCGGGATCAAACCCGGGCAGGCATGGGCGGCTGTGTGCAAGTCAAATGCCCTACTGCTGGGCTATCGCCCCGGCCCCTCAGGTCTTCTAGTTCTGTGCTTAGGGATCATTCTTGGTCATGCTCAGGGAACATGTAATACCAGGGACATGCAAGGCAAGTACCTTCCTTATCTACTCAACTCTCTCACTGGCATGCCAAAATTCAAACAAAAAATAACTCTATAGGGTCAGGAATTTCTAGGTAATAATAGTTAGTCTTGCTTGTAGACCATTTATTAAAAGAGATGCACCAACCCAGGTTCAACTTGGAATGCTGCTGAGAGTGATCCCTGAGCACATAGAAAGTAAACCTTGAGGGGCCCGAGCGATAGCCCAGCGGTAGAGCATTTGCCTTGCACGCAGCCGGCCCATGCCGGCCTGGGTTTGATCCCGGCATCCCATATGGTCCCCGAGCACCGCCAGGAGTTATTCCTGAGTGCAGAGCCAGGAGAAACCCCTGAGCATTGCCGGGTGTGACCCAAAAAGCAAAAAAAAAAAAAAAAAAAAAAAGTAAACCTTGAGTACAGCTGTTTTGGACCACGCCAACCCCTGAGTTATAAGTATATTTTTTTAAATATCCCCTCATCCTCTTACCTATTGATCACTTGATCACTTGAATCCCGTTATTCATCGATTTGCTCGAGTGGGCGCCAGTAACATTTCCATTGGACCCTATCACGTGCCAATGTAGCCCAATGGCATCTGGTTGATTCAGGAATATGAAGAGCCTCAAACCGTTCCTTCAGGGTCTTGACAAAAATGTCTGACCATCTTGTAGGTGGGCGGCCACGTGATCTTTTGACATCCCGTGGGATCCAGTCGGTAACGGCTCTAGTCCAGCGGTTGTCTCTAAATCGCATTACATGTCCAGCCCATCTGATTTTCGATGCCTTGGCAAACGAGACAGCATCCCTGATTCTGGAATAGCGACGGAGGTCAGAACTCCGGATTCCTTCTCTCACTTGAGTGAGGCGTGATATTCCAAGCATAGCTCTTTCGATGCCTCTCTGGGGAGACCGAATAGCATTCTCATCCTGCTTTCGTAGGGCCCAGGTCTCTGAGGCGTATGTTAATGCAGGGAGAACGGTGGAGTCGAAGAGATGTGCCCGGAGCCGGAGGTTCTTTGTCCTTTTAGCTATTTCTTCGATGCCTTTGAAGGCATTCCATGCCGCTCTCTTCCTCCTGAGCAGCTCAGGTTTTAGGTCGTTCATCATGTTGACTTCTCGACCTAGGTACACATAACTGCCAAATCCAGTAACAAAAATGTTTATTTTCCTGACCCCTCTTACCTATTACTTTTTTTTTTTTTTTTGCTTTCTCAGTTTAAAAGTTTAGAGGCTTCTCTTAGTTTGAGTTTTGACCCCAGTTGCCCAGATTTCTACTGTTATAAAACTGAAGGAATCCCCTGACCTTAGACTGATACTGGCATCAGATATGAAGTGTAGCTTGTGCTGGCATCAGATATGAAGCCAGGCAATTCTAGATTATCTTTATGCAGTTCCTGAAATAAATTTCAATATTTTCTGTTTGTTTTTTAGTCACATCCAGTGGTACTCAGGAGCCACACCTGGCTCTGTGCTGAGGGGGTCACTGTGTGGCAGTTTTGGGGGATCTTATGTGATGATGAGATTGGAACCACGGTCAAGACTGCAGGTTCTAATCTAGATGTTAGGCAAGTGCCTTAGCCATTGTACTGTCTCGCCCTTAGCAATTTTGGGGGTGAAACTCCCAACTGCTGTCTGAGAGTCCGGGAGTTACTCCTGGACTTGACCTATACTTGACCAAATTGGCCAGCAGTCTGATGCTGGAGACAGACCTAGGGTGCAGCTGCTTGGGCCCAATGTTTTAGGGGGCCAAAACATTGGCTTGTGAAGCTTCCAGTGCTAGCATCTCAGCAGAGCTCTGATACCTCTAGGGCTACACCTAGAGATGCTTGGAAGGCATATATTTTTTAAAAAGTACTAAATCAAACAAGTGAGGAAGCTTGGAAGGACTTTTTTTAAGGTTAAAAAACTGTAGTGAGACGGGGCGAAGTGATAGACCAGCGGGTAGGGTGTTTGCCTTGCACGCGGGCTGGCCTGTGCCGGCCCAGGTTCGATCCCCAGGACCTCAGGGTGGTCCCCCGAGTACCGCCAGGAGTAATTCCTGAGTGCAGAGCCAGGAGTAACCCCTGAGCATCACTGGGTGTGACCCAAAAACCAAAAAAAAAGGTAGTGAGATTGTGACTAGAGATATTGGAAGTTTCCTCAAACATTTGAGCAGTAAAGAAAGAGAAATTTTGACCCTCAAATATTGACAAATACATTTATGGAAGATGTAAAATGAGAGAATAAATAGTCTGTAACAGAAGGTTAGATACTCTTTCTCTGAAGAGACAAGATTTGAATATTACTTCAGTGTAGACTTTCAGGTTTAGTTTTTAAACTCCTATTTACTTATATGTGGATAGTGATGTTCATTTTAAGTAATTTTCATGATTTATAAGAGATATTAATGGTCTTACTTATATATCTTATACTTTCATTTTTTATTCGAGTACTATTTTTGTTGTATTGTAAATACATGTATCAGTTATAATTGTTTAACCAAAATAACTTACGCAAGAGGAATTTTATACTTGAAAATATCAGTTTTCACAATTTGAGTTATTCTCTCAACACAAATTATAATAATTAAAAACCTTTCTTTTTAACATGCACACAGGAAGCCTCGACCTGTCTCGCAGTTGGTTGCACAGCAGGTTACTCAGCAGTTTGTGCCCCCTACACAGTCAAAGAAAAAAAAAAAGATAAAGTAGAAAAAGAAAAAAGTGAAAAGGGAAACAACTAGCAAAAAGAACAGTCATAAGAAAACAAGGTAAACTTGAAGAGTGTTTTATGATCATTTAGTATGCTCTATCAATATTGATATATACAAAGTAAAATAAGTTTAAATGTGAGACTGCTTTTAACATGTTTTTAATTAAAAGACATTCATGTTTGAGCTATTTCTTATTCATAAAGCTGGACAGGATAGTTACAGTATTAAACATATACTTGCATAGGCTTCTTCAAACCATTAGTATAATCCTGGATCTTCATGGAACCATCAATTTGGCTGTTGTTTGTTATCAGTAAACATCAGTGGAAAAACATTCCAGCACTTAACTTTAAGTGATTTCAGAATCTTTGTGATACAGCAATTTTTCTGAAACTTTTATTGCAGTAAGGTTGTCTAAACAGCTCTGAGGCTATAGAAATATGGAGAGATCTATTACTTCCATAGTATCTTGGGTTGTTTTTGTTTTATTTAGTCACCATGAAAAATCCTGAATGATTTGATTAATGTAAATGATTTTAGAGATTTAATTACTTTTTTTAGTAGCATCAGCACATGATTCTAGAGCTCTAAACATATATGTATTTGCTTTATTACCTAATTTATTGATTGCATGTTCAGTTGATAGAGGGAAGTGGAAGAGTTAGTTTAAAATTTCATCATCTCTTGTGTTTAGGCCAAGATTGAAAAATGTGGATCGGAGTAGTGCTCAGCATTTGGAAGTTACCGTTGGAGATCTGACAGTCATTATTACAGACTTTAAGGAGAAAACGAAGTCCCCTCCTGCATCTAGTGCTGCTTCAGCAGATCAACACAGTCAGAGCGGCTCTAGTTCTGATAACACAGAGAGAGGAATGTCTAGATCATCTTCACCCAGAGGAGAAGCTTCATCACTGAATGGAGAATCTCATTAAAGTTTATTTTCTCCAACTTCTTAGTCACTATGTCACACCATGCAGATACAAAGATTATGCCAAGAAGTACCACATTTTCATGACAAACATTCATGTACAACCTACAGTTTGAGTTTTACATAAAACAGAAATTTATTAGCACCTGTTAGATTTTTACTGCAATCTAGGACTACCAAACATATTCAGATTAAGCATTTTGGTCTAAACATTTTGGTTAAAGGTGCCATGAAAATGTGGTTGAATTATTCAGTGTTATGGTAAGTCTGTTTTCACTTTTAGTTTAGTGAATTTTAGCACATAATTCTTAAATTAACTATTATTGGCATGTAACAAATTAAAAATTTTATAACATAGTGCAAGCTGCCTAAATATGTATTATTTGAGAATTGTGAAACAAATAGTTATATGTATACAAGTTAAAGATCAATTTAATCAACTATTGCTGCAACAGGATTTTCTTAATGGTTATCCTCTTAAATACACCTGCTGGTACTTGGTGTGGTTAAATAGGAAAATTGTTATTAAATAAAGAATTTGTATAAACCGTTGCCAATGGTTTTGACACATTTTACTAAATTATTGTTCGTGAATTATGTTTCTGGTTATATCTGTGTTTTTATTTTTTTTTGTTTTTGCTTATCTTTCAAAGCATTCATTTATTGTAATGTTTACTAGTAGAGTAGTAAACAATAAATATTTAGCTTTATAATTCAGGTTTAGTACTATGGTCATTGAACACTGGTATTTTCTGTATTATTGAAGCATTAAATTTAAGATAATTCCAATCACTTGGCAAAATATAAGGAAAGAGAAACTGGCAATATTTCAAAAACTTCAATTTTAAAAAAAGTTTTAATTCAATAGTTTTATCCCCCAAACTTATCCAGGGTCATAGAAGAATGAATCTAATCAATGTAGAAAATAGTAACTGTTGCAGATATGGGAAATAATGTTAAATTAGTTTGATTGGCCTTTTATTAAAAATGGAAGTTATTAAGAAAATTATAGTGCCCCTATTTTTAAGCAACTACCAATTTAAGCATTTATCAATACCCTGAAATAAAAAATGGCCCCACTTACCATTATGTAAAATTACCAATAAAATATTTTTGTGACAACATATTTTGCATATTTGTTTAAAATTAATAAATTGTCTTATTTTGCATTAAAAGACTCAGCCTAGAAACCACAGAGTATACTCAAATTCTTCTAGGGTCTTCTGCTTTCTTTTTAGTCATTTGTTATATATATACATATATATGCACATATATGTATATATATATACACACACACATATATATACACATATGTATATATATATTCATCTATAGGGAACTTTTTGAAATACAAATGAACTTGAAACATATTTGAACACAAAATTTCATATGAAAGTCAACATTATAGCATTTGAAGAAAAAATAAAACTGTAGACCCTTAAAGTTGTAATATTTGGTGGTTTCATGTGATGGTGTAATTTTCTGTTTAATGGCAGTAAATTTACTGCTTTCTTTGTAAGATGCTAGTTGTAATATATAGTTATTTGCATACAGTAAAAGTCTGTGATTAAAACATTCATATACCTCATTCTTTAGTGTTGTTAAATGAAAATATAAGTTTAAAAAATTTTATGATAATTTCTGTGGAGCCCCATCCAACTGTTTTCTTTCAGAACAATTTTCTTGGCCTTATTGTTTTTACTTTTCAGGTGCTTATGTAGTCATTTTTACAGAGAATTACAAATGTAGTCATGAAAATTTTTTTAGAATTTTAAGTCAAAACTTCTTTCAAGTACTGGGCTTCTGGTGATAAGATACTTTCAGGATGTATTTTAAATGAACTTCAAGGAGAAAAATCTGACACAAGTTGGGAGTTTATCTGAAAAGGAGCAAGAGTCATATATTGGTGATGTAGTATGCCATGAAAATGAGTGCTGACCATTGCCTGGCATTTGAATCCTGTTTTGAAATATAAGTGAGCTTACTTATGTTCTAGTGAGCTTGAGGAAGCCCAACAGATGGCCAACAGGCAAATGAATGCTTACTATCACTTATCATTAGGGAAATCCAAATCAAGATGACTGTGAGATACCATCTCTCAGCAATGAGAATGGCACATATCAGAGATGATGAGAACATTCTCTGTTGGCAGAGATGTGGTGAAAAAGGTGGAAAATCCAGTGAAAAATCCGTTGCTGCTTGGAATATTGTCTGCTTCAACCCCTTTTTGAAGGTTTTGTTGGTTATGATCTGGCCAAGGGAAAGAGCTTTGGACTCTTGATGGATATTTCCATAATATTAGCATGATCTGTTTTTCTTCTTGTAGCTTCTCCATAATTTATGCGATGTTAGGTTATCATTCTGTATGATGTTTTAACATCCAGTAAAGGATGTGGGAAACAGTATGGAGAATTCTTAGTAAACTTAAAACTGATCTACCCTACGACCCAGCAATTCCACTTTTCGGGTCTACTCCTAGGAAAGAAAAACATTTTTAGTGTTTTAAATTTTTTTTTTATTTTTTTATTACCACCGTGAGATATACAGTTACAAAAGTGTTCATATTTGGGTTTCAGTCATAGTGACATTTTTGCTGTTTTAATTTAACTGGTTTTAGTAGTAGATTATTTTTAAGCAAATTATGTACAGAAAGAGAATTCTGATTTTTTTTCAGTGTTTATTTTTATCTGTGTAAGATTGAAGAGATAAAGCATACAAATGAAAAAATTAAGCATACAAAAACCCTTAAATAGTTGATTTAATATTTTTTATTAAATGCTTTTATAATATAGTGATGTTTTAGAAAAATTAAGAGTTTAAAAGGAGAAAAGCCTCAGCTGTTCTAAAGTACTAGCTTGTTATCTGTGCTATGGGTAAGAACCCTTACTGCCTAAAAAGGATGTACCTCTGAATATTAAGAACTTTAAGCTAAATGGTCTAAAGTTTGTTTTTATTATGACTCTTATTTATTTCCCTTGATTTTCAACTTTTCTAGAATCTTAGAGACCCTATGTAGGAACTGGATGATAGCAATATCTGTGCTATTCTATAAAAATTAAGTGGAAATTAGAAAGTATTAGTACCTCTTAATAGTTATTACTGATGATCATGTATCAAAATATTAAATATTAATGTTATTTAATAACTAATCATTTATATTTAATATTACTGGCTAGTCATTTTAGAAATCTATTTTTAAAATTCAAACTTGATTTTCAAGCATTTAAAAATGTTATTTTAGTGAAGTAAGGTGTTTAAATAAAACTATGAGTGGGAGAGAAAAAGGAGAGAGAAACTGAAAACTCTCAGGTTGAGATACGGAAGAATATCCAAGATAAATACACCTTGCATCCTTTTACAAAGGGAGTTTTATATTCGGATTCCCCCAGCTGCACACTTCAGGTTTTGTTGGTTATGATCTGGCCAAGGGAAAGAGCTTTGGACTCTTGATGGATATTTCCATAATATTAGCATGACCTGTTTTTCTTCTTGTAGCTTCTCCATAGTTTATGCGATGTTAGGTTATCATTCTGTATGATGTTTTAACATCCAGTAAGCAAGCTAAATGAGGCTTACTATTGCCTTTACTTGTGAAGGTATTGAGACAATTTTATAAATGAAAATTTTATTCAGGCCCTTTTCAAGGAAAGCTATACCTCATTTCAAAAATCAAATTGCCTCTATCTTATGGACAATGCAAATAATTGTCCACTGTTTTGCCTATAGTGCCAATAAATGTATTTCTTCGAGAATGTAGAACTCAATCATCTGCATGTCTATATTCTGATTTGTTACCCACTTATATTTTTCTCTTTTTTTTTGGTAAGAAAATGGTTTTATTTACCATTCAGTTAATGCTCCCTCCTCTCTCTCTGCAGTCCCTATACCCTGAAGTCTGTCAGAATTCCTTGCAACAAATGTAATTTAACTATGACCCTGATCTGGGTGGCCACTTTTAAAAAAAAAAATATTTTATTACACCACTTTTAGATATACAATTAAAGATGCTCATGTTTGAGTTTTGGTTCTACAGTGTTCCAACACCCATCCCTCCACCTGTGCCCATCTCCCATCACCAATGTCCCCACCTCCCTACCCCTCCCCAGCCCGCCTCCTTGGTGGGTTCTGTATCTCCATTCTCTAACTCTCCCTCCCACTTTCCTTTCCTACACATCGTGGAATGTAGTATATTCTAGGACATGATTGGTTCCACTAGTTTGATGGACTGTGTGGCCACAAGTGGCTGCGACTTGGGGAGCCTCATGGTCAGCTGAGCTAGGGAGAGCTGGATGCCAGTTCTCCCCGTAGTAATTGAGTCTCTTCCTGCTATGGCCAGTCACCCTTGGCGGGCCACTGGGTCTCTGGAACAAGATGGAGGGGAAAGGGTGGCCCTAGCTCCATCTGGACGAATGCCCGGTGACTTCTGCTTCTGGGAGCCACCTACCTGGGCTTGAACTCGGCTACTCTGTTAATCTGGTCTTGAGATCAGTGTCTCTCCTGGGGGGGGGGGGGCGGTTCTGATGTGCTGTGCGCCCAGACAGCGAAAATGGCGGCTATTGTGGTGGGAGAGTCATCCAGCTGCTTCCGAAGCCCCCCAGAAGTGATGGGCCCACTCCCAAATCCCATCTTTCTTCCTGGGAGCCTCATGGTCAGCTGAGCTAGGGGAGAGCTGGGTGCCAGAGATCGAACCCCGGGTCAGCCACATGCAAGGCAAACGCCCTACCCGCTGGACTATCACTCCTGCCCTCCCTGTTGTGATTGAGTCTTTGCCTGCTATGGCCAGTAGCCCTGGGGCAGTTCTTGGGCGGGACCACTGGGCCTCAGGGACGAGATGGAGAGGGGAATATTTATATTTTTCTTGATATTTTGGTGCCATACCCTGTGGTGCTAGGGAACTCTGGCTCAGAGATTGCTTTCCATGATACTCAGGGATCATGTACAAGGGATAATGCCTCCTATATGCGAAACAAACCCAAATAACCATTGATCTGTCCCCTGGATTCAGACGTTTTGTCCACTTGCTTTTCTTTTTTTTTATATAAAGTTTCTCAAATACCTTTCATAAATTAGGGCAGAATTGTAATAATTAACAAAAATCTTCAAAATTTATTTCAACTTGTGAGAATAAGTACTCCCTAATTTGGAGGCACAGGTCTAGTAAAATTACTAATTGGAATTCCTGAAGAACGTAAATAAGACATGAGTTTGTTAGGGTTTGAGGTTATAGGTAGATTTGGGCCTACGTATCTACTTTGGTGTAAGAAGTTTGGGTACTGGGGCTGGAGAGAGAGGAGTGCTTTACATGATACTGATTCGGGTTTGATCCCCGACACCCCTTTACTGCCAGGAGTGATCTTTAAATGCAAAGCCAAGAGTAATCTCCCCACACTCCCTTCCCCTGCATGTCTTCCAGGAGTGATCTTTCAATGCAAATCCTTTGGATGTACACCCTGAGCAGAGCAGAGCAGGATATGACTCCAAAACATAACCTTTAGGTTGAAAGCCAGGCTTCATCCTAATGTTTTTATATGATTCTTAATTATTTTTAAAAATTTTTATAAAAAAATCAGTGATTTTTTAATTTAAAAATAAATTATTTTTAAAAAAGTAAATTTATTTAAATGATTTATTTAAAAATAAAAAATAAATTATTTAATGAATTATTAAAAATAAAAATAATTTTTAAATTTAAAAATAAAATAAAAAATCTGGTTTACAAAGTCACTGATAGTTGGGTTTTAGGCATATGGGGGGGGCGGGGTCACACCAAGTGATACTCAGAGGTTACTCCTGGCTCAGCACTCAGAAATTATTGCCTGGCGATGGGAAGCTGGGGATTGAACCAGGGTTGGCCCTGTGCAAGGATAAAGCCCTACCCGCTGTACTATAGCCCTGGCCCCACATATGATATTTCAACACCAATCCCAACATCAGTCTCAACTTCCCTCCACCAATGTTCCCATATTCCAATTTCCACTGCCCCCAAATATCTCACCACAATCCCATATTCCAATGGACTTCTCCCGCTTTACCCACCCACCACCCCACAACTCAAAAGGCATGTTACAAAGTTTGGTGGTTGCAGCTTAGATGTTTTCAGTGTTACTGAATCTGTGTTTTGGATGTATACCTATACCATTCTCCCACATCACCAGTATAACTGAAGTCCTAACACCTCTCTGCCAATTACTTCTGTCTCTTCTTCCCTCCTTGTTTTCCTTCTTTATCTGTCCTCTCTAAACTCTGGGATTAAGGTTGACTAGGTACCCCTCCCTTTACTACATTTCTTCATTTAGTTACTCTATAATACAGATAAATTCAAGATACCCTTGTGTTTGTCTTCTGGCTTAGTTCACACTACCTATCTTCCATTTCCAACCAGATTGCAGCAAATTGCATAATTATAATTCTTATTCCTTATAGTTGCATAGTATCCCATTGTATATGTATATCACATCTTCATAATCCATCATAATCATTCTTCACAATCCATTGGACACCTAGGCTGATTCCATATTTTAGCTATTGTACATATTTTAGGTGTACATAGTGCAGCTTTTTTTTAAAGTTTGGCCCAGGTATGCTGATCCAGAGACTCAGAGACATGGAGCAGAGCTGCTACCAGCTCTCCCTGTTCTCAGCTGCTCACAAGGCGCCCGGGAGGGGTGGTGGGTTCTAGCCCTGGCCTGCCAGCCCAGCAGAGCCTCACAAGAAGCCAAACGACCCCCATCCATGAGGGGCCCTCATTTTCCACATCCAGTCTCCTCTCTCGTCAGAACTCCACCCAGTGGAAGAGCTGATCACAGCCTGGCTCATCGAGACCCACCCTGCAGCAGTCTTTTTTCAAGTTCAGCCCAGGTATGCTGGATCCAGAGACTCACAGACATGGGGCAGAGCTGCTAATTTTATGTTCCTGGAGCAAGCAGATGTCCTTGGGCTCTACTAGCATGTGACAGGACATATGGAGATGTAACTGGTGCCCACTCAAGCAAATCGATGATGAATGGGAAGACAAGTGATACAAGTGATAGTGCAGCAATGAATGATGGTGTGCATATGTCCATTTGAATGAGTGTTTTATGTCCTTGGGGGAAGATACCTAAAAGTGGATTTGCTGGGTCATATGGCAATTCAACTCTAAGTTTATTTAGAGGTCTCCATGCATCTTCTTCCTATTTTTTCTATTCTCAGCAAGAACACTTATAAGCTACTCTGGAAACTAAGGATTGTCTGTTGCATTTACTTTTGCATGCTAGGGATCTTGCCAGGAAAATGTTCTCCCACTGAGCTACAACCTCATTCAGAAACCAAGATTAATGTGAACCTTTTCATGTGTATTTCACTATCCTCTTGTAATTCATAATACCAAAAACAATTAAACAAAACCATGCTTTTTATTCAGGAAGAATGAGAAGATTTGGGATATTATAGTAAAATTTCCTAAGGAAAGGGTTCAGAGTACAGTGAGTAGGGTGCTTGCCTTGCATGCAGCCAAACCAGGTTCAATCCCTGTCACCCCAAATGTTCCCTTGAGCTCACCAGAAATGATCCTTGAGCACAAAGCCAAGAGTAAGCCCTGAACATCGCGAGGTGTGGAGCCAGAACCCAAAAAAATACAAACTCAGGAGGAAGACTCTTAGAGGATAAAATTATGATGGGAGCATTTTACTTTTAGTTTTAAACTTTTTCACTACACCTGGTTATATTGAGGGCTTATTCCTGGATCTGTGCTCAGGGATCATTCCTGATAGTGTTTAGGACACTATATGCAGTTTGAGCCATATGGAAGAGTTATTCCCTATACTATCTAGCCCTGAAAGCATTTTAAGAAACCGGAGCAGGGCCGGAGCGATAGCCCAGCGGGTAGGGCATTTGCCTTGCACGCGGCCGGCCTGTGCCGGCCCGGGTTCGTTCCCGGCATCCCATATGGTCCCCCGAGCACCGCCAGGAGTAATTCCTGAATGCAGAGCCAGGAGAAACCCCTGAGCATCGCCGGGTGTGACCAAAAAAAAAAAAAAAACAAAACAAAAAAAAAACCGAGCAGCATGATTTCTCATAAGAAAAAGTCAAAGAGAGACAGTCTTTGGTTTATGAGTGTCTTTAGTTCTGGTCATCAATTTTTGTTTGTTTGTTTTGCAGTGTAGAAGCTTCTTGGTTTGATTTAGTCCCACCTGTTCATCTTTGCTTTTCTTAACTTAGAATCACTGAAGATGGTTCTAGATTTAATATCATCAAGAGTTCTGCGTTTCCTCAGTTTCAATGTATCACTTGTCTTCATGTTGTTCATTGATTTGCTCAAGCAGGCACCCTAACCCTAACCCTAACCCTAACCCTAACCCTCTAACCCTAACCCTAACCTAACCCTAACCCTAACCCTAACCCCTAACCCTAACCCTAACCCTAACCCTAACCCTAACCCTAACCCTAACCCTAACCCTAACCCGCGGGTTCATATGTCCTGTCTCATGCTAGTGTAGCCCAAGGGCATCTGCTCGCTTCAGAAACACGAGACCCTCAAACCATTCGTTCAGGTCATGGGAATGAGGTCTTTAATTACTGGTTTTTGGCATAGCAAATACGACACAGGTAGCTTGCTAGGCTCTGCTGTGTAGGTGGTATATTCTCAGTAGTAGGCTCTCAGTTTGTGCATTTACTGATGAACTGCATGATTGCAAAGCAGTCACACACAACAGGGAGAGATGGGCTTTTCTCTTGGGTGGAGCTCTGACAAGCTGTGGAGTCTGGATGTTGAAAATGGCTGCCCTCAGGTGTGGGGATTCCTCTGGCTTCTTGCAAGGCTCTATTGGGATGACGGGCCAGGGCTAGAACCCACCTTCCATCCCGGACGCCTCATGATCAGTTGAGCACAGGGAGAGCCGATAGCAGCTTTGCCCCGTGTGTGTCTCTGGTTCAAGCATACCTGGGCTTGAAATAGGCTTCCCTATAGGGTGGGACTCTGACAAGCAGGTCTTGAGATTGGCTTTTCTCGTGGTTTTCTCAGTATACTTTATATTATGGATTCAGGTCTCATGTTGAAGTATTAAATACATTTTGAATCAACTTTTGTACATAGTGCTAGTAAGGGGTGAGGTTTTTTTTTTTTTTTTGCATGTGACCAAAAAATTTTCCCACCACCATTTTCCTTCCTTGCTCCACTTCATATTTTGTCTCTGTATCAAAGATTAACTGTTCATATACCTAAGGATTTGTTTCTGGACTCTTCAGTTTTATTCCATTGGTCTTATACTCTATCCTTATTTCAGTCAGTAATACATTGTTCTGATTACTGCAGCTATACAGTACTGAGGATGGGGAAAGAGAAACCTTTCTTTTTCCTTGAACTGCTCTTGTTCCCCAGGGTTATTACTCCATAAAACTATTCAATCTATGTCTTTAAAAAATTTCACCGATATTTTAAGATTTTTATTGATTCTGTAAAATGCTTTGAGCAAGATTGTCATTTTGATATTACTTCTTCCAGTCCATGAATGTTTTCGTTTACTTGGGTCATCTTTTTCTTTTAGTTGTTTTATAGTTTCCTTTGTATATGTTTTTCTTTATGAACCTGGTTCCTAACTGGATAAGCCCTAACTGATTTCTAGGTATTTGATTGCCTGAAGCACAATTATTGTTTTCAATTTCACTCTCTTCTATTTCATTATTTGCATAAATACAGTGGATTTCTACATCTTGATTTTGTACTCTACCACTTAGTGTATTATTTATAGTTTATCATTTATAGGTTTATTTATTTTTTATTTTTTGCTTTTTGGGTCACACCCGGCAATGCTCAGGGGTTACTTCTGGCTCTGCACTCAGGAACTACTACTAGCGGTTCTCGGGGACCATATGGGATGCCGGGATTGAACCCGGGCCGGCACAGGCCAGCTGCATGCAAGGCAAACACCCTACCCGCTGGGCTATCGCTCCGCCCCTCATTTATAGGTTTAGTTGCTGACCAGCTATCTTCACTCCCATTCCTTCCCATTCTAATTGTCACATGATGTTCTCAAGGGTGGCGCTGAAGAGTTTTGGTGAAATGGCATCACCCTGCCGAACCCTTTTGATAGATGGTCGGCAACTAAACTATCTCCACTTTGCTGATGACATCATTCTAATAACACCAAACATTAGTCAAATGGCACAAATACTGGCTGTCTTCGACTGAGAATGTGGAAAGATAGGTCTACAGCTGAATCTCAGCAAAACTATGTTCATGAAAAATGAAATAGTTTCAGAGGCCCCATTCACTCTCAATGGAACAAACATCTCTGAATGCAGCAGTTATGTGTACCTAGGTCGAGAAGTCAACATGATGAACGACCTAAAACCTGAGCTGCGCAGGAGGAAGAGAGCAGCATGGAATGCCTTCAAAAACATTGAAGAAATAGCTAGAAAGACAAAGAACCTCCAGCTCCGGGCACTTCTCTTCAACTCCACCATTCTCCCTGCATTAACATATGCCTCAGAGACCTGGGCCCTACGAAAGCAGGATGAGAATGCTATTCGGGTCTCCCAAAGAGGAATCGAAAGAGCTATGCTTGGATATCACGCCTCACTCAAGCGAAAAAAGGAATCCGAGCTCCAACCTCTGTCGCTGTTCCAGAGTCAGGGATGCTGTCTCGTTTGCCAAGGCATCGAAAATCAGATGGGCTGGACATGTAATGTGATTTGGAGACAACCGCTGGACTAGAGCCATTAGTGACTGGATCCAACGGGATGTCAAAAGATCACTTGGCTGTCCACCTACAAGATGGTCAGACTTATTCCTCAAGACCCTGAACGAATGGTTGGAAGCTCTTTGTATTCCTGAATCAACCAGATGCCATTGGGCTACACTGGCACGTGATAGGGTCAAATGGAAATATTACTGGCACTTTGCACAAGCAAATTGATGAATAGCGGGATGCCAAGTGATCAAGTGATCATTTATAGGAGCTTTTAAGTAGTCTTCAGGGTTTTCTAAATGTAGAATAATGTTACTTGCAGATAGTGAAGGTTTTACTTCTGATCTGAATGCCCTTAATATATTTTTCTTGTCTAATTACTATGGCAAGAACTCAATATATTGAACAGTGATGACTGTGCTATCTTATCTTGTTCCTGATCAAGGGAAGACTTTAATTTTGTCACCATTGAGTATGATTATAGACCTGGGGTAAATGGCTTTAAATTATGGGGTTTTTTTGGCCTTTTTTTTGGGGGGGTCACACCCGGCAATGCTCAGGGGTTTCTCCTGGCTCTGCACTCAGGAATTACTCCTGGTGGTGCTCGGGGGACCATATGGGATGCCAGGGATGGAACCTTGGCCCGCACTGGCCGGCTGCCTGTAAGGCAAACGCCCTACCCGCTGGACTATTGCTCCCGCCCAAATGGCTTTAAATTATGTTGAGGAAACTTATGTCAACTCCTCTCCCCCTTTTTTGTTTAAAATCATGAATGGATGTTGGATCTTTTCTCTGCATCTTTTTTTTTTTTTTTTTGGGTCACACCCAGCGATGCTCAGAGTTACTCCTGGATCTGCACTCAGGAATTACTCCAGGCGGTGTTTGGGGGGACCATATGGGATACCAGGGATCGAACCCTGGCCGGCATGGGCCGGCCGCGTGCAAGGCAAACGCCCTACCCGCTGGGCTATTGCTCAGGCCCCTCTGCATCTTTTTTTAACTTTATTTATTTTTGCTTTCTGGGTCACACCCAGTGACATTCAGTTACTCCTGGCTCTGAACTCAGGAATTACTTCTGACGGTGCTCAGGGGACCATATAGGATGTCAGGGACCAAATCCGGGTCAGACGCGTGTAAGGTAACGCCCTATCTGCTGTACTATAGCATTGACTCCACTTTCTGCATCTCTTTATGTAATCATCTACTTACATATATTAAACCATATTCGCACCCCAGGGTTGAATCCTACTTGGTCATGGGGTCTTATCTTTTGATATACTGTTGGATTCAGTTTGCTAAAATATTATTTGAGGATCTTTGTACCTGTTTTTATCAGGGGTATAGAGCCTTTTGAAATATGATTTGGTATCAGAGTGATATTTGTCATATACATGATGCTCAGGAGGTTCCTTCAACTTTCTGAAAAATCCTGAAAAGGATTGGGAGAGTCTTTTTATAAATTTCTGAACTGACTAGTAAGCCCAACTGTGCCAGGATTTTTCTTTTTTTGGGAGACCTACAATTTGATTTCTTGTATAGTAATTGTTTTGTTTAGGTGCTGTTTATTTTTTATTCAAGCTCATAAAATTATTGTAGTCCAACAAATTATCCTAGAACTCTTCTAAATTCTCCAGTATTATGGCATAAAGATTTCCAAAATAATCTGATGGTTCTTAGAATTTCTGTGGTATCTGTTGTGATTGCTCCTATTTCTGATGCAGTTTATAAAGGTTTTCTCTTTTTATTTCTTTGTGAATATTGGTTTTTGTTGATCTTATTTCTTAACAGTACCAGCTTTTGGTTTCATTGGTCTTTTTATTGTTTCTTTGTATTCTACTTAATTTATGCTTATAAATTTTATTATTTCCTCTTTTCCTTTTGCTTTGAGTTCCTTATGTTGGTCTTCCTAGCTTCTTTTTTTTTTTCTTTTTTGGGTCACACCCGGCAATGCTCAGGGGTTACTCCTGGCTCTGCACTCAGGAATTACTCCTGGTGGTGCTCGGGGGACCATGTGGGATGCCGGGGATCGAACCCGGGCGGCATGGGCCGGCTGCATGCAAGGCAAACGCCCTACCCGCTGGGCTATCGCTCCGGCCCCCTTCCTAGCTTCTTAAAATATGGTTTGGATATCTGTGTGGACCCTTGCTTCCTAATAAACATATCCATTGCTATGAACAAACAATGGAAATGTTTATTAGGAAGCAAGGGTCCACACAGATAACCAAACCATATTTCCATTACTATGAACATCGGAAGCATATATTGAGGACCTGATGTGCAAGCACAAAAGATCAAGTACAACATCACTGGTCTGATCAAGACGAGAAGGCGCCAATCACATCATGCTGTTTTTGACACTGGAGAACTGTTCCTCGGAACATGTGACGAAAGAGGCATCGGTGGTGTCGGTGTCCTTGTCAAGACAAACCTGGCCATGAGCACTGATGCATTTGAGTGCCTAACAAACCAGATAGGAAGATTACACTTGAAGAGATGTGGCCCACTGCCAGCAGTTTCTATCTTTGTTGTCTACGCACCAACATCCACGTACAAGGAAGAAGAAATTAAGAAATTCTACATGGAACTGGAGGAGTTCTATAAAGATCACACCTTCTACAAGATCATAGTCAGTGATTTTAATGCCAGGATAGGACTGAGAAGATCAGCCAAAGAACTCCACATTGGGGGCTGGAGTGATAGTCCAACGGGTAGAGCG
Organism: Cryptotis parvus; assembly: GCA_021461705.1. Taxonomy (NCBI): domain Eukaryota; kingdom Metazoa; phylum Chordata; class Mammalia; order Eulipotyphla; family Soricidae; genus Cryptotis; species Cryptotis parvus. Next base: position 77,177 of record JAJIBD010022016.1, on the reverse strand, counting down.
TTTGCCTTGCATGCGGCTGGCCCATGCTGGCCCGGGTTCGATCCCTGGCATCCCATATGGTTCCCGAGCACCGCCAGGAGTAATTCCTGAGTGCAGAGCTAGGAGTAACCTTTGAGCATTGCCGGGTGTGACCCAAAAAAGAAAAAAAAAAGAACTCCACATGGGACCCATGGCCTAGAATGGAATGAACAGGATGAGAGACTGAGTTCATCATGTCCACCAAGACCATTCATGGTAACTCACAGTTCCAGAAGGTTGAATTTAAACGTTGGACATGGGAATCTCCTGGTGGACAGTTCCACAATGAAATGGACATCATATTCAACCGATGGTTTTGCTTGACCGATGTCACTGTTGTCCCAAAATTACAAACAGGATTGGACCACCATCTCCTTTGTGAAAAATTGTACTTCATGGAATGGGGAGAAAGGGCTGCACAGTTTAAAAAGAGAACTTCCATAATGACCACCAACTGGGAACTCTTTGGCACCATTGCGGCAACATGGGAAGATGCTCTCATTGATGACATAGATGAAGATACAGCTTGAGGCTCTTTTGTATTCCTGGAACAAGCAGATGCCATTGGGCTACACTGGCATGTGATAGGGTCATACTGACCATCTCCCTGTCTTCCCCCAACAGAGTTCATTTCCTGTCTACATTTTTTTAAAATATGGCTTTGTATTGTTGTTGTTGTTGTTGATCTTTGTGAGTACTTTATATATACTGGATATCAACCCTTTGTCTTATGTATTAAAGGTGAATACTTTTTACCATTTCGTTAGCTTTTAGTTTTAATCAAAGTTTCTTTTGCCTTACGGAAACTCTTTAATTTCCTGTAGTCCCACTTTTTTTTATTTTGTTGCCAATGATCTTCAATCATATCACTGAAGCCACTGTTGATGTTTGTGTTCATTGTGTTTGATACTTTTTTGGACCTCTTGAATCTGTGCAGAAGACCAGAGACTATGGAAGTTCTCAGTTATTTCTTTGACCAGTGATTTTTCCCTTCTCATTTTCCTCTCCTGGTATTCTGTAATTCAGGGGTTATTCCTCAATTATCTAATCAAGAATCTTACATTATCTTCCATTCATTTATTTCTTTTTTCTTCTGCTACTTCATTATTGCTGATGGCTTATATTTTGTCTTCATATCACTGATATGGTTCTTCATATACTGAATTCTGTTGTGGGCTATTCTATTCTTTAACTAATTCAATTCCATTTGTATAGACTCTTTTTTCTTAATGGAGAGAGAAAATTCACTTTTATTTCAAATATTCTGTAAAAACTGCATACATTATTCATGTTCTTCATCAGACTCAACCCAGACACATCAGGATTAGAGAAAAAGGAAATTTTAGAGAAACGAATTCCCTCCAACAATATGAGCATGAGATTAATCTTTTTCCAAGCTTAAAAAAATCAGCATTTGGGGCCGGCGATAGCCCAGCGGGTAGGGCGTTTGCCTTGCACACGGCCGGCCTGTGTCGGCCCGGGTTCGATACTCCGGCATCCCATATGGTCCCCCGAGCACCACCAGGAGTAATTCCTGAGCATTGCCGGGTGTGACCCAAAAAGCAAAAAAAAAAAAAAAAAATCAGCATTTTAAATTGTCAAAATTGTTATATGTCACTACAGGTTAAATAGCTGTTTGTTGCTAGTTGAGTCTTCTGTATTATCATTTTTGTTTGTTGAGTTTAGTTGCCTTCTATATTTCTTTCCCATCTAATTTGGTGTGCCCTTACTGGGATTTCAGTATTGTGGAATTTGGAGGTATTTGCAGCCATGTATGCAGCCATGCAGTCTGGAGACTTCAGGTTCTATGTTTTGGGCCAATGATTCACACAGAGGGGAGATGTGGAGATGGGTGTGACTTCTGGAGCTTCTCGAGTATGATATGGGGGAGGCTGTCCACCCCAATTCTGAGAAGACCTCAGAGTTCTCAGCCTACATTGAGGTAAATTTTTTGTGGTTTAGTGTCTTTGCAGAGAAGTTGTGGGGTTGAGCTGTTAGTGTGGCTGTAGTGGTGAGTAAGTTTTGGGTGCTGCTGCTGGGTATTAGGCAGGGGGATTGGAGGGGACTGGGCCCACTTCTCTCCCGAGAGTATCACAGAGTTTTCAGTTGGGGGAACCGGTGTTTCCATTAATTTTAGCTAGTTTGCTTTCATCTCTGTGGAGATTTAGTTGTGAATTGGTAGAGCAGGGACAGGGGTGAGTCAACATGGCAGTAACTGTGGGAGTATATGGACTGTTTAATATCCTGGGTCAGTTCATCTTTGAACTGGTTGAATTTTTCTTCCAGTAACTTTTATTTCCAAATTCTGCATGGATTGTGGATTTGAGGTCTTCCTTGATGGTTTTCTAGGACGTATGCCCCTATCTACCAGAGTAGGTGAATTCATTTGTTTTCTCATTGTGTGTGGCTGTTGCAATTTGAACTTCAGATTTCCAATCATCTGAAATATGGTCTGATTCATTATTTTTAAGGGATTACTCTTTATAGTCTGTCATTTTAATGTTTTCTGTGTCCTTTAACATGCAGTTTCAGTGGACATGCAGGTGAATATCTAACTACTCCCATCTAAATAGCAGGATTATTATGGAGATATTGAAGACAGATATCCAACCTACTTGCTCTTATAGTTGGTAGGGCAGAAGGGGTAAAGTTGTTGCAAGGATACATCAATGTCCACATAGTTTTTGGGTTTGAAAGCCAGACAATGGGGGCTTCCGTAATCAACAGAACCCAGGAAGAGGTTATGGCATGGGGGCAACAGGATGGGAGGTTTGGAGCCTTTCATGCACCTATTTGATGGAAGAGGTTAGCACCAGCATTACAGATCTGTAAGAGCACGTCCTGGGATTCAGAGTCTGGTAGTAGGGGATTTTCTGGTCAACAGAACCTGGGGAAAGAAATATATATTATCAAAATATTTTAAATAATCTTTAAAAAATTTAAATTAGGAATATCAGTGCTTTAGAGATAGTACAGTGTGGGTAGGGGCACTCGCCTTGCACGTGGCCTACAAGGGTTTTGATCCTGACACCATGTATCCCTGAGCCCTACCATGAATGATCCCTGAATGCAGAGCAAGGAGTAGTCCCATGAGACCTACCATGAATGATCCCTGAATGCAGAGCAAGGAGTTCTGACCACTGCCAGGTATGTCTCCCAAACAAAATAAATAAGGAACATCAAAATATTTAATATGTGAATCTTGGAAGTGATTGAAGTATAAATATATAGCAGCTTGCCACCAGAACATGACAAAATAATACCTATTTTGTTTTTGGACCTTACTATGTGATGCTCAGTGTTTGTTCTGGCTCTGCACTCAGGAATTACTTCTGGTGGAACTGAGGGAACCATATGGGATCCCAGGGATTGGACCTGGGTAGGCAAGACAACACCATACCTTCTGTTCTATTGCTCCATAATATCTATTTTTTAAATGTGATTTTTATTTTCACAATTTTATTTTGAACTATAGTATTAATTCACCTAGAGTGATGTTCACTATCTTGATGTCAAGTAAATGCATGTTTATTATGGATTTACAGAAATGTAAACTGCCATTCTAGTCTTATAAGAATTTGAAGGGGCCAGAATGATAGCACAAGGGGTAGGGCATTTGCCTTGCATGCAGCTGAGCCAGATAGATCCCTGCCATCCCATATGATCCCCTGAGCACTGTCAGGAGTAATTCCTGAGTGCAGGGCCAGGAGTAACCCCTGAGCATTGCCGGGTGTGACCACCCAAAAAATAAGAATTTGAAGGTCATAAAATGTTTTTAACATTTGTTTCCTCATCAAAAAGAACTGCAGTATATCTTTTTAATTTAAACATCATTTGTTAATACTAGCTCTCTACCTAGTTTTCTGATACCTACCCTATTGGAGGACACACCTTAATGAACTCTGGGACTCTGCAAGTCCAAGCATTTGCATTTGCTAAAAGCCATTTGCATTTTGCCTTAAGGCTCTTGTGCAAGTCACTATGGGAGATTGGGGCAGAACTGGAAAGGCAGTTTTATTTTAATCACTTGTATCACTTGTCTTCCCATTGATCATCTATTTGCTTAAGCGGGCACCAGTAATGTCTTCATTCATTGGGAATGAGGTCCATCACTGTTACTGTTTTTGGCATATCTGATACACCACGGGTAGCTTGCCAGGCTCTGCCTTGGCTCTGGGTTCATCCCAGGGGCCCAGTCTTTTTTCTATGTCAGACCATCAACCAACCAACCAGGGACCTCGGGGCAGAGCCGTAGATGTAAACAAGCCCGTCTCCTGTCTGCCACCTGTTGATGCAGTCGGGCACTACAGTCACATAGCATTATAATTTTTTTTTATCATGATCAATGCTAGCTGATCAGAGTACTTCCTCTCATAACTACCATTATGAGAGGGACTAAAATATATACCAGGAAAACCCTGCTTAAGTTGGATCCTCCTTTAAGTAATTAGCTCTGCTAGGATAGAGGAGGCAAGTCCCAGTGGCCCCTGGCAGGCCCCAATAAATCCTGGACGGTCCAGCTGCAGGATGGTTACTACCTGGCCGAGGGCTCTGTTGCTGTGCCTCTGACTCTGAAGGCCAAGCCCACAGCCATTGGCGTTTACCTGGACTATGAGCTGGGCCAGGTTTGCTTCTCCAACGCAGGGGGACAGGTCTCGCCTTCACTCTTTCACAGAGACCTTTGCTCAGGTGCTGAAGCCATACTTCCACGTGGGCCCGGACTCCACCCCCTCTGAATGTGGGCTCAGGGGGATTAGGGGCATTATTGCAACAGTCTTTTTTAAATTTGGCTCAGGTATGCTGATCCAGAGACTCACAGACATGGGGCACAGCTGCTACTGGCTCTCCCTGTGCCCAGCTGTTCTCAAGGCCCTCCCCATGAGGGCCTCCATTTTCCACATCCGACTTCCCCCTCCTCAGAACTCCACCCAGCAGACCAGCCTATCACAGCCTGGCTCACCGAGATCCACCCTGCAGCAGTCTTTTTTTTAAAATTCGGCCCAAGTATGCTGATCCAGAGACTCACAGATATGGGGAAGAGCTGCTATTGGCTCTCCCTGTGCCCTGCCGCTCCGAGGCGCCTTGGAGGGATGTCGTGTTCTAGCCCTGGCCCGAAACCCCAGCAGAGCCTCGCAACAAGCCAGACGACCCCCCACTCCATGAGGGCCTCCATTTTCCACATCCAGACTTCCCCCTCGTCAGAACTCCACCCAGCAGAACAGCCTATCACAGCCCGCCTCGCACAGCTGAATTTTGGCCGCGTGGTTCATCAATAAATGCTTGATTTAGAGATGACTACAAGAATATGCTACCCACACAGCAGAGCCTGGCAAGCTGCCCGTGTCATATTTGTTATGCCAAATACCAGTAACCATTATAGAACTCATTCCTATAACCTGGTGGAATGGTTTGAGGCTCTTTATGTTCCTGGAGGAAGAAGGTGCCCTTGGCTCTACTTGCATGAGACAGGACATATGGAGATGTTACTGGTGACTGTTCGAGCAAATCGATGATGAACGGGAAGACAGTGACAGTGATAGGATAGAGGAGGAAGGCATGCTAATTTGCCCCTGGGCAAGCAAACATGACTCTCAGTACAGTACAGAGGACAGAGCACAACAATATCATCCTAGAATAGAGAAAAGAACCTTGTGAGGGTTTGAAAATAACCTCTGGCTGTATAATGTTCATGGTTTAGAAAATTATGTTATTTACCAATTACAATTCCTGTCTTTGCAAGCAGTCAGGATCTGTTCCCTAAAATGTAAATGTGATCCTTACTTAAAAATCCTACAGTGGGCACGCGGGCCAGCATACAGGGCCTCACGGACGGCTGGGGAGGCTGGTGCTGGCTCGCGCCGGGCCTAGCTGACCATGGAACCCAGAGGAGGGCAGATGGGTTTTGGGAGGGGGGCCTGTCGTCTCTGGGGGGTCCCGGAGCAGCCGGATGAGACTCGCCCATCACACTAGCCACCGTTTTTGCTGTCCGGACGCTGGGGAAACTGCCTCACCACCAGATCAACAGAGCAAAGCCAGTTCGAGCCCAGGTAGGCGGCTCCAAGAGGCGGGAATCACTGGTAAGTCGTCAGAGGGAGGCGTGGTCGCCCTTCCCCCTTCCATCTTGTCGAGCCTGGTGGCCCTGCCCGAGCTGCACGCGGGAGAGCATACAGGGCCTCACGGACGGCTGGGGAGGCTGGCGCTCGGCTCGCGCCGGGCCAGCTGACCATGGAACCCCGAGGAGGGCAGATGGGTTTTGGGAGTGGGGGCCCGTCGCCTCTGGGGGTCCCGGAAGCAGCGGATGAGACTCGCCCATCACACTAGCCACCGTTTTGCTGTCCGGACGCTGGGGAAACTGCCTCACGACCAGATCAACAGAGCAAAGCCAATTCGAGCCCAGGTAGGCGGCTCCAAGAGGCGGGAATCACTGGGAAGTCGTCAGATGGAGGCGTGGTTGTCCCTCCCCCCTCCATCTTGTCGAGCCTGGTGGCCCTGCCCGGGAGCTGCACGCGGGCCAGCATACAGGGCCTCACGGACGGCTGGGGAGGGCTGGCGCTCGGCTCGCGCCGGGCCTAGCTGACCATGGGAACCCCGAGGAGGGCAGATGGGTTTTTGGGAGTGGGCCCGCCGCCTCTGGGGGGGTCCCGGAAGCAGCCGGATGAGACTCGCCCATCACACTAGCCACCATTTTTGCTGTCCGGACGCTGGGAAACTGCCTCACGACCAGATCAACAGAGCAAAGCCAGTTCGAGCCCAGGTAGGCGGCTCCAAGAGGCGGGAATCACTGGGAAGTCGCCAGATGGAGGCGTGGTCGTCCCTTCCCCCTCCATCTTGTCGAGCCTGGTGGCCCTGCCCGGGAGCTGCCCGCGGGCCAGCATACAGGGCCTCACGGACGGCTGGGGAGGCTGGCGCCCGGCTCGCGCCGGCCTAGCTGACCATGGAACCCCGAGGAGGGCAGATGGGTTTTGGGGAGTGGGCCCGTCGCCTCTGGGGGTCCCGGAAGCAGCCGGATGAGACTCGCCCATCACACTAGCCACCATTTTTGCTGTCCGGACGCTGGGAAACTGCCTCACGACCAGATCAACAGAGCAAAGCCAGTTCGAGGCCCAGGTCGCCGCGCGGTCCACTAAAAATAGTGAAACAGTAATGTCTTTTAATGCACTGCATTCCCACGAAGAGCAGGAAAGTTTGTTGGGAAGGAGATATAAAGAGGAAAGAAATGACATACAGAACCCGCCAAGTGGTTGAGGTGCGGGAGGGGGGGGAGGGAGGTGGGGACATTGGGTGATGGGAGATGGTTTTGGGCGGAGGGGTGCGTGGTTGGAACACTGTAGAACCAAAAGCTCTACATGAGCATCTTTCAATTAAAAAAAAAAGGTGGAATCTACCACAAACATGTGGGAATCAGTGGTTAGGTAAGACAGAGAAGGGAACAGTGTGCTAATATTTGTCAAAAGTGATAATACCAGCCTAGAACTGAGCATTGAATATAGGAAAAAAAGATATACATGATAATCTCTAAATGTATGTATTGCAATCCACAATGTGTAAGAGAAGAGAGAAAGAGAGAGAGAGAGAAGAGATAAAGAACTCTGCCATAGAGGCAGGCTAGGGAGGGGGGGAGGGAAGTGGGGACATTGGTGGTGGGAAATGGGCACTGGTGGAGGGATGGGTGCTGGAACACTGTATGACGGAAACCCAAACATGAACATCTTTGTAATTGTATATCACATGGCGGTGTAATAAAATATTAAAAAAAAAAAATCCTACAGTGGTTTATCCAAATGAAATTCAGACTCCCTTAGTCTTTAGTCAAAACTCTCACATATTTTTTTTCATCATATACTCTTCCCATTTACTACTTGGTTTGAGGCATTTAGTGCCTCAAAATTACCCAATACAAGGGATTTAGTGGGATTATTTCCTTTACTCACTGAAGACTTTAGGACCACTTTTGCTTCACCACATAATCAGGTAGAACTAACTGCTCCTTTTATTTTCTGTGCCCACACTTCAAATTTCTATCCTGTTTTTGTCAGTGTAATTATGTATCTACTGCCCCACCACACCTCCCAATCCGACATACACTTGTAGTAACTCTATGTTCAGGAAATGAATGAAGCACGACAGGGAAGTAGTCATGAAGAAATGGAAAGCAAAGACGGAGCATACAAATGCTTGGGGCATACAAATAGCAAAACATTCGAGAGATTACTCGCTTTTGAGCACAACCTCACTGGAAGGCCCCGTATAAGCTTACTTGACTTTATGGGGTTAATTGCCTATCTGGCTGAAAAGGTTACACAACATTAAAGAAACCTGGGAAGCAAGGACAGGTGCTGTACCAAGTACTAGGTACCTCTCTGACTTTAAGACAATTTTTTTTGGGGGGCTCACACCCGCAAATGCTCAGGGGTTTCTCCTGGCTCTGCATTCGGGAACTACTCCCGGCGGTGCTCGGGGGACCATATGGGATGCCAGGGATCGAACGCGGGCCGGCATGGGCCGGCTGCGTGCGAGGCAAACGCCCTACCCACTAGACTATCGCTCCGGACCCGGACTTTAAGACAATTTAATCTTGACCTATACTATCTGATTTTACCTTCGTTTCAGGCACGAAGAAACTTGCTGTGAGAATTCAGGTTGCTCAACGTCACGAACCAGAATTTGTATTGGGGCCAGCTGCCTCCAACGTTCGCCCTCACCACACCTCAGCTCCGCAGTTCAGAGCCGCGGGACGGTGGCGGCGCTGCACCCCGGACCGCGGCCGGCCCAGGAGTGCGCAGTGCGTCTGCGCGGCGCCGGCCCCCGGGGCTTGGGGGCGGTTCTCCGAAGGCCGGCGCGGGCCGAGAGGAAGGGGGCGGGCGGCCGGGCCGCGGCGGCGGCGGCGGCGGAGGAGGAGGAGGAACCTGTGGCGCCCGCGGTTGCCCACTCGCTCTTTGCTCCAGTTCGCCCGGGCGGGCCCGGCGGGCGTGGAGGCCTCGAAGAGCCGGGGCGATGCGGCGCTATCTACGCCTCGTGGTATTGTGTCTCGCCTGCGGCTTCTGCTCTCTCCTTTACGCCTTCAGCCAACTCGTCGTGTCCACGGAAGACGGACGGAAGGTGGCGGCGGGAAGCCGCAGGCCGCAGAGGCTTCCTGGCTCCTGGGCGGCAGGCGCGGAGGCGCGAGAGGGGCGGGCACTTTGGACCTCGCGTCGCATCCCGGCCGGTTGGACAGGTACGGGCAGTTCCCGTGGAGGACCCGAGACCGGGGGGGCGCGAGCGGGGGCGAGGGGCGAGGCATGGCCGGGCCGGGCCGCGGGCACTTGCCGCTGAGCCCCGCGCCTCAGCCCGGACCCGCGCCTCAGCCCCCATCCCGCGCCTCAGCCCCCATCCCGCGCCTCAGCCCGGATCCCCCGCCTCAACCCGGATCCCCGCCTCAGCCCCATCCCGCGCCTCAGCCCCCATCCCGCGCCTCAGCCCCCATCCCGCGCCTCAGCCCCCATCCCGCGCCTCAGCCCCCATCCCGCGCCTCAGCCCCCATCCCGCGCCTCAGCCCGGACCCGCGCCTCAGCCCGGATCCCCCGCCTCAACCCGGATCCCCGCCTCAGCCCCCATCCCGCGCCTAAGCCCCCATCCCGCGCCTCAGCCCGGATCCCCCGCCTCAGCCCCCATCCCGCGCCTAAGCCCCCATCCCGCGCCTCAGCCCGGATCCTCCGCCTCAGCCTGGATCCCCCGCCTCAGCCCGGATCCCCCGCCTCAGCCCCCATCCCGCGCCTCAGCCTCCATCCCGCGCCTCAGCCCGGACCCGCGCCTCAGCCCGGACCCGCGCCTCAGCCCGGATCCCCGCCTCAACCCGGATCCCCCGCCTCAGCCCCCCATCCCGCGCCTCAGCCCCCCATCCCGCGCCTCAGCCCCCATCCCGCGCCTCAGCCCCCATCCCGCGCCTCAGCCCCCATCCCGCGCCTCAGCCCCGCGGCCCCTGCGTTTCTCTGGGTTGGGTCAGACGCCCCCGCAGTGGTCTCCTCCTTACCGCCACCCCAGCCTCTGCTGGGTTCTGTGGCGGTTTGAGGGCATTTCCCAACCGCCGTTTTTGCTGCTTTCTCCCCCTCACCCCCGTGACCGTTTCTTATTCCCTCACTATTCCGAACTAATTTTTTAATTCCATTGACTTTTTTTTTTCTTGATTCAGAATCGTTGATCGTCAGAGGCGCCTCACTTAGCCCTTTTTGCAGGCTGTGTTGAGGGAATTTCCTCCTGTGTCCTTGGAGTTCCAGTAGGGATTTAAATGTCAGACTGGCATCCTACTTTCATTTTTTTTTTTTTTTCCTTTGGCCTGAATGGACTCAAACTTAACTTTTTTTCTGTGTTAGTCGGATTATTAAATCCGAACGAAATAGGCGGGATGTGAATTTTTCTTTTGGGACCAGTCTATCTTAAAACTTAAACATGTTTAGAAAGATGAGCAACATGCTCACGTCCTCTGTGTGTTATTTAAAAGGCCAATAACATAACTGACAGGTAAATTCACACAAACCTAGTTTGGAGTCTGCAGGAGTCAGCTGGCCAAAAGAATGCAGTGCATTAATGAATAACAAATGCTTAACAGAATCTGAGTGTTTTCACTTTGAAAATTAGGGACGTGAGCATGTGGGGTTATGAAGCAACATCTTCTGATTTTTGATAAACTGAATTATTGGATTTGTAATTTTTTAAAAGCATCCTTGGAAAGTTGAAATTAACTTTCACTTAAAACACAGAATTTAGGGGCTGTATTTGCTAAATCCTATTGTATTCATTCCTTTTTGAAGCAGCTTACCTCAAATATTTGAACCATTTCAGCTTACCTGAAATAATTGATTTTAGTATATGTGCGGCGAAGCACTTACCTGAAATAATTGAAACAACTACTTTTCTTTCACTTAAAATACTGAATCTCGGGCCGGAGCGATAGCCCAGCGGGTGGGGCGTTTGCCTTGCGGCACGCCCTGGCTGGCTCCAGGTTCCGAACCCCGACATCCCATATGGTCCCCCGAGCACCGCCAGGAGTGAGTCCTGAGTGCAGAGCCAGGAGAAACCCCTCAGCATTCATTGCCGGGTGTGACCCAAAAAAGCAAAATAAATAAATAAATAAATAAAAATACTGAATCTCAAGTTATATTCAGTAGGTTCCATTGATCAATTTTCTTTTTTTTAGAAAGTGCTCACTGCATGAAATTCCATGACTCAGAATATTTGGAAAGAATTTTCTAATATTTTCAAAGTGAAAAACTCTTAGAAACAATCTTTCAGTGAATTGTCTCATTAGATATTTAGAAAATGCAAAAGTATTTTTGGCCACACCTGGCAGTTCTCAGGGGTTACACCTGATTCTTCTCATGGATCACCCCTTGCAATGTTTGGGAGACTGTATGGGATGCCAGGGCTTGAGCTTGTTCAGGGGGTTTGGTTACGCACAAGTCAAGCTGCTTGTTTGCTGTACTATCTCAACCCTGCAAAATGCATAGGTTTTTGTGTCAAACAAATCTATTTTTGCATTCCAACTCTGCTGTAAAATCTTGATCACCTCTCTTCTTTAGTTTTCTCATCTGTAAGATATACATAAATAGCTAACTTCTTAGTTGCCGTGATTAAAATCTATTAAGACTGATAATTAGCAGGGCCATAGAGATGACTCAGTGTTGTGCTGGGACCTGAGTTTGAACCCTGGCGTCACATTATCACCACTTCCCCAACATCATTGGGTTTAGCCCTGGTGGCCCCCAAGCACTGTAGTCCTGCAAGAGCTCATATTCTAGCATTGAATTGGTGGGTCAGTTGGCCAAGTACTGCTACTGTGGTCCTTGACCTTCCTTGATTACTTCTGGGGAACTGTCTCCCTTTACTGCTCTCAAACTACCTCTGAGTAAATAAATTTGAAGGAAAAATGCCCAGAAAGTTCAAGGGATCATGAGTACTGTGGACTCATTCAGTGTAGACAAGTTGTGTTCATTTTTTTTTTTTTTTTTGGCTTGTGTTGTTTCCTCACTGATCTCAAATAGAAAATTCTTGTGAATAACCCTTGTGGAATTGCTTTGCTTGCCCATCCTTGGGAGAGAGGGTCTTTGTGTCTTCTACTTTCATAAGGTAGACTAATGATTGGTGTTGAAGAATGATGCCTAAGAGGAAAGTGAACTGGTGTGGACTGTTGATTCACCAGTAAGATTCTCAAGCTGTTCAGTATGGAAAGACTCTTTCAAGGTAGTGAGTGTAAAGCAATTGTTATCTGACATCAGTTCCCTCATGGGGGACCTGTGGGAGTTATGAGAGGAAATACTTTGACCAGCTCGTATAGAATTCATGGTAAGACTATTCTCCACGCAGAGTCACAGATATGTTTTCCTGTTCCCTATCTCCCACTGTGACTTGTAGCTTGAGGCAAAATACGGATGACTCTTGGCAGATGCAGAGGTTCTGGGTTAGCTGGGGCCCAGGGCTCATTAGCCAGTGTCCTCCAACATAACTTCATTGATTAATATAGAACTTTAATTTATGTTTAAGAGTAGCAATTAATTTCTTTAATTTTGGGAGGCCACAGATAACCATGCTTGGGGACTGCTTTGTGACTTGTGAGTGGTTGGGAGAATATGGAGTGCAAAGGATCAAACCCAGGACTCCTATATGCATAGCAGGTCCCAGTAGTCCTTTAAACCATCTCCCAGCCTTCAAATGAAAAAAAAAAACTGATAAACCTTCGAGAGGCTTTGATTATTAATTTGATAGTTAAGAAAAAGCAGAGTACAAAAACAAGCAGTGTCAAAGATGAGAAAAATCAATATCATTATATTTTTCTCCAAAATAATAGTAAAATGCTTAATCTTTTTATTGGAGGTGGAGTGCACCCTGTGGTATTCAGGGCTTACTTCCTGGCTCAGTGCTCAGGAATAACTCCTGGCAGTGCTCTGGGGAACCACGTGTGCTGAGAGAATGAACTAGGGTCAGTCAGGTACATGCAAGGGCTATCATGTACTCTCTGGCACCAAAAATACTAAATCTTAAAAATTATGATAATGACTATCAAATTAAAAGATATAGTCCTTCAATTACAATAAGAATATTTTTTGGATGGGGGAGGAATTTGGGCCACACCTGGGCTTGTGGATATTCTGGGCAAGGGGAAGATACTGGATGCTGGGGATTGAAGTAGCATTGACTGCTTGCTAGAGAAATTGCTTCCCCACTGTACTGTTTTCTCTGCCTCGGTAAAAACACTATATCACCATTGAAAAGAAGGTAATATCTAACTTTTTACTCTTGCTTCTTAAAGAGGATTAAAATAAAATCACTCAATAGAATATATAAGATACCTGGGATACAATTCAGAATTACTCAGTAGAAGACAAATTAGGACAACATGATCAGCTCCTCCAAGAAATACAAAATCATCGTAGACTAATTCTGATTTGAACCAAATCAGTTGATTAGGAAGAAAATTCCATCATGAACAGCTTTGTAATTATATATCTCATGGTGGTATAATAAAATAAAAAAACTTATAAAACAGACTTAAAATTAATAAAAAAGAAAATCCTAACATCTATTACCTATAAAGATAGAAAAGTATGCTGATAATAAATGAATAGAAATGACATTTTTGCAGAAATAGTATCTTTTGTTTTTGATTTTGGACCACACCTGGCAGCGCTCACTAACTGGTTCTGCACATGGGAATTATTTTTGGTGGTGCTCAGGGGACCATATGGAATGCCAGAGATTGAACCCATGTCAGCTGCATGCACAGCAAGCACCTTCACTTGATCACTTGACATCCCATTATTCATAGGTTTGCTCGAGTGGGCGCCAGTAACATTTCCATTTGACCCTATCACGTGCCAGTGTAGCCCAAAGGCATCTGATTGCTTCAGGCAGAGCCCAGCAAGCTGTCTGATGCGTATTCAATATGCCAAAGCCAGTAATTAAAAAATGTTCAACTTCCTGACCCTGAAAGAGCAAGCACCTTGCCTGATCTAATATCTTTGCAGCACCATAGCAAGATCTATTTCCAAAGAAGGAAATATAAATTGTAGAATTGAAAAAAATTTAAAACTAAAACTAAAATACTCTTAAGTGTAATAATGGAGATAACAAGGATCAATAAACTTGAAAAGAATTTCCATTATTTTGTCTTATTTTTGTTTTTGGGGGGTATCTTCTAGGAGGGTTTTCTCTTTATAGAAGTTCCTGATATTTATAGGAAGGCTCACGTAGTGGTGATAAAGTTGTGTAAAAAGCTCTTCATTTTTCAAGTCTTGAGTGATAAGACAGGTAGCAAATGCTTGAGAGTTTTTTTTTTTTTTGTTTGTTTGTTTGGCGGCACTCTTAGTGGTGTTCAGACCTTATTCCTGGTTCTGGACTCAGGGATCGTTCCTGGGGAGTGGAGGGGGTACCTGGGTTACCATATGGGTTGCCAAAGGTGGGGTGAAGGGAACGAACCCAAGTCTACTGTCAGCAAGGTAAGGCAAAGACCTTAACCTGCTGTACTTCCATGCTGGCACCCAATGTTTGAGAGTTCTGTGACTAAAATCTGGTATCTGCTTTTCTCTCATTTTCTGTTGTTTCTTTTTTCTTTTTTTTTTTTTTTTTGCTCTTTTTTTGGGTCACACCCAGCGATGCTCAGGGTTACTCCTGGTTCTGTGCTCAGGGATCACTCCTGGCACTGCGCGTGGGGACCATATGGGATGCCAACAATCAAACCTGGGTCGGCTGCATGCAAGGCAAATGCCCTACCCGCTGGACTATCGCTCCGGCCCCTGTTTTTTCATTTTAATTATGAATTGTGGTATATGTCTCTGAGGGCTTGTTTTGTTTGGAATTCTGAATTTTTGGGTATCTGACTCCTTAGTTTAGGGACATTCTTGATGATGTAAAGTTAAATAATAAGTTATTATGTTATTAAGTAAATTCCTTGTTCTGGACCAAAAAACTCATATAGGACTCTTTCTATCTTGCTGTTAGGTGTAAAGATATCTCTGTGTGTTACTGGAATTCATATTGGATGCTGCCCTCTGATGTTTGTGGAATGAACTGCTTTTGGGAAGCTGCTTTTAGGTAGGCACTTCATATTTAATTGTAGATCAGTGTAGGTAAGAGTAGATAGTAGATAATACATTTTTGGATGTAATAGAATGCAAAGTTTTTTTTTTTTACATAACTTCATATTGTACAAATAGATAATTTATTTTCTTATTAGATTATTATTTTTTCTATATTTTAGTTACCACTAAGTTTTACTGTATGTGTACATTAATTCTTTACATCTTTAAAATAAGTGCTGAATAGGAAAATTTATGATCCAGTTATAAGTTTCAGTTGATAAAATGATAAATACAAAGATAGTTATCCACTGACAAATTACAGACACATATACATTTGTCTAGCTTAAAGTTGTATACTGAAAAAAATAATGCTGTAGTTAACTAGGGAAAGAAAGATTAAATTGGATGTTGATAGACTGCATTTCAGGGAAAAGGAGGATAAAGGTAAGTATTCTGTGAAAGGAGAAAATGACATGACATTTTTTTTGATCTTTAAAGTTAATGTGTACTAGGAATGGAGAGATAGTATAGGGGTGTGCCACCCCCTGAAGAATCAGGAGGAAGCCCTAAACACCTGATGTGGCCCAAAAAAACAAAAAGAAGAGGAAGAAGTAAATTACTGAATAATTTGACTTGGTTTACTTCTCTAGATAATAGGGGCACTGATTTGTTTTATCCTCTGACAGGTTTTATTCCTGTCTATGCTTCAGTGAGACAGATGTTTACAATAGAATAGCAGAGGTTTTTTTTTTGAGATAGTAGCAGGGGAGTATGTGACAGTAGCTTGAAATGCCCTTTCCAAGACTGAAGTTATCTTCTGTCTGTCTGTCTGTCTTGTCTATCTCTCTCGTGTCTTATTTATGTGTTGCCTTTTTTGGGTCACACCTGTCAATGCTGAGGGGTTACTCCTGGATTTACTCCTGGTGGTGCTCAAGGGAACATATGGGATGCCAGGAAATCGAACCCGGGTTGGCCTTATGTAAGGCAGGCGCCCTACCCGCTGTGCTATCACTCTGGCCCCCAAAGACTGACACCTGGCAATGCTCAGGGGTTACTCCTGGCTCTGCACTCAGGAATTACTCCTGGCGGTGCTCAGGGGACCATATGGGATGCCAGGGATCAAACCTGGGTCGACCGCGTGCAAGGTAAACGCCCTACCCGCTGGACTATCACTCCGACCCCTCTGTCAGAATTTTTATACTAGCAAAGCTGATAATTATTTGAGAGTAAGTACAGATATGATGATGGAGAAACAGGTGAGTTATCAGGTAGGACCATCTTCAGACCTTAATGATGACTTTGTAAAGAGAATGACTTCATGATTAATAGGATATTGGGCAAGTTCAGGGTCAGTAAGTGAGATGTTCTTGATGCAAGGAACTGCATTTAATACATGTAAAAATAAATGGTGTGCGTGTGTGTGCATGCTCATGAACCAACAAGATAGGAACAGCTTGAAGTTGTGGGAAGGATTTTGATAGTTAAGAATTATGTCAGTTCAGTCAGGATTACTTAGTCTTTAGAAACATACCTTCCTTTTTTGTGTGTGAAAAGGGGCTTCCAACTGGTGCTCAGGGAGGCCCAGGGACCCACTGGTGGTTCTTGACCAACTGGGCTATTGGTTAGCTGCAGGTGCCCAAGGGTGCTTATTATAGTCCTGAATTTGAGATTTAAAAAATCTCCCTTTTCTGTTATATTCTTTACATCTACTATTATATCCTTGTCTGTTTTGTGATATGTATTGTACTATTTCATATAAACTGTCAAACTTTAGATTTTAAGACCCTGTATATTTTATGATTTTATTCCAAGAGATAGGCAAGGCAGAATCTCATAAAATTGTCATGCTATTCTCACTCTCCACTTAATAATTTAGTACCTTCAGTTTTGCCTGACACTAAGCTTATCTACCAACCTGATAAACCATCTTAGAAATTCCCCTTTACAATCCACGTTAGGCCTCACATTTTACCTGGCACCATTTAACTCTTTCATTCTCCATTGACTGTCCCATCATTCTGATTTTTGAGAGAAAATTGTTCCATATGTCCCTGTAAATTTAGTTTACAAAATGTCTTTGTTGGGGCCACAGCCATAGCACAGCAAGGAGGGTGTTTGCCTGGTGCATAGCTGATTTGAGTTTGATCTCCAGCATCCGATATGATCCCCGAGCCCCACCAGAAGTGATTCTTGAGTGTAGAGCCAGGAGTGTAACCCCTGAGCATTGTTAGGTGTGTGACCCCTCAAAAAACAGCAATAACAACAAAATGTCATTGTCATTTTGTTGGTTGCTGTCTTGAACTGAAACCATTAAGTTTGAATTCTTTCTGTAATTGCACTTTAATTGGAGCTTTTTTGGGGGTTATTTCTTACCAATTATTTTGCTACACATTATAATTATATATAAGATAAGCAAAATAGAAAAAATCACTTACAATCCATCACAAAAGTTATCATTCATCATATTGTGTATATGTATTTAATAAATTGTACCAGCATCTGTTGAGTCACCCAACTGGCCACTTCCAGAGGCATGACTATTTTTTCACATCTGTCTTTTCTGTTCTTGAAACAAAAAAACAAGCATAAATCCTATAGTAGCTTTTTTTCAACTATTTTTTTCTTCAGGCATTCTTTCCTAATTATTTTTTTCACAAACTACTGACTAATTCTGTATAGTAAAGCAAAAACTTCATACCTTAATCTGCTATGAACAGCACCTATCTGACTATCTGACTAAAAATTGCTTTTGAGACCACCTCTGACCCTCTGAATTTGCTTTTCAAAGACTTGATCATTCTTGTGTTGTTCTTTGGACACTGATTGTTACAGATAACTACTGTTACAGACAACAGATGACTACTACTATTATAGACTGGGCTCTTCCGTTTCTCTGTTCCTGGATACAGTCCTCACAAATAGAACTATTCTTTTAAATTTCCACTTTGTTGTAGCTGCAGAATAATCTCTTTAACTTATATGACCAATCTAAGGTTCTTTGCTGAGCTTTATATCTTTTTTTTTCTTTTTTGGGTCACACCCGGCAATGCTCAGGGGTTACTCCTGGCTCTGCACTCAGGAATTACTCCTGGCGGTGCTCGGGGGACCATATGGGATGCCAGGATTGAACCCGGCGGCGGCATGGGCCGACTGCGTGCAAGGCAAACGCCCTACCCACTGGGCTATCGCCCGGCCCTGCTTTATAACATTTTATAAAGTATTTCTTCCTTGAAGTCAACAAATAGAGTGTCCCCAATTGCATCTGAGGCTGCTACCACTCCCTCCATCATGCCTGTGTCACTAGGGTGGGGTGGGGGGGGAAGTAAACTTTGGGAAAGTAAACTTTGGAATAACACATATGTGTGTATTCAAACTTGATTTTTATTATGTTAATAAAAGTTATAGATGCTTAATGCTAGAACATTAAGAAGTTTGGCTTCAGTATTCAAGTAAAATTAAATAGTTTCTATTTAATGTCATTTAGGATGATTTTTTATTTTCTGATATTCAACACTAGATGTGCTAGACTAAAATTTCACTTCTAGATTAAATATAGCATTCATGTAAAATAATTTAAAGTCTAATGAATATAGCTGCAATAATTTTAAATGGTAAATTTAAGATAAATGATTAATCACTTATTCTTGATATTTCTGATTTCAGCTAGGAAATTAACTATTAGCATTAAATGTTATAATTTCAAATTTTTATGCAACTTACAGCAAAGGTTTCTATAAGCAGTAAAATTTAACTAATGTTAAATTGATTTTTTTTTGTTCAGAATTTATAATTTTGTAGTCTTTGTTAGCTTTGTTTCATGCTTTCTTTTATTTTTTATGGTCCTTTTAGTTCCCAAAAGACTATTTTGTTCTCTAAGTGAGATCTATTTTTTTCTCCCCACCCCATTAAGTGACATCCATATTTGATTAATATATTAGTTGCTGCATAGTCATTTATGTTCTATTCTTCATGTGCTTGTGGGTTATTATAAAGGTTTAGAGAATTAACATGCAAAAGGTTCAGAATGTTAAAATGCAAGAGGTGCCATATACATACATATCTATGTATGTTGCTACTCTGTTTTAGAAAGAGTCTGAACATAGTCAAGGTAAGGGTTTCTTAACCTTTATCTATTTGTGACTCCTTTTCATTCAAGAAATCTGCATGCAACCCTGTGTATATAAAATGGGTGATACTCAAACATATATTGACAATAAATAATAAACAATTTTCTTTCGCTTTCCTCACATTCAATTATATGACCCCATATTGGAGTTGAAATCCTCAATTTAGGGAACTGCAATCAAATCAGTAACGCGGGTTTAAAGAAACTTTCCCATAGAGACCATATGGGATGCCGGGATCGAACCCGGGTTGGCTGCATGCAAGGCAAACACCCTACCAGCTGTGCTATCGCTCCGCCCCTTGACTAATAAATAGGTTTTATACCATCTCAGAATTTTACTTTTTTTTTTTTTTTTTTTTGCTTTTTGGGTCACACCCGCAATGCTGAGGGGTTACTCCTGGCTCTTTGCTCAGGAATTACTCCTGGCAGTGATCTTGAGACCATATGGGATGCTGGGGATTGAACCCGGGTCGGCCGCGATGCAAGACAAACGTCCACCCACTGTGCTGTTGCTCTGGCCCTGGCATTTTACTTTTGACTGGGGGTGGAAGTGGGATGAAAGGAAACCAAAGGTCCTTCCAAGCAGTATTCAGGGAGTGTGGCCATTCCTGGCAATACTCAGCTGATCTGAACTGAACTGTACCGAGTAGTGTGGGAGACTGAGTTCTGTCCTCCACATGCAATGTATGTGCTAGAGCTTTTTAGTTATCTCTAGTCCCCATCTCAGAAAATTTTACCTCTGATTACTTGGTAAATTCCACTGAAGAATGTTATGAGAAGGAATCTTACAAACAGAGTGGTATAATTCTATTTTTTTTTTTTTTTTGGGGGTGGGGTGGGGTCGTCACGGAATGAAAACCCAGTAAATCTTGGTCCTTTTTTAGTTGAGATCCTTGGGAGAATTAAGTCCTGATCAGTGCATGACTTCTCTTCTGTGTATCAGGAATGGTCCTAGTGATCATTCTTGGAAGAAATAATAAAAAATTGGGATTTTTAAAATTCTTATTGTGGGAATTTCGCTTAGACAGTCAGGATTTGTAGCATATTCAGTTGTTTTTCATAATTTGATGTTTCTATTTTAGAAGTTCCAAACTTCCTTTTTGACCATTATCAAATAATATGTGTAGGCAAGTTATTCTTTCCTGAAACTGTTGAAAAATGTGGTTTTCTTTTATTACTAGGTATAGTTTGAAAATACAGCCCGTTGAGAGAATGCACCTAGCTGTGGTTGCCTGTGGTGAAAGACTGGAAGAAACTCTAACCATGTTGAAGTCAGCTATCATATTTAGCCTCAAACCTCTTCAATTCCATATTTTTGCTGAGGATCAGCTACATGATAGTTTTAAAAGCAAGGTGAGTATTTTAAACTTAAGTTGAGACTGTATAGTTGAATATGTGGTATAATAGAATGCTATTTTATTATTTTTGAGACAGGAAAAGAGGATATGTTTATTTAGTACATTTATCGATATATAGCATAAATATCGAGACATATGTGGCCCTCCATTTGTGCTTGTATGCCAAACATTGCAAATATTAAAAATGCTCCACCTGATTCATTACATTGAACCAATCCCAGCTTTTGCCTGAAATTGTAACAGTATTGCTATTTACTGCCAGTACTAGTGTTCTTCAAACTATACCAGTTTGAGCCGATAATTGGCCTGGTCTCCCAGCCATCTTCATAGACACAAAAGTTAGTGATAAACCAGCCCTTGGGCTGTCCCATGCTGCTGCTTCTTCCTCCTCCTGTTCCTCCCTCCTCTCCCCCTCCTTCCTGCTCCTCCCTCTACTCCTTTTTATATCCTTTTTCTCCTCCCTCTTCCCCTTCTCTTGCACATTGTGGCTTGCAATACTTATAGTTAGGGTTATCAGGTATATCGCATTGCCTATGTTTAATGCTCAGTTCTAAGCTGGTGTTACCATTTCCAATAGTTATTAGCACAATGGTTCTTTCTCTGTCTTACCTGACCTCTCATCCCCTAGCCCAACACTGTGGTAGATTCCAGCCTTTGACAAGTTTTCCTGGTCTCTGTTTTGCCTGGCCTTTGATATTAGTCTTATACTAATTTTATTTTATATCCCACAAATGAATGCAGTCATTCTATATGTTTTTTTTCTTCTAATTTCACTCAGCATGATACTTTCCATGTTCATCCATATATAGGCAAATTTCATAACCGCTTTTTCCTAACTGCTGCATAGTATTCCATTGTGTAGATCTCCTCATGGCCTCTTTATTCAGTCAGTCTGTTCTTGGACACTTCCATATTTGGCTATTGTGAATAGTGCTGTTATAAACATAGAAGTGCACATGGTGTTTCTGCTGTGTGTTGTTGGTTTCCTAGGTTATATTTCCAGGCGTGGTAATGCTGGGTCAAATGGGAGCTCAATTTCTAGTTTTGGGAGGAATGTCCATATTGTTTACAAAAGGCTTAACCAGTAGACATTCCCACTAACAATGAATGAGAGTCCCTTCTTCCCCACATCCATGCCAGCTCTGGTTGTTCTTGCTCATTTGGATGTGTGCCAGTTTCTGTGGTGTGAGAGATATTTCATTGTTGTTTTGATTTGCATATTCCTGATAATTAGTGATGATGAGTATTTTTCATATGCCTTTTGGTCATTCACATTCCTTCTTTGAGAAAGTTTCTGTTTATTTCTTCTCCCTATATTTTGATGGGGTTGGTGTTTTTCTTGTAAAGTTACACCAGTACCGTATGTATCTTAGATTTTAACTCCTTATCAGATTGGCATTGAGTGAATATTCTTTTTTAAAAAGTTTTTTTTTTGCTTATTTCAAAATTTTATTTATTTTTATTATTAGCTAATTCTAGATTCTTTTTTTTTTTCTTTTTGGGTCACACCCGGCAATGCTCAGGGGTTACTCCTGGTTCTGCACTCAGGAATTACTCCTGGCGGTACTGGGGGTACCATATGGGATGCCGGGATCGAACCCGGGCTGACATGGGCCGGCCGCGTGCAAGGCAAACGCCCTACCCGCTGGGCTATCGCTCCGGCCCCATAATTCTAGATTCTTTAAATTTTTTTTTTATTATTATTATACCGTTGTGAGATAAACAATTACAAGATGTTCATGTTTGGGTTTCAGTTATACAGTGTTCCAGCACCCATCCCTCCACCTGTGCCCCCTTCCCACCACCAATGCCCCCACCTCCTTCCCTCCTCCCCAATACTGCCTCCATGGCAGGTTCTTTGTCTTTCTCTCTCTCTCTCTCTCTCTCTCTCTCTCTCTCTCTTTCTCTCTTTCCATCTCGCTTCCCTATCTTACACATTGTGGATTGCAATACATACATCTAGAGGTTATCATGTGTACCATTTTGCTATATTCAGTGTTCAGTTCTTGGATGGCACCATCATTCTCAACAATTACCAGCACACTGTTCTTTTCTCTGTCCTACCAGCCTCTGACTCCCACAAGTTTTTGGTATACTAGGTTTTGAGATATCACGCAGGCACAAAGCACCCATGCGCTACTGGAATTGGTCTGTGTCCTGCTGTGGGGTCCAGACCTTGAGGATGGCTGTGGTTGTGTTGGCGCAAGGTTTTCTGACTTCTGGGGGCTTGGCGAGAGCACAAGCCAAGGGACCAAACTTGTCCCCAAGCCACTCCACCCATTAATCTAGTGCAGGGCGGGCAGGCTGTTCGGCGCCTAGAGCCCTGACAGCCTGAGTGTATATTCTTTCCTGTTCCATGAGCTGTCTTTGAATCTTGGTCACTTTTTTTTAAAGGTGCAGAGCTTTTTAGTTTTATGTAGTCTTATGTAGACTCCCCTCTCCTCAGAGCTCCACCCAGTAGAAGAGCTGATCACAAGCCTGGTTCATCAATAAATGCTTGAGATTAGAGGTGACTACAACAGTATCTCTGCACGGCAGAGCCTGGCAAGCTACTCATGTCGTATTTGACATGCCAAATACCAGTAACAATTATAGACCTCATTCTATGACTTGATGGAATGGTTTGAGGCTCTTTATGTTCCTGGAGCAGGTAGGTGCCCTTGGGCTATCTCCGCATATGACAGCACATATTGAGATGTTACTGGTGCCCGTTTGAGCAAATCTATGATCTACAGGAAGACAGTGATACAGTGATACAGTCAGTAGTCTTAAATGTTTATCTTTGCTTCCACTTGCTTTGTTAGTGGTGTTTCATCCTTGAAGATGCCTTTAGCATCAATGTCAAGGATTTTGCCTATGTGTTCTTCAATGTATTTTATGAGTTCAGGTCTGATATTGAGAATTTTTTTTTTTGTGGTGGGGGTCACACCCAGGGACGCTTAGGGGTTACTCCTGGCTCTGCGCTCAGGAATTACTCCTGGCAGTCCTTGGGAGACCATATGAGATGCCAGTTTTCAAATCCGGCCAGTGTGTGCAAGGTGAATGCCCTCCCTGTTGGACTATCACTCCGACCCCCTGATATTGAGATCTTTGATCCATTTTGTTCTGACTTTTGTGCATGGCATTAGAGTTCTGCATTCACTTTTTTAAATGTAGCTGCCCAGTTTCCCCAGAACCACTTTTTGAAAAGGCTTTCCTTGCTCTGCTTAGTATTGTTTGCTGCTTTATCAACGATTAAATGATCATGTATTTGAGGATATGTACCAGGCTATTCTATTCCTTAGGTCCACAGGTCTGTTTTTACCCCAATACCATGCTGCTTTAATAACTACCTCTTTGTAGTACAGTTTGAAGTTGGAGAAGATCATGCTTCCTGTCTTTTTCCCCCGGATTGCTTTAA
Source organism: Cryptotis parvus (assembly GCA_021461705.1). NCBI lineage: Eukaryota > Metazoa > Chordata > Mammalia > Eulipotyphla > Soricidae > Cryptotis > Cryptotis parvus. Next base: position 53,225 of record JAJIBD010022016.1, on the reverse strand, counting down.
TTGTTTGTGACAGTTTATTGTTTCATATGAATTTCAGGAGTGTTTGGTCAATTTCTTTGAAAAATGTCATGGTTATCCTTATAGGGACTGCATTGCGCTGTATAATGCTTTGGGGTGTATTGTCATTTTGACAATGTTGTTTTTCCCAATCCATGAGCAGGGGGATGTCTTGGGGACATGAGCAGGGGAAGTCCCTCTTGTCCTCTTTCATTTTTTGAAGCAGCGTTTTATAGTTTTTTTTGTACAGGTTCTTTACAGTCTTAGTTAAGCTGATTTCTAGGTATTTAGTTTTTTTTGTGGTACAGTTTTGAATGGGGTTATTTTTATAATATCACTTTCTTCTCTTTTGTTATTTTCATATAGCAAAGCCACGGATTTTTGGGTATCGATTTTGTGACCTGTCACTCTACTATGCATATGTATTGTTTTTAGGAGCTTTTGGTAGAGACTTTAGGGTCCTCTAAGTATAGTATCAATGTCATCTGCAAATAGTGATAGCTTGGTTTCTTCTTTTCCTATTGGATGACATTAATGTCTTTTTCTTCCCTTATTGCCATGCAAGTAATTCCAGTACTTTGTTGAATAGAAGTGGTGATAGTGGGCAACCTTGTCTTGTCCCCAAACTTAGGTGGAAGGCTTTTAGTTTTTTCCCATTGAGAATAATGCTTGCAGTGGACTTGTGGTGTATGGCTTTGACTTTATTGAGGAAAGTTCCTGCAATTCCCATTTTGCAGTTTTAATCATGAACCAGTGCTGGATATTTTCAAATGCTTTCTATGCATCATTGATATAAATACAGTTTTTTTTTTCATTGATATGATGTATTATGATGATTGACTTGCAAATGTTAAATTATCCTTGCATCCTCAGTATGAACCCTCTTGGTCATGGTGTATGATCTTTTTGATGAGTCTTTGGTTCTGTTTGCTAATATTTTGTTGACAATCTTGCATCTGTACTTACCAGGGATATTGTTCTGTAATTTTTTTTGTGTGTGATATCCTTCTCTGATTTGGGTACCAGGGTGATATGTGCCTCATATAATATGTTTGGGAATGTTTCTGGTTCTTTAATTTCCTGGAAGAGCTTGAAGAGAACTGGCAGTAGGTCCTCTTTACAAGTTTGGAAGAATTCACTTGTGAATACATCTGAACCTGGGCAATGTGTGTTTGGAAAGCTTACCATTTCAGTTTTCTCGATAGTTATAGACTTGTTGAGGTATTCCAAATCTTCTTAGTTCAGCCTTGGAAGGTTATTAGGTTTTAGCAATCTGTCCATTTTCTCTAGATTTTCTTTCATGGCATACAGACACTCAGAGTAATCTCTGATTATCTTTTGAATCACTGTAGTTTCTGCTGTGATGTCCCTTTTTTCATTTTGATTCTTTTTTTTTAGGGTTCTCTCTCACCCTTTTTTGTGAGTCTTGCAAGTGGTTTGTAGACTTTGTTTATTTTTTAAAGAACCAATTCTGGTTTCTTTGTATAAATGCCAAAAGATGGTTGGGCAGCTCTGTGGTAAGTTATTTTAACTCAGTATTATTTACTCCTGGGTTTTTGGTCATATTTTCTAACTGTAAACCTTGGTACCACTCAGATTGTCTTACCCTTAAGGGTTGTCCTCTACAAGGGACTGGATGGTACCAGGAAAAGAGTCCACTTTGGCTACAAAGTGGACAACTTTGAGAATATCCCTCCTCCTGACCCACCAAGGTCAAAATCAGCTTTCTTCTGACCTAATTAAACCATCAGTACCTTGCAGAGGAGCAGAGCACTTTTGATTTGCCTGAAGCAGGCAACACTGTTGTTACTGGAGACAGAACCCTGAGGGGGATGAAAGGATTAATCTGGCATCTGGAGCATAGTTTGGATCATATAATGTGATCTCCCCATGAAAGATAATCCTATCTATTTAATCTTGGGTGTAGTTGTTTACGCCTGTTCTTACTATAAAAGAACTAGATGTATTATAGAAATGATATTTATTAGCCTACATGGAGAAGAGCCGTGCTCTGTATTAGCATCTCTTAAGCCTTGGGAAGCAGTCATATTCCCGGGGAACCTTGTAAGAGGGAACCAGTTTATTCTTCAAAAAGCTGGTTTTGACTTTTGGATATACTTTACCCCAGCCTCTGCAGAGGACTTAATCTCTTGTAGTTTGGCAGTCGAGGAGTGGGTGTGAACTTGTCCGCTGGTGTGGTGTGGCAGAGTGTGTGTAGAAGTTGGTGTAGAGTGAAATTGCAAAAAGTAGAGCTTCTGGATTTTCTAAACTGGGCTTGTATTCCTTTGTTTATCGACTGGAGGAGACGGTCCTTGCCCTGAGCATGACCAGGGAATCTGCTGAAACCTGGTGCTGTTTGGGACCCCAAATAGCCCTAGCATACTATCATTATCTTCAGGCTTGGAGGGCTTCATCTGAGAAGTCTGTTGTAAATTTAAGGGAGAAGTCTGTTGTAAATTTAAGGGATGCTTCTTTGTAGGAAATTTCCTCTTTGCTGCTTGCAGTATTGCATCTCTATCTGTGGCATTAGTTATTCCTAATTAGGATACGTCTTGGAGTCTTTTAGTTAGGGTCTCTTTTAGCTTGTATCTTTTGGGCTTCTTGGATCTGGATACCTGAATTCTTCAGCTCTGGGAACTGTACAGCAATGATGTCATTAACTGTTCCTACCTCATTCAGGTTGTCTCCATTTCCCTCCAGGACTCGATTTTTTTTTCTTTTATTGTTCTTCTTGAATTTATCCTAATGTTCTTTAGCCCACTCTTGAACTTTTTCTGATCTTTTCCCATTTTCTGTATTTGCCTGAGTGCTTTCTGCAGTTCATCTTTAAACTCACTGATCCTGTCTTTGGCTAATGTCATTCTACTGTTGAGGGCACCCATTGAGTTTTTCATTACATCTGCTGAAATTTTTTTAGTAACAACACTTCTGTTTGCAGTTTTCTTATTTCTGCTCTCATTTCCTCCTGTATTTTTCTGGTTGATTCTTCCACTGTTTCATATTGTCTTTTATTTTATTGAATGTTCATTCCACTATTTCTTTGAGTTCATTAAACATCCTTACCATTTCCTCTCTGAATTCTTTATTATATAGGTTATATATGTGATTCTGCCTTGTTGAGGCTTCAGGACTCTTTGCTTCATTCATTTCTTGTGATGGGGGGCTGCATTGTTTCCCCAGGATGTTGTGGTAGTCTGGGAGTGATGACCCCTATTATGCTTCTACCTCTAAGAAATGTAGATGTCCTCTCTTGTCTAGGTGCTTTACCAGGGCAACTGGAGCTGAGCAAGGGGGCCTTCTTTTGCTGTTGATTACATTGTCCCCAAAGCCTTTAGGATACTTTTGTACGTTTACTGTGAGCAATAGGGTGTGAAGAAATGTGCAGCTATGGAGTGAAGGGGAGCTGGGTTTCAGATGTACCTGAAAAGTAATGGTCCGCTTGGTGTGGATTTGTTCCCTAGCCGGGTTCTCAAGGCCCACTGTTCGTCCTGGCCTTGAGGGGCACTGCAGCCCCTTTTCCAGCTGCAGGCCCTGCTCCAGCTGGATCTCAGATGTATCTGGCAAGTAATGGTACATTTGGTGCAGATTCTCTACACATTCTTGACAGGATTATTTCAGTCAATATGTACAAAAGTTTTTCTTTCTGGGATCAGAGAGATATTACAGAGGGCAAGGTGCTTGCCTTACAGGCAGCACCTGTGTTTGCCTTACTTGCTGCTGACTCTGGTTTGATCCTCAGCACCTCATATGTCCCCTGAGACCTCCCTGCCAGGAGTGACCCTTGAGCTGAGAACCTGGATAGCCCTGGACACTGCTGGGTAGAGCTCAAAAAATAACAGTTTTTTTTTTTGGGGCAGCAGAATTTACCTTTTTGGTTTTTGGTAGTATAATTTATTAACAATATAGAGGAAAGTGATTTTTTTTCCACTGGTAAGGAAGCCCTTATTTTGGATTTCTATTATGTTCGTTTACACTCAATTATGCTATAATATTTAAAAACTGGTAATGTGGAACAAGCAGGACTAATGTTTATTTTTTCTCACAATAAAAGAAAGCAGTTCTGTAATATGTGGCATCTCCACATTTTATGGTTTCTTTTATTTTTTTTGACTAAGCTATTTTTAATGTAATGTTGCACCTCATGGTCTAAGAAGGCAACTGAAGCCAGAGACATATACACATATTCTATTCAACAGGAAGGTAGTAGGAATAAAGAAGTACAGTCTACCCCTCCCCTAAAGATACTAAGTAGCATTTTTGCCAATGTAGCAATTTCTCTAAACTTAGTTGTATCACCATACTTAGCTGTTTTATGAGAATTGAAAATACTCACTAAAAGCAGGTAAAATGTGCAGCCTCCTTAATAACAAAAATACCTTACAAAAAGTTTAGGAAGTAGACATATCCTTAGTCCAAAGGTTCTGAAACTTACTTGGCCTAGTCCCCCTGGACAACTACCTACTTTTTTCTGCTGCTCCTCCCTACATCATTCCAGAACTCAGCCCTGCACCCCCCCATACCCTCCCCAGGAGTGTTTATGCCCAGTTTGGGAAGTCTTCCTCATTTAAAATTTTTTTTTAATTTTTATTTTTTTTCTAAATTTTATTATAACACTGTGAGATATACAGTTGCAAAGCTGTTCATGATTGGGTCTCAGCCACACAGTGTTCTATCACCCAACCCTCTCACCTTCTAATATCACCAAACTCCTCCGTCCCCTAGTCTGCCTCTATGGTAGGCATTTTTCTTCTTCTCCTATCTCTCTCTCCATCTGTCTCTTTTTCCCTTCTCTTACACATTGTGGTTTGCAATACATAAATTTAGGGGTTATGTAAATTGCTTTGCTTTTGTTCAGTGCTCAGTTCTAGTTTGGTGTTATCATTTCCAACAATTGTTAGCACACTGCCCATCCTTTGACCTCCATTACTCATGTTAGAGTACAACCATTGACTAGTCCTGGTCTATGTATTGCCTGGCCTTGGATATTGGTCTCATACTATTTGCTTTATATTCCAGAAATGAATGCAGTCATTCTATATCTGTCCTATTCTTTCTTACTAATTTCAGCATGATACTCTCCTTGTCCAGCCATTTATGCAAATTTCTTAACTTCGGTATAGCTGCATAGTATACCATTGTGTAGGCATACCATAGTTTCTTTATCCAGTCGGCTGTTCTTGGGCGCTCAGTTTGTTTCCAGATTCTGGAAGCTCTCCTCTTAAATTATGCTGAAAGGCATTGCAATATTTCCTCCTCTGTTACATTAGGTAGCTAGTGTTAACTTTTTAACAGCAACTGAAAAAATTATCACTTCATCACTTGACATCCCATTATTCGTCATTTTGCTTGAGCAGGTGCTAGTAACGTTTCCATTTGTCCCTGTCACGTGCCAGTGTAGCCCAATGGCATCTGCTTGTCCAGGAATACGAAGAGCCTCAAACTGTTCATTCAGTGTCTTGACGAAGAAGTCTGACTGTCTTGTAGGTGGGCGGCCATGTGAGCTTGGGACTAGTCGGTAACAGCTCTAGTCCAGCGGTCATCTCCAAGTCTCATTACATGTCCAGCCATTCTGATTTTCTACACCTTGGCAAACGAGACAGAGTCCCTGACTCTCGATCATCGACGGATTGGAACTCCGGATTCCTTCTCTCACTTAAGAGAGGCGTGATATTCTAAGCAGAGCTCTTTCGATTCCACTTTGGGAGACCCGAATAGCATTCTCATCCTGCTTTCTTTAGGACCCAGGTCTCTGAGGCATATGTTAATGCAGGGAGAACAGTGGAGTCGAAGAGATGTGCCCAGAACCGGAGGTTCTTTGTCCTTTGTGATTTCTTTGATGCTCTTGAAGGTGTTCCACACCTCCCTCTCTTCCTCCTGCGCAGCTCAGGTTTTAGGTCGTTCATGTTGAGTTCTCAACCTAGGTACACATAACTGCTGCATTCAGAGATGTTTGTTCCATTGAGCATGAATGGTGCATCTGGAACTAGTTCGGTTTTCATGAACATTGTTTTGTTGAGATTAAGCTGTAGACCTATCTGTCCACATTCTCGGTCGAAATCAGCCAGCATTTGTGCCACTGGGCTAATATTTGGTGTTATTAGAATGATGTCATCAGTGAAGCGTAGGTGGTGTAGATGCCGACCCTCTATCTTCATTCCCATTCCTTCCCATTCTAATTGTCGCATGACGTTCTCAAGGGTGGTGCTGAAGGGTTTTGGTGAAATGGTATCACCCTGTCGAACCCCTCTTTTGACATCAATAATCACTTCCTTGTAGAATGGTGAGATCCTGGTGGTGAAACCATAATATAGCTCACGAAGGATCTTGAAGTATTGGGTTTGAACACCCTGTTTGGCTAGGGCTTTAATGACCACTTCAGTCTCAACAGAATCAAAGACTTTCTTTAAATCAGTTAACGTTAGGCAAAGCAGCATCTTGAAATCCCTACAAACTTCAATGTGCTTGGTTACCGTGTGTATATAGTTGATTGTGATGAATCCTTTTCGGAAGACAGCTTGCTCGCATGGTTGTCCTTCATGTAATGTTCTGCCAGTCCTGTTCAGGATGACTCAAGTGAACAGCTTGTAGATGACGGACAACAGGCAGATGGGGCGATAGTTGCCAATGTCGTGGATGTCTCCCTTCTTGAACGGTAGAACTGTCCTGCTGATTTTCTGTTGGGAAAACAATTATAAATATCAAAAAGATAAATCATTTGAATGCATTTATGATTTAAAAAGAGAATAGTTCCAGCACTAAGGTTCAGGTAAATTGCATGCTTTGCATGCATGAACTGTATGTAGTAGCTCCTCACACCCCCAAAAAATCTCAAACAGGTAAACATAAACTACTCATATTTTTATGCCATAGTTTTGACTGCCATTTAGGAAATTGACTCAACTTTTCTATCAAAGCAATAATTATAGGTATCACTTGTCTTGTATCCCTTGTCTTCCCATTGTTCATCGATTTGTTTGAGCGGGCACCAGTAATGTCTCCATTCGTTGGGAATGAGGTCCATTATTGTTACTGTTTTTGGCATATCGAATACACCACGGGTAGCTTGCCAGGCTCTGCTGTGGCTCTGGATTCATAGTATGTAAAATGCATTTAAAACAGTTTAGCCTCTTTGAAATGCATTCTGGATACTAAGAAATAAATGTATTCATTATTGTTTTTAGGTCTGTATTACTTTTTTTTTTTTTCTTTTTTGGGTCACACCCGGCAATGCTCAGGGGTTTCTCCTGGCTCTGCACTCAGGAATTACTCCTGGTGGTGCTCGGGGGACCATATGGGATGCCCGGAATAGAACCCGGGCCGGCACAGGCCGGCCACGTGTAAGGCAAACGCTCTACCCGCTGGGCTATCCCTCCGGCCCTGTATTACTTTTTGTAATGAAAATTTTTTTTTTCCTTTTGGGTCACACCTGGCGATGCTCAGGGGTTACTCCTGGCTCTTCGCTCAGTAATTACTCCTGACAGTGCTCAGGGGACCATATGGGATGCTGGGGATCAAACCCAGGTCTGCCACAAGAAAGGCAAATGCCCTACCCACTCTGCTACTGCTACGGTTCCATGAAAAAAAATTTAATTGGCATTGGGATGTGTATTTATTAATGTTCTTATCAAGAATATTTGTGTAGCAAGCGTGCCGCATGTGTGTGTGTGTGTGTGTGTGTGTGTGTGTGTATGTGTGTGTGTGTGTGTGTATGGGGTTTAAACCTGGCTTTGTTCCTGCTCAGGTTTCATTACTTGTGGTAACCATATATGGTGACAGGTATCGAATTGTTAGCTGTGTGCAAGTCAAATGTGTTAACCCCTATACTATCTCTTTGACTTCAGGCAGTTTTCTTCAAATTAGTTTCATATTGATATGATTATGAACGTAAATATTTACTGTTTAATGTAATCAGTTCTTAATAATTCTTTTGTTTAGTGATTGAAAGGATTATACTTTTTTTTGAGGTACATGAACACCTTGTAAGTCTAACTGCTCCAATTTATAACTTACACTGTGTCTCACAACTTAAGTGGTGGAGTCTTTCTGGAATGATACTTTTTATTTTATGACTTTTTAAAAATTTAAACAGGTGGTGAGAAAATAGTATCTGAATTTATTTTTGTTATAATTCAGAACAATGTAAGATATATACTTTTAGTTTTTATTTTTTTATGCTTGTGATTTCACAGAGATAATGAAATGAAACAATTCTAAACTGAGTTTCTATTTTTAAAATGTTTTACAGCTCGACAGCTGGTCATTTCTACAGACATTTAATTATTCATTATACCCAATAACTTTTCCAAGTGAGAATGCAGCAGAATGGAAAAAACTCTTTAAGCCATGTGCTTCCCAGAGATTATTTTTGCCGGTAAGTTTTTTTTCCTCGTGCTTTTGTGTCCTTTTTTTAACTTAAGTCTTGCTTTTACATACATATAAATCCAATTAAATAGACATACAGACATGTATGATTTTCTGTTTGAAATTAGAGAAATGATTTATCATAATACATATAAAAGCTGTCATAAAATGTGGTGAAAATGAAAAGTATAAGCAATTTCTGTTGAAATATTGTAAGTATGCTTCAGAGATCTGGTGTCAGGGAGCCGCTGGGGTCCCCAACAATACCGGAAACGTGAGTTCTCTTCTACCTCTGAAGCCAGCCGGGAATGGATTAAAACTCAGGAATTCAGCGCAGTTTTAAAAGGCTTTACTATCACAGGTTCTGATATACAATCCAAGAACAGTAAAAAAAAAACAGATTTAGAGTTCCCAACTGGGCCCCATGATGTGCATGCCAAGATGACTGCCACCACATGTTTAAGGCCAACCCAGAACGAAGAGGAGAGGGAAGCCAAAATGGCAAAAAGACTTTCTCCTTTCTCCTAGCTTATTTATAGGTAGAAACCCGCCAAAATTTCCCAACCTGGCCCATAATGAACTGGGCTATCTAGAGATGAAGGCAGGTAAACTACTCTTTGAAATGCAGCACAAATGCCAGAGCTGATTCAAAGTCTCCCTAGCTGTGCTGGGAGGGGCTGCAAGCTAAGTGTAGCTGGAGCTTAAAAAGCAGGGTGTGTCACCCAAGAATATGGTTTTGGTTCCAGAGTACCGCAATAAAGTACTATAGTGCTGTGAGTCATGTTTAGTTTTTGGTTTCCCATTGCTCACAAGATTGTGTTTGTACTATAATGTAGTCTGTTATTGTGATCTCAAACCCCAGTCTTCAAAAAAAAAAGATTGTCATTTAATACATTGTGCTACACCTGGATTAGGGAATGGAGTAGAGAGGACAGCTCTGGCTGTCATGAGGAATATAAGTGATTGCATCATGTGAGGATTTTTTTGGTGTGAGCATATCCATCAGTGCTCAGGAGCCACACCTGGCTCTGGGTTCGGCCCCACTGGGTGGTGCTTGGGGCGATAATGCATGGTACAGGGGTTTAAACTAGGGTCATGGTTGTGACCACTTGCTAGGAAAGCACTGGAACCTTTGAATTATTTCTCTTGCCATGTACATACATTTTTTTGCCAGTAAGTAGCTCACCTATCAGTTACATGTCTTTATCACGTCCTATGTACCTTGCCACCACCAATTTTTTAAATTTCTATTAGTAAGTTATTTCTTGTTTTTCTTATTTTATTTTGCTGTAAAATAGAAAGCCCTACAAAATGGAGATAAATGTCAAATAGCAAAACTTTTCAGCCTTTATAAGCAATACAAGTCAGTTGGAGGTTGTGATAACCCTGATAGTGTTATCACTTTTTTGAAAAGTCATGATAACACCAAATACATGCTTCATATTCAAAAGAGACAAGGAAAGGAAATCATACTTATACTTCAGTTTGTGTGACTGTCAGGTTTCAAAGCAGTGTCCCTGACAGTATTGGAGTTTGGTGAAGGCCCCAGCTGATTCTAGGGCCAACGACCATTACCTGAGACCGATGGATAGAGGAACAAGTCCACAGGCTTTTTTTTTTTCTTTCTTTTTTGGGTCACACCCGGCAATGCTCAGGGGTTTCTCCTGGCTCTGCACTCAGGAATTACTCCTGGCGGTGCTTGGGGACCATATGGGATGCTGAGGATCGAACCCAGGCGGGCATGGGCCGGCCTCGCGCAAGGCAAATGCCCTACAGGCTGGGCTATCCCTCCGGCCCCCACAGGCTCTTTAAGGTCTTCTTTTAATCTTTCTTTTCTCTCTCTTCTCACTCCACCTTAGTTCAGGAACCTCTCTCTCTCTCCCAGCAGTTTCTCGAGCAGGCAGGCCCACTGGGATTCTCCCAGTAAGCTGTGCAGCAAGCCCCTCACACTCTTCTCTCTCTCCCAGCAAACTCTGTCCCTGGCAAACTACTTCTTCTTACCCTCTACTTCTATATATTCTCCCGCACTGGCAAACCCAGGCTCTCTCCTTTTATATCTGCCCAGCCAGGCTCAGAATCCTAGCCTCAGCCTTTTAAGTTTCTTAACTGTCACCTTACAAGCTGTCACCTTACAATTATTATCCAACATCTGACAACCCCAAAGAACGGAATCATCATTAGGCATTATATTTACAAGTACTTTCAAATTTGATTTTACTATAGCATCTTGCTATAGGAATTATGCTAGGTCCTTGTGTATAATATGTTCTAAAATTCTAGTGACTGATGCTTTAAAACTTCCCAAACCTCCCACTAGGTATTTTTGAAAGATTATACAACAGTAAGGCAAACCAGAAAAATCAAAAAAGAAATGACAATAAGTGACAAGTCTCTCCTTCAGGCATAATATTTTGTTGCTCTTGAATACTTAAAACGTAAAAAGTGTTCTCTGTTGGTGAGAGATTAGTGAAGGCTTTCTTCTTGATGCTGCTTGGGAAATTTTGGGTCTCAAGCCACTCAAAAACTAGGGGCTTTATTATTTTTGTACAACACTGTTCAAAGCAGCATTGAGGACATGGCACTCATAGAGTGATAACTTAAGTCAAGATTTGTTTAATGAGTCAATTGATATGTATGATCATACTATTCTACTTTTTGGGTGAGTTATATTGAAGATGAAAGTTTTAAGGAAGAATGTCATTGTTTCTTTAGTAGATTTTAGTCTAGGGTAGGTGTATCAGTACCAGCATAATTGGACATTACTCATGCATAAGTTGTAGAAAGAAAATTTCCTATCAAGAACTTTTGTTCACTCACTGGGAGAACCAAGCTTTTGAGACTCTTTCTACTGAGCTTAAACACTATTGAATAATACACTGAAGATCATAAATGAAATTCATAGTTGAGCTGTGGACTCCTGGGTGTTTATTACTCTAAGTATGGACTTGCAACACTAGCATCTTCAAGCATAAGTGAGGTGTTTCAGAGAAGAAGTAATCTTGCATGACTTTCTTAACTCAGAAGTTAAGAAGTTCTGCAAAATCATAATTGCCATTGTTGGATGAGTAATGGATTTCTGTGCTGTTTATATGGCAGATATACTTAGTGTTCTTAATGAACTTAGACAATTCACAAGTATTTTTACACAAAGAAGTAAGATGTATGCATTAGAAAAGCATCTGACTTTTTGTGCCACCTAGTTAGCTTTTGGACTGGAGCATATGCTTTACATACAGGAGACCAGAGTTTGATTCCTGATACTTCTTGGTCCCCAAGCACTATGAGGAGTCACCCTGAAGTGAAGAGTCACTGGGGCTACTCCCAGCTTGATGTGTGACCACTGCCAGGTATGGCCCTAAAACCAAAAAAAAGCACAAAAAGAAGAAACTGGCTCTTTAGAATAGTTGCATATAAGAAAGAGAAAGAAAAGAAAACTTCTGCTTTGTAAGAATTTTTGCTTGTTGCTAAACATCAATCTGAAGGTCATAGTCACACAGTAAGTCAAGATTATAGTCACACAATAAGTCAACTGGTAAACGTATTTGCTCAGAACCTTTAATTACTATTACCTTGAATATGTGGAGTTTTCTAAAGGTAACCTCTGAATTCATAATCCCTCACTTAAGAGCACTTAGTTCTCATGAAGAAAACCTGATTGAATTCTATTGAGTTGTTGCTGTGCCTGAACATAAAATGTAATCACTCTTAGTTTTAGATAGTCTTAGAAAAGAATACCCATCTCTTATTACAGAGCTGTTAATCTTTTAATTGTTGAGTACTTGTTTATGTGTAAAAAGACTTTCTTTGCCTGTTGACATTAAAAACCAGAGAAATCAAATGGGCATCCATGTAGCTCTTTGTAATTCTGAGTGAATTTTTAAAATTCTCAGAATTTAAAAAAATTTTAAATCTATAAAATTATTTTATAATAGAAGTATAAGTTTAAACAATAGTTAATAGCTAATACAAAAAAATACTATTATGAATAATGTTTATTTTTGCCTAAGCAGTCCATGAAATATTTCTGTTCCATTGATCACAGATGTTAAAAGGTTGAGAACTATTTAGTGTACAGGATCATTGTATGTAAAAATTGTATATTTGCTTAACTAAATGGATATGAAATTGGAATATGAGGTTGGAAAAATGCCAATATATCTGATGTAGGATTAGCACAAATCTTGTTTGTTTGGTTTTGGGCCATACCTGGTTTTCTGGAACTACTCCCAGCTTGAAGTATGGAGGCTACTTCTTATGGTACTTTGGGGACTTTGTGGTGCCTGGAATCAAACTAGGACCTTACACATGCAAGGCAAGTGATCTACCAATGAACCATTTCCTCAGCCCTCAAATATCTTTAATATTTTTTTTTAAAGCAGTGTAGTGTCTGCAATGCCATAAAGCGAGCTATGATTGTATTTCTTTATTTTTTTACTTTTTTTGGAGGGGGGCGTCACACCTGGCAATGCTCAGGTTCCTCCCGGTGGGGCTCAGGGACCATACAGGCTACCAGGGATTGAACTCGGGTTGGCCACATACAAGACAAACACACTCCCCAATGTACCTGTTGCTCCAGCCCCTATTTCTTACATCTTTATTTTGCTCTTTGTTGGAATACTCTTTATTTTCAGCCCTACTTGCTAGCTCTGGGTTTTGTTTTGTAACTGAAAGTTGTTTCTCTTTCTCCTTTAAGCCTTTTACATATGCCTATGCTAAAGGAGTTTTTGAATGCTTATGCTAGAGGAGTTTTTTGAATAGTAGGGCAGGTAAAGTATTTTAGTATTTCCTAACTGAAAACCTCAATTGCCTTTAGATTTATTCTAATTCTTCTAACACCCCCCTCCCCAAAAAGGAGGGTCCTACTGTTGGGGCTGGAAGGAACCAGATAAAGACCCTGGCTTCGACATGGGACAACTAAGTATCAGTGTCTTGAGAGCAAGATCTTGGAACAAGCTCTGTACTGACCCAAAGATAAGTAGTGGATTGTTAGGACCCTGAGGGGATTGGGAGTTATCAATCTGGCGAGAGGAATGCAGTCTAGGCTATATGGCATGATCTCCCCAGAAAGGTCACCCTAATCCTGGGAATAGATAGATGCCCGATCTCTTACTGTGTTTATAAAAATGACTAGAAATACTATTGGAATGATTGTTTACCAGCCAAGGATGAGAGAAAAATAGCATACCCAGGGTTCCTTCCTGTTGCCCCAGGAGCAGGGGGTGTGGCCCCCTGGTGGTTTTGCCCTGTTAGGGGAAGTTCCCTCCCACCTTATTGTTTGGGGATAAAGAGCCTTTATCTCTTATTACTCCTCTCCCCACAACCCTTCTCTGACAGATTTTGATTGCTGGACCCCAATATTTGTTGGGAACCCTGACAGCCCCAACATTGTTAAGAACTTTTATCTTTATGGAGGAATAAAGGTTTTGAGATCTTAATTGGAGCCAGATCTGCCAGCAGAAATGCAGGGATATATCATTTTCTACTTACAGGCTACATTTACAATTAAAGAAATGAGGTACATTTACAATTCTCATATTTAATTATGAGAATTGCATAATTAAATAGCCATTTAAAACAAGTCCGTGTACCTTTTATAACTGGTATTTTAAAACAGACATTTTATTCAGTGTATGTGAATTCAAAGGGAGTTAGTCATTTACTTAGTATAACTGTTTCTGGTGGTATCTCTGATGGTAAACTCCTTTTTTCCTTTTTGAAGGGAGTTTGATTTTTGGGCCACATCCAGAGGCACTCATGGCTTACTCTGGACTCTGCTCAGAGAATATTTGTGGTGGGCCTCAGGAACCATATGCAGTGCCAGGGATCAAATGCATGTCATCCGCATGCAAGGCTTACACCTTAACCAAGCCTGGCATGCTGTACTTTGTCTCCAGCTCACAGATTTTTAAAAAACTTAGACCTATTGCAAAGCAAGCTTGCCCCTATTTCTTTGTGTTTTTTAAAATTTTAAATGGACAAAGCTGATGTAATGTTTAAAGTAAAAATATCTATGATGCTCATAGGTATCTAGAAAGTGTGTCAGCAATGGGAAGAAACTTAAGTTGCTTATCACTATTTAACAGATGAATGTTAACTTTTAGCATTTCAAGAGTATACTTGACCAAATCCAAGATGCCAATACAATTTGAATCCAGGGAGTTAGCTCAAAGGTATGTGCATGTGGATTGTCTTGTTTTAATCCCCAGCACCACATGGTCCCCTGCACACTGTTTGGAGTAATCCCTGAGCAGTAAGATGAAAAGAGCCCTTGAGCACCACTGAGTAAGGCTCTAAAACAAGACAGCAACAACTGAAAATTCAGAGTATTAATTTTGATAGCTAAACTGCGTAGCAGTATCTTTGTTGCTGTGTATAAAAGCTTAGATCCTAAGGTATTTCTTGTTCATCTGTTCATTATAAAATCACTGAATCAGTTAAGTGATTATGATAGGGAAAAGTTCTAACTTTTAGACTCTTAAGTGTTATAAGTTAAAAAAAAATTTGATGTTGAATTATTGCAATATCACATTCATTTGAGTACTTGTCTTTTTTTTTTTTTTTTTTCTTTTTTGGGTCACACCCGGCAATGCTCAGGGGCTACTCCTGGCTCTGCACTCAGGAATTACTCCTGGTGGTGCTCGGGGACCATATGGGATGCCGGGATCGAACCCAGGCCGGCATGAGCCGCCTGCAAGGCAAACTCCCTACCCGCTGGGCTATCGCTCCGCCCTGAGTACTTGTCTTCTGCCAAGCAAATTTGTATTCAAGTTTGTACTAAATTTTTAGGTGTATGAAATGAAAGGAGCAGATGTTTTTTTTTTTCATATGTTTATTTTCTGAAATGGGAGTTAGAAATTAACTGTGAAAGGATATTAAATATATTACTGGGAAAAAAATGTTGAAAAAAAAGCAAAGATGAGTTGTTCCTTTTTCATTCTGCACTATCAAGTTTCATAATGTGATGTGAAATTTATTGGATCACTTCTCTGATTAGTTTTGTAGATAAGAGTTATAAATACTAAATTAAATACTTGAAACCTGTCCTGTTGCCCTCGTACTGCAATCTGTTCATCTTTTGGACCAAATTAAATTTTATGCTTCATTTACACTTTTTCAGTTTTTATTTTAAAAAATATATAGAAGAATTAAAGTGGAAACTAGAAAAATACTACTTTGGTTATTGTTAGCCTTCTGTTTTATCATCAGTTGGCAGTGACTTCCAACTTAGTGCTTTGTGTAGTATTTGTGTAATCTCCTAACAAGGTAGTAGGAGGAGAGGAGATATTACCACATGTAATAAAATGGTGCAGGAGCACAATCTACATTTTGGAAACAAACCCCCTTTTGTCCCCATGAAAATAGAAATGCATGTAGACACCTACACAGATATCATTTTTATTAGTCTTGGTTCAAGTGAACCTTCCCTATTCAGACTCTCTAGTCAGCAATCAGATTTACTTCACAAGCCTGTTATTAAGTCAGTTTAATATGGGGGGGGGGGAGTCTGAAAGAGAAGATAGTTATACCATCATCCATTAGGTAATTTGGAAAGGAGCAGAATCAGGGTCAAACATTTTATATTAATCGAGTGATTACTGTACTCTGAGACAGGTAACCTAAAATTGCAAGAGTCAGATTGAAAATTTGTAATGAGCCAGAAATAAAAATTAACTGCATTAAATTTCTATAGAGTGCAAATGTTGGAGATTTAAAACTTTTCAGAAAGGATAAACCTTCACTCTTGCTAAGTGTACATTTTACAAAATGCTTTCTTTTAATTGACTTACTGAAAATGACAACATTACAAAGTTAATTCATAATTAACTTTCAGTGTAAATGTACATTTTTTCTTTTTCTTTTTTTTCTTTTTTTGCAGAAGCACACAATAAGAGCATGAACTCCATAGGTAGATGGTTTGGATCAGGTCTACCATTAGTTGAGAACAAAAGATTGTAAAAGTACCAGTCATTGTTATGAACTAAGGGAAAATGTTGAGATTTCATTTGTATGGATTTATTTCTGTTTATCTCAGATAATTAGGATTTGTGAAATTACATATTTACGGTTATTTTCTCTGGTGGGAAGCATTTTTTACTAATCGTTGAAGGTAATGCTTTCTGATTTTTATTTTAATTGTTAGTAATTGAGTTTTTTATTTTTTGCTTCTCTAAAAGTTAATATAAAGACTAGCATAGAATCTGTGAACACTTGTAAAAAATTCGGCATTTAGGAAAACTACAATATTGGAAAAATACATATATATATTAGCTTATAAAAATACCTCCTATGTGTATTCTTTATACTCAAAGTCCTTTATAGTTTATATTAAATATATTGGATTGTAAAGATTAAAATTTTTTTCCTCATAGTTAATCCTGAAGGAAGTTGATTCACTATTGTATGTCGACACTGACATCCTTTTTTGCGGCCTGTTGATGATATTTGGTCTTTATTAAAGAAGTTTAATTCCACACAAATTGCTGCAATGGCACCAGAACACGAAGAACCTCGAATTGGATGGTATAACCGCTTTGCCAGACATCCCTACTATGGAAAAACTGGAGTAAACTCTGGAGTTATGTTGATGAATATGACTAGAATGAGAAGAAAGTATTTCAAGGTGAGAATAATAAAGGATGACATGTCTCTATCCTAAAAAATTACTAGATTTCGATTTAGTTTTGTGTTACTAAAAAGCCGGCTTAACTGTTCAGGTTTTTCCCACTTATCTAGAATAATAGAAGAAAGGTGTTTTCTTAATAATATACTTATTAGAGGATTATGATAGGTCAGCTGAAATGGAATTACAATGAAATAAAATAATGTACTAGCAATATCTTTTTTCTAGATTGTTATTCCAAGTAGTAATTTTATAGCATGCAGTTGTAGAGAACTTGAATGTATGGTATGATTTGTCTTGGGAATGCATAGATTACCTATTTCACACCTTAGGCCTTACTTAGTGCTCTGGGACCTTAAACATCTCTGAGCTTTATTTTTTCCCATCTATAAAAGAATGATGTTATCTAACAATCCTGAAACTAGAGGGTTTTTTTGAGGATTAAGAGAGTTGGAGTAATCAGTAACGCACATATGTCTGGTTTATACTTTAGTGCTATGTTTTGTTTCATTTGAGGGCAGCACATGGTGGTACTCAGGGCTTACTTTGGGTTCTACTCAGAGATCACTCAATGGTTGGGGTTGGGGACTATCTGTGATGCCAGGGAACTATTGATCCAGACTCTGTCTTGGTGCTTTTTATAAAACTTTAAAAATTGCTGTGTGTGGAGCTGGGAGAGAAAGTTCAGGGATCTTTGTTCCCATGCCAGCATCTCCTGTGCACACAATTATGTATAAACATTTTATATTATTGTATATATGCACAATTTTCTAATTTTATTTTTATTTTGCTTTTTGGGTCACCCAGCGACACTCAGGGGTTATTCCTGGCTCTGCACCCAGGAGTTTCTCCTGGTGGTGCTTGGGGAACCATATGGGATGCTGGGGAGTGAACCTGGGTCGGCTGCTTGCAAGGCAAATGCCCCACCCACTGTGCTATCTCTCTGGCCCTCTAAGTGTTCTATATATACCATTTATTTACCAGTGTCCATGAGTTTTATGTGCTGATTAAGTAACTATAGATTGTGATTTCTGGAGTCAAAACTATTTGGCTTTGCTTAGTTTATAACTTGTGCGCTTTTTAACCACTACCCATTTAGTTTAATTTTCAATTATCAAGTAGAAAATAGAGATAATAGAAAAAGATAATAAACAGACTTACTTATAAAAGAGATAGGTTTAAAGTGCTAGTTCTGTGCTTAACATTAAGCACTTAAATGTTAACTAAAATAGTGTCATCTGAAGATAACAAGTATATAGACTTAGTATTTATCTATTGCATGTAGGACTAAGTTAAAAATTAAGGGCTGTTTTTTATGATAGGAATGTATCTGTTTGCATATATTTGTCACATATTTTTCTTCTAGCTTCTGATAAATCAGAATTTGTTAAAACTTTTTAAAATTTACATTAAATAGACAAGTCTTACAAATATGCAGTCTAGTAAGAGTGAGAAGAGGGGAATTGAAAAACAATTTAAGGGGCTAAAGAGGTAGGATAGTGGGTAGGACACTTGCCTTGCATATGGTTCAATGCCAGCATTCCATGTGCTTATTTTATTCATACCTAACCTAATTGGACTTTTGGCCTCTAATAGGATTTGATGAAAGCTCTCCTTTTATGAATTGTTTTAACTTAGAATTTTGATTTTATTTTGTTTTGTCTCCCCATGATTGAATGTTTTAATGAAGCCACTGTAATCTGTGCTGTTGTTTCATAGTGAACTTCTTCAGTTTTCCAACTTGTTAATGTATCTTAGTTTCAGAATTTTGTGTACCATAGTTTTATAAACTCAGATGTTTTCTTAAAATACCGTGGAGTTTTTTTTTTTCCTGATTGTTAGACTTCAAGCCCAGAACCATACCAGAAGATGGTGCTGTAAGATTACCTGCTAGGAATAATGTTGCTTCTCTGTAGTTCTTCATTTGAAACTCATATAGTTACGAGAAGCTGAGTATTACAAAGAATATTAGCTATAGTTTTACTTGGTTTGTGAAAAAGTTCAGAATGAAGTTATCATTCATATCTGATTATATTTTACTTTTTTTAAATGTTTTTTTTTTATTTTTACCTGTTCTCAGCAGCCAGAGATGTTTTATACAGGTCTGTGGATCTTTCCCCTGTGGTTCTTATCTAATGATGAGAACCTATTATGCAACTATCCAAAAATTAGACTATGTTTAAATTTTAATTTGCGTCATTATTACTCAGTATTGCCATTCTTCATGACTGTTGAGAGTTTCAACCTAATGTATTATAGTTTTGCTTCACATGTATTACAGATTTGATTCTCATAATTTAATAACAGTGATTAAAAACTGAATAAGTTAGTGCTTTGTATTTTGTTGATGGTTGAGTTTTCAGTGTTTCAACACCTATTAGGATATGTGTTGAGGTTTGTCTAGGGTAGAAAAACAGGGAATATGAATAGCATTTTGAGAATCCTTTTCTTTTCTCTTCATTGTCCCCTATTCATGACCTCCTTTCCATTACATTTTTCCTTTACATTATTTACAGTAAATTTTGACTGTTTCCTCAAACCTACTGAGGGCAAAGTGAGGCTTTTGTATAATTTTATATTCAGAATATTGACCATCAAATCTAGTGTAAACAACTTGATAATTACAGAGAGCAGAAGATATAAGATCAGGCCATTAATGAATATATTAGAAATGAATGAACAATTTTTTAAAAAATAAGTTTCTTTATTTTTGTCTCTTCTTTTTAGGCCCATTTCCTCCAGAATCTTCCTAGTCCTGGGAACCTGGGCTTAGGCTTTCTTACTCTTTCCTAACACTTCTTATTAGCTGCAGAACCTTCAGGGCAAAATGAAAAAAAATTTGTTTTTGCTCCTTTTGTTCAGAAACTATTTATACATGTTTGTTCTGTAACACTCTTTTTGTTAAAAAAAAAAAAAAAAAGATTGCTTTGGGTTCATACCCAAACAGTGTTCAGGACTTATTCTGGCTCTGTGCTTAGGGATCACTTCTGGTGGTGCAGGGGGATTACATATAGTGCCTGGTGTCAAATCCAGGTCAGCTCCATGCTGGACTTGGAACTCAGAAGTAGAATGCTTACCGTGCATGAGTGAGGCTCTGGGTTTGATCCCTGTCACCTTAAAATTAGAATAAGAAAGAAGATATCATGCTGCGTTGTATGATACTGTTGTAAATTGATGATTTGGTATATTGTTCTGACATGCATTGACTGGTTCCACTCTGCAGACTGAACTACAAGTGAAAGAGTTGGCCACCCTATGGGGTGACTGACTGGGAGCCTCGGAACGCCGAACCTATCAAGGAAAGCTCTGAGAGACCAGTTCCTATGCAAAAACAAGGGTTTATTTGAGTATACCCTGGCCCATAGCATGACCACAAGCAGTCAGCGGCTAAGAGCCCCGTGCCCTTTCAATGGGGGGTCTTTTAAAAGAAAGTTCCCACCGCTACAGAAAAGCCCGCGCGATAACCATCCGATAGACGTAAAGCATTACATTAAGGTCTGCTCGCAGGCAGCCAATCACTTTGCAATAAGTCACCATTAATACCAACCGGGCCATACTCAATAATTCTTTTTTATATTTGGTGTGGTTAGGCGTATGTGTGGGATTGCAAGTCAAGTCAGACCAGATAACCAGATGACAGGATGTGGGTGAGGGTCTCCCGACATCTGCCAGGGTGAGAGTCAGCAGAGTCAGCAACATAACAGGATGTGGGTGAGGGTCCCAACATCTGCCAGGGTGAGAAAACAGGAATTTGTTCTGGGCCCTCTGTTGTAGATACAGGAAGAAAGGGTTATTTGGGCCCTAAAATGGTACTTTTCCATGAGTAAGCCTGTCCTGGTAGCTGCTCTCTTTCACAAGGAGAACCCATTTAAGTCAGGAGAACTGGAGACTTAGTATTCAGCTCTGATACTTCTCACTTAAGATTTACTCTATCCAGAGCCCTCTTTCAACTCCATTGTCTCCTCAGGTACTTATAAGGCCGAGGATATGGTCCTGTGAGAGCCCTGCATTGCCTAGGATTACTCAGGCCATATTTGGTGCTCTGGGACCTCTAGAACTGCACTAGCAATGCTTTGGGGACCATGTGGTGCCAGTGGTTAAGTTAGGGATGACCACATGCAGTAGTCATGCAGAGCGATAGTACAGTGAGTATGGCATTTGCCATGCATGTGGCCAACTCCGGGTTCAATCCCCGGCATCCCATATGGTCCCCCGAGCACCACCAGGAGTAATTCCTGAGTGTAGAGCCAGGAGGTAACCCTTGAGTGTCGGGGACGCCGCCGGAGTCCCCAACAGTGCCGGGAAGCGAGTTCCCTTCTACCTCCGAAGCCGGCGGGAAATGGATGAAGACTCAGGAATCCGATGCAGTTTTAAAAGGTTTTACTTATTACAGGTTCAGGATACAAATCAGCAATAAGAAAAAATCCGGTGCTTAGGATTCCCGGCTAAAACCCCAGCCATGTGTAGAGCAAAATGGCGGCCACCACGTGTAAAGGCCCTGTAAAGAGGAAACAAAGACAAGACTCCCAAGAAGAGTGCAAGCCAAAAAAAAGAGAGGGAGAGAGAGAGAGAGAGAGAGAGAGAGAGAGAGAGAGAGAGAGAGAGAGAGAGAGAGAGAGAGAGAGAGAGAGAGAGAGAGAGAGAGAGAGAGAGAGAGAGAGAGAGAGAGAGAGAGAGAGAGAGAGAGAGAGAGAGAGAGAGAGAGAGAGAGAGAGAGAGAGAGAGAGAGAGAGAGAGAGAGAGAGAGAGAGAGCAGAGCTGGTTATATACCCCTGCCACTCAGACCTCCCACTATTATGGGGAAGCAGGAAGGGTCAAATGCCCTTAGGTAATTTCTCCCAGCACCTCATTTAGGCCCTATTATATGCTAATGTTTTGAGCCAAGATCTGCCTGGAAATGCCTTTTAGGGTAGAGAAGGGGGTTTCTGAGATGGCATGCCTCTGTACCAAGACTATATTAATGCCAGTTAAATATTTTTCCAAGCCTTCACAAGAGTCTTGTCTACTTCACGGTAGTTTTGTATTTTAGTTGCCTTTGAATTATCAGGGAGCCATGCTTCCTTGCTTGGAGGCAAACAGCATTTCTCTCTGGTCTAATTACTTAGAGATCCAACGTGGCCAGGTAAATATGCTGGTAAGATCTAGCTAGTTCTACGATGATTGTGGTAGTATGAGAGAATATTTATACCAACCAGTATAGAATACATGGTCAGATAAGACTGCCACATTTAGACTATCC
The DNA here is from genome assembly GCA_021461705.1 of Cryptotis parvus. Lineage (NCBI taxonomy): Eukaryota > Metazoa > Chordata > Mammalia > Eulipotyphla > Soricidae > Cryptotis > Cryptotis parvus. Next base: position 31,008 of record JAJIBD010022016.1, on the reverse strand, counting down.
CCCTATCTATGAAGTGACCTGCAGGAGGCAATCCAGGGCAGATGAAGAGGCTTAGGCTTTTAGGTGTTCTGCAACACTTGAGCATTGCTGGGTGTTGCAATGCTCAAAGCAAACCAAAAAAAAAAATAATAATTTTTTTTGTTAGATTATATTAGCAGACATAATCCTCAGCAACTCTATTACTTAGACACATTTGAGACTAAGAATATTGCTTTTTTATTATGTCTATATTTTTATTATGGTTAAATACAAAATTTAATGATTTAAAAATTTTTTTAATTTAATGATTTTTAATTATATTTCTAATGATGTCATAGTCAGGTACTATGTATACAGTCTTCTTCACTTCTATTAGTTTTAATGAACTGAAGGTTATTTGCATGTCATTTGGTTTTATAACAAAATTTACTTTCCTCCTTATTTGTCCTTGATGATTGGTAAGGAAAGAATGAGGGACCATCACTGTGCTCACATTTTAAACGTGGCAATATGACAATCATTTAAATGTATTTACCCACAGAATGATATGACAACTGTACGACTACGATGGGGAGATATACTTATGCCCTTGCTTAAAAAGTACAAACTAAACATCACATGGGGTGATCAAGATCTGTTGAATATCATATTTTTTCATAATCCAGGTAAACATATTTCCTTTATTATTTGTACTTGTTTTTCACAGAAAATTCATAGGTCATATTAAGTTTAGTATATTTGATTTTAGCTTGTATTATTTACTACTGTTACTGTTTAAGATGGTAAAATTTGGGGCTGGAGCGATAGTCCAGCAGGTAGGGCGTTTGCCTTGCATGCTGCCGGCCTGGCCTGGGTTCGATCCCTGGCATCCCATATGGTCCCCGAGCACCGCCAGGAGTAATTCCTGAGTGCAGAGCCAGGAGTAACCCCTGAGCATTGCCGGTGTGACCCAGAAAGAAAAAAAAAGATGGTAAAATTTGGGGCTGGAGGAATAGTATAATGTTTAAGACACTTGTGTTGCACATACCAGACCCGGATTTGATCCCTGGCATCCCATATGGTCCCCTGAGCACTGCCAAGAGTAATTTCTGAGTGCAGAGACAGGCGTGACCCCCGAGTATTGCCAGCTATGACCCCCAAAAAAACTAAAGAGACTAAAACTGCTTAAATATTTAATTGGAAGAACTTTTTTGAAAAATGGGAAATGAAAAGTTATGAAAAGCATTTTTAGTAATTTTACTCTGTTTTATGTTTTTAACTTTAAAATTTTCTAAAAGTTTATCTTTTTATTTTTGTGGTATTGTTTCATTGTTTTGTCTTTCTTTACAGAGAGCCTTTATGTTTTTCCCTGTCATTGGAATTATCGACCAGATCACTGCATATATGGAAGCAATTGCCTAGAAGCAGAAAAAAGAAGGAATCTTTATTCTTCATGGAAACAGAGGTGTTTACCATGATGATAAACAACCAGCGTTTAGAGCTATTTATGAGGCACTGAGAAACGTAAGCACTTGATTTTGGGCAGAGGGCTACAATCTGCAGTGCTCAGGGCTTATTCCTGGCTGTGTACTCAGGGATCACTCCTGGTAGGCAAGTTCCCTACCCACTGTACAATCTCACCTTTTTAATAGCTTCCCTGGTCCTAAAATTGACTGTTGAGAGAAGTTGTGCCTTCTATTAGTGGAATCTGGATGCAAGGCATGTATATTGCTACAAGGATGTTTCTGCTTCTGAGCTCTTTCGGTGACAAATCTGGGACATATAAACATGCACTCACAGTCACATTATGTACACGTCCTCATCCATTTTTCATGACTGTTTTCTAATCCTGTGTTTCAAAAAAGTTCAATTACATAGAACATTACCTCCATTTCTCTCCCTATTAAAAAGTCAAACCAGTAAAATGAGTTTCGAGAGATCAGAATTCATTCCTAGTCTTAATTTTTCTTCCCTGAGAAGAAATTCCTAGTCTTCCCTAGAATTCATTCCTAGTCTTCATTTTTCTTCCCTGCCTCAGATCACAGAGTATATTTTTAGTACTGTTTAGAGTTACTTAGATTACTTAGCCCCTAACCCCTATCCTGTTGTTCCTTTTTTTAGTGTAGCTTTTTATTTATTTATCTATTTATTTATCTGTCTTCACTTGATCACTTGACTTCCCGTAGATCATCAATTTACTCAAGCTGGCACCAGTAACATCTCAATATGTCCTGTCACATGCGAGATAGCCCAAGGGCATCGCTCACTCCAGGAACATAAAGCACCTCAAACCATTCCATCAAGTCATGGGAATGAGGTCTATAATTGTTACTGGAATTTGGCATGTAAAATACGACACGGGTAGTAGCTTGCCAGGCTTTGCCGTGCGGGTGGGATTTAACTATCTATTTATTTATTTATTTTTTGTTTTTGGGTCACACTCGGCAATGCTCAGGGGTTATTCCTGGCTCTGCACTCAGGAATTACTCCTGGCGTTGCTCGGGGACCATATGGAATGCCGAGGATCTAGCCGGTCGGCTGGTACAAGGCAAATGCCCTACCTGCTGGACTATTGCTCCGGCCCCCTTTTATTCCTTTTTTATTTGGTTTTCAGGCCACACCTGGCAATGCTCAGGGGTTACTTTTGGCTCTGTGCTCAGGAATTACTCCTGGCAGTGCCTGGGGGACCCTGTGGGATCCTTGAGATTGAAGCCAGGTCAGCTGCATGTAAGACAGATGTCCATCTGTTGTACTATCACTCTGGCCCCACCTTTTGTTTCTTTTAATAAGTGTTTATTAAAAAATATCCTCTCTTTTGTTGCTGTTGCTGATATGACTGGCTATGCACATGACTGACTGGTGGTTATACTTACAGTTGCAGGTTTACTAGGAGGTCACATACTCTAGTTTCAGTGCTTGCACATCTGCTCTCCAAGACTTGTTCTCATTTAATGGTTATAGTGCTTGCTTGGGTTTGGTGTTGTGCTCACACACATAGTCCAGTCCTAGAGATTGAACTCATGAACTCATTGAACTCATTTGCAACATAGGTGCTTTTTTTTTTAGCCATTCTTAGTTCCAGGGTCCTTGATTCTTATTACTTTTTAAAAAATTTTTATTTTTTTTTTTTGTTCACACCCAATGGTACTCATGGGTTACTATAGGCTCTGCACTTAAGAATTACTCCTGGCAGTACTCTGGGAATCATAAGGGATGCCTGAATCAGGAATTTGACCCCTGAATTCAGGGGTCAAACCTGAATCAGCTGCATGCAAAGCACACACCATACCATTTTATTATGACTCCAGCCCCTGAGTTATTTTATTCTCCTTTTCAATGTTCTTACCATTTGAAATACACTTGGCTGTCTTTGTTTGGCATCCTTTCTGTTTTATGTTTCCATTTTATTTAAATTAAATTGATTCGTTTTTATGATCTAAAGGTTATTGTTTGTTTGTTGCGTCCATATATCCCAAATGAATGAACCAGATAGTGTTTTTTCTTTCTGACTTATTTCCTATCATAGGAAGTAAGTCCATATTTATTTCCTGCTAGGTCCATCCATATTTCAGATGGCAGTGTTTCACCTGTTTTTATAATAATGATATTCTATTTTCTGTACATACTGCATTCTTACCCATTAGGCACTTCAAGGATTTTTTTTTCAGTTTTAGAATAAGTAAAAAAATGCTTTAGTAAACATGAAAGTACATATATCTCTCGGAATTATTTTTTTTTTTTTAATCTAGTAGTATATATAACAGAATCACAGGGAGCTTTTATTTTCAGTATTTTGAAGACTTCATAATCCTTTGTAATGGCTGTACCATTTACAATCCCACCAGTAGTGAATAAGAGTTCCTTTCTCTAATGTTTGGACTGTTTGGGGTCCCCAACAGTATTGAGGCTCATCTGGATCCCTGGTCACATTTGGGGCTGGTGTCCATCAGCTCCATCCAATGGACGAAGAACCACAAGCCAGTTTAGAAAATCCAAGCTTTACTCTTCCAGTCTCACTCCACACCAACATACTTACACCAATTGACAGACCGCCTCACACAACAGCCGCCTGCCTCATACACCATCTGACCCCCAGACTTCAAAAGATAAATCCTATTCCGATGCTGGGGGTAGGGGTGTAATCAAAAGTGAGGCTTACTGATGCAAAATCCCCAGGGAGGCCATACCTCTGCTTCCCACTGCTTATTGAGATGCTAAGGCAGAACATTGCTTGTCTCTCCTAGACTAGTATCACTTCACTTGTATCATTTGTCTTCCTGTTCATCGATTTGCTCGACCAGGCACCAGTAACATCTCCATACGTCCTGTCACAAGCAAGTGTAGCTCAAGGGCATCTGCTTGCTCCAGGAACACAAAGAGTCTCAAATCATTCATTTCAAGTCATGGGAATGAAGTCTATAATTGTTACTGGTTTTGGCATATCAAATACAACACTGGTAGCTTGCCAGGCTCTGCCTTGTAAGTGGTATACTCTCAGTAATAGGCTCTCATCTCAAGCTTTACTGATGAATTTCAACAGGGAGAGATCAGTTTTCTCTTAGGTGGAGCTCTGAGGAGCTGTGGAATCCGGATGTTGAGAATGACTGACCTCATGGTGTGGAGGTTCCTGTGGCTTCTTGCTAGGCTCACTGAGATGATGGGCCATGGCTAGAACCTGCCTAGAACTGTATACAGTGTATAAATGTGAAAGATCCTGGGAAGGACCTGGTCCTAACTTCCAGTATTATCTAAGACTGTCACGTGGCTGTGGTTCTAGAGTGTCTCTCTTCCGGGTTGCTCCGTGGTGGTTGGTAGCTCGTGGCCATGCCTTCTGACATGGAGGTGGGAGCGCAAATCCCCGCCTCCAAGTCCGGCCAGCGTGGCACTCTCCCCGCACGAGTGAGCAAACCCTTGGAGCTAGGTTGGACTGGCCAGGGGCTGGCCGAGTCATTTACCGCCCTCTGGAGCTCTGTGTGCTGCTTCCACTTGGGCTGAGCAGTGCAGCTGTGGGTCTGGAGTGACTCTCTTCAGGTGTTGCCAGCGCAGCTGTGAGTCTCCTAGACTAGCAAACCCTTGGAGCTAGGTTGGACTGGCCAGGGGCTGGCCGAGTCATTTACCGCCCTCTGGAGCTCTGTGTGCTGCTTCCACTTGGGCTGAGCAGTGCAGCTGTGGGTCTGGAGTGACTCTCTTCAGGTGTTGCCAGCGCAGCTGTGAGTCTCCTAGACTAGTAAACAATCATTTCAATAGTATTTCTAGTTATCGTATATAAACACAATAAGAGAAATAGGCATAGATAACCACACCTGAAATTAAATATTTGATCTTTCTTGGGGAGATCATGTCGTATGATTCAAACTATGCTCCCCTAGCCAGACCGATCATTTACACATCCCCTCACTTTCCCAGGGTCCTATCTCCAACAACAGCCTTGCTCTGCTTCAAGGCAAGTCTTAAAGTGCATTGCTCTGTAGCAAGCCTAATCATGGTTTATCTTAGGTCAGAACAAAACTGTTCTGTAGCAAGCCTATTCATGGTTTATCTTAGGTCAGAACAAAACTGTTCTGACCTTTGCTCTAAACTTTGGGTTAGAGCAGGACTTATTCTAAAAAGGTTCGTAATAAAATGCTGAGTCTTCATCAAATGTTTTCTGAGTCTACTGAGATAACTGTAATATTGTCCTTTTTTGATGTCACCTTGTATCATCTTAATTTGGGTATGTCAAATCTCTTTAGGTTGATTTATTCCTTTGGTTGATTTATTTATATATAAATTTAAGGCATAAATTCCACTTAATCATGGTTTGTGTTTCTTTTAGAATATTTTTTAAAATTTTAGTCACTGTAGTTTATAATTTAGATAATAATAGGGGTTCATGCATGCATTCAGTGTTCCACCCCATACCCTCCACCATTGCTGCAGAGTGTCATTCTCCTCTGCTCCCATCCCTGACTACACCTGTACCATGTTAAGGTTTACTATCACTATCACTCTCTTCCTGTTGATCATCTATTTGCTAGAGCGGGCACCAGTAATATCTCCATATGTCCTGACTCATGCTAGTAGAACCCAAAGGCATCCGCTTGCTCCAGGAACATAAAGAGCCTCAAGCCATTATATTAGGTCATGGGAATGACCTAATATAAATGTTACTGGTATTTGGCATATCAAATACCACACAAGCAGCTTGCCGTGCGGGTGGCATACTCTTGTAGTCACCTCTAAATAAAGCAATTATTGATGAACCACGTGGCCGCTCAGCGGCCGCGCAAGCAAGCCGGGCTGTGATAGTCTGGTCTGCTGGGTGGAGTTGTGATGAGAAAGAAGTCCGGATGTGGAAAACGGCAGCCCCCATGGAGTCGGGGGGGGTCGCCTGGCTTGTGAGGCTCTGCTGGGGTGGCAGGCCAGGGCTAGAACCCGCCATGCCTCCCGGGCGCCTCATGAGCAGCTGGGCACAGGGAGAGCAAGTAGTAGCTCTGCCCCATGTCTGAGAGTCTCTGGTTCAGTATACCTGGGCCGGATTGAAAAAAAAAAACTGCAGGGTGGGTGTCGATGATCCGGGCTGTGATAGTCTGGTCTGCTAGGTGTTGTGACAAGACAGAAGTCCGGATGTGGAAAACGGCAGCCCCCATGGAGTCGGGGGCGGGGTGGGGTCGCCTGGCTTGTTGTGAGGCTCTGCTGGGGTTTTACAGTTAAGGTTTACAGTTGTGTAAAACAGTGAATTTGGACTGTTACAGTATGTTGAGAATATTTGCATCTGTGTTCATCATTGTTGCTGATGTGTATTTTTCTTTTTTCTCATCTTTACTTCATGTTAGTTGTATTTTTAGTTTTGAGTTATCAGAGAGCCCTGCTTGCTTGCTTGCTTGCTTGGAGGCAAATAGCATTTCTCTCTGGTCTGGATTACTTAGAGATACAACGTGGCCAGGCAGATATACCGATAAGATCTAGCTAGTCCCATGATGATTGTGGCAGCTTGAGAGAATATTTATACCAGCGAGTATAGAATACATGGTCAGATAAACTGCCACATTCAAACTGTCCTCCTCCTATCTACAAAGTGACCTGCAGGAGGCAACTCCAGGCCAGATGCAGAGGCTCTAGGTAGGTGTACTGCAACACACACACACACACACACACGTGTGTGTGTACATATATATGTATATATATATATATATATACATATATACACACCTCATTCTATAAATATATATATAATAAACCTCATTCCTATGACTTGATGGAATGGTTTGAGGCTCTTCATGTTCCTGGAGTGAGCAGATCCCCTTGGGCTACACTAGCATGTGACAGGACATATGGAGATGTTACTGGTGCCCACTCGAGCAAATCGATGAACAATGGGAAGACAAGTGATACAAGTGATATATATATATATATATATATATATATATATATATATATATATATATATATATATATATCATCATTGGTCCATTTAGTCCAAAATAGAAGATTTCAGTAATCTGGAATTTAAAGATTTCAATAATCTGGAATTTAAAGTGACTCACAGACATGGGGCAGAGCTGCTACCGGCTCTTCCTGTGCTCAGCCGCTCACGAGACACCCGGGAGGGATGGCGGGTTCTAGCCCTGGCCCTCCCCCACCCCAGAGAGCCTCCAAAGAAACCAGACGACCCCCCCACTCCATGAGGGCCGCCATTTTCCACATGCGGACTCTCTTCTCTTCAGAACTCCACCCAGCAGAAGAGTTGATCACAGCTCGGCTTGCGTGGCCACTTTGCAGCCGCGCAGTTCATTAATAAATGCTGGAGATAAGAGGTGACTACAAGAGTATGCCACCAGCATGGTAGAGTCTGGCAAGCTACCCATGTCGTATTTGATATGCCAAATACCAGTAACAATTGTAGACCTCATTCCCAGACCTGATGGAATGGTTTGAGGCTCTTTATGTTCCTGTTGCAAGCAGATGCCCTTGGGCTCTACTAGCATGAGACAAGACATATGGAGATGTTACTGGTCCCCGCTCGAGCAAATCAATGATGAACGGGAAGACAGTGATACAGTGATACAGTGATCTTTGTCTGGTTTGGGAATCAGGCTAATAATGACTTTCCTTGAATGAATTTATTCGTTTTCTCCCTTTCAGTATTGTGGAAGAGTTTGAAAAAGTTAGGCGTTCTGATCTTGGGCTTTTGTTTGGGGGTTAGATATTTGATTGCTATTTCAATTTTGTTACTCTATTCAGTATCATCATGTTTCATTCTTCGAATATATGTCTCTAAGATTTTGTCCACTTCTGCTAAGTTAACTAATTAGTTGCCATATAATGTTTCAAAATATGTTGATGAGCCTTCTTATTTGGGTAGTATCTGTTGTAATGGCTCTAATTTTTTATTTCATTGTGTGTTTTTTGAGTTTGAGTTTTTTCTAAAGGTTTGCCTAGTTTGGTGATCTACTTGCTGTACCATCTCTTCAGCCCCTATTTATAATGTTTATGTACTCCAGTTGTAATGATCCCGTAATCACTATATATTATCCATTTATATTTTTTGATGTCTTTCTGGGATGCAAGTTATTTTGTCTAACCTTCGCTTCCTTCTTTAAACTTTCTATGGGTTAACAGCCTGGCTTCCTAAATTGTGAACTCAACCCTTATGGGGTTGCATAACTGAATGTGGGAGGTGTGAAAAGTTTGGCAACAGTGAAAGCTTTGTTCCTGAATGAGCAAAAAATTAATTAAAAAGCTATATAGGAATCCATTGTATTTTTAACAGTGCTGTCCAGTCTTGTATTTCTTGAGCATAAAGGAGTTGCAAGTCGAAAACATGTAAGAACCCTGCTTAGAGTACCAGCTTTCATCACTTTCGTCTTTCAGTCTGTGTTATATTTTGTAACTAAAGTGATCTCTTGTGAAAGTTGGGTTTTGTTTTTCACTTTGAGAGGCGTCTCACCAGCAGTGTTCAGTGCCCAGGAGCTGTGACGATACGTGACTCAACTGTGCCATTAGTTGTTGGCAAAGTCATCTAGAGTAGAGCTAGTTTTCCACTTTTTTTGGGGGTCACACCCGGCAGTGCTCAGGGGTTTCTCCCTGGCTCAGGAACTACTCCTGGTGGTGCTCGGGGACCATATAGGATGCTGGGGATCGAACCCGGGCCGGCATGGGCCGGCTATGCTGCAAGGCAAACGCCCTACCCACTGGGCTATCGCTCTGGCCCCAAATTTCCTCTTTTTCAACAGGATATTTATAATAGAACAGTTTCATTTGCTTTTTCTGGATGAACAGTACTGAGGGCTGGTTAAGTTCTTTCAGACTTTCAGAGCTAGGCATTTTCAGATTTTTGGTGCTAGGCAGCTGGACTAGAATTTTGGATTATACCCTTAAGTAGCGTTGTATGTATAGCTAAATGATTTCTCCTCACCTGTCCTGAGTTGTCTATTTGTATCTTTTCACTTGTCACTTGTCTTCCCGTTGTTCATCGATTTGCTCGAGCGGCACCAGTAACATCTCCATATGTCCTTTCACATGCTAGTGTAGCCCAAGGGCAACTGCTCGCTCCAGAAACATTAAAAGCCTCAAACCATTCGCTCAGGTCATGGGAATGAGGTCTATAAATGTTGCTGGTTTGTGGCATATCAAATATGACACGGGTAGCTTGCCAGGCTCTGCCGGGTGGGTAGGGATACTCTTGTAGTAGCCTCTCATCTTGTGCATGTATTGATGAATCGCGTGGCAGCAAAGCAGCCACGTGAAACAGGGAAAAAAAATCAGCTTTTCTGCTGGGTGGAGCTCTGACGAGCTGTGGAGTCTGGAGGTTGAAAATGGTGGCCCCCATGGTGTAGGGGTTTCCTCTGACTTCTTGCAAGGCTCTATTGGGATGGCGGGCCATGGCTAGAATCCGCCTTCCCTCCTGGGTGCCTCATGATCAGCTGGGCACAAGGGAGAGCCGATAATAGCTCTGCCCGTGTCTCTGAGTCTCTGGATCAGGCATATGTGGGCTTGAAATAGACGACTGTTATTCACATATTTCATAAAATCAGTTTAAGCAAGCTCATAATGCCTGGATATATATATATATATATTTTTTTTTCTTTCTTTCTTTTTGGGTCATACCCGGTGATGCTTAGGGTTACTCCTGGCTCTGCACTCAGGAATTACTCCTGGCAGTGCTTGGGGGGACCATATGGGATGCCGGGATCAAACCCAGGCCGGCATGGGCCAGCGCGTGCAAGGCAAACGCCCCTACCCGGCTGGGCTATCGCCCCGGCCCCATGCCTGGATATATTAAGAGCTCATAATGCTTGAATGTTTGAAACACTGAGATTGACATGGAGCAACCTTTTTAAAAACTTGCTTTGACTTGGCAAGTCTCATCTTCATTATCTCTTCTTTACAAAGTTTCCTTAATTTCCCTAAATATTTCTCATGACATTTTCTAATGAGATCATAGTTATGCTTAATTTGCTTAAAGTTGTTTAAAGTTTAATGAGGGGCTGGAGAGAGAGTGGAGAGTGCTTCAGGTGCTTCAGGTGCCTGCTCTGTACGCTTTTCCAGTTCTCTTCCCCCCACACCACAGACTGTCTCCCATGCCTTCTGAGGAATAATCCTTGAGCACTACCAAACTAAAATAAATATTAAAATTGTTTTTAAAAAGGTACTTGAGGGGCCAGAGCGATAGCCCAGCGGGTAGGGCATTTGCCTTGCATGCGGCCGGTCCATGCTGGCCTAGGGTTCGATCCCCGCATCCCATATGGTCCCCCGAGCACCGCCAGGAGTATTCCATACTTGATAAATATCTATTTTTACTTTCTGTGAAACTTTAAGTGAACATGTATAAATTGATTGAAAATAGTAAGTTTATTTGTTTATATTTCACTGCTTTTATTTTCTTTCTCTAGTGTTCTTTTGAAGAAGACAACATCAATTCCTTATTAAAGCCTTTGGAATTGGAACTACAAAAGACAGTACATACATACTGTGGGAAAATTTACAAAATATTTCTCAAGCAGCTTACAAAAAGTAAAAGAACATTACAGACCACTAAAGGAAAGGTGATTCATGGTGTCCACTAAATCAAGTGAATTAAAACATCAAAATATCAGGATATGTGTGAAGAAAAGTCTTGGATGAAATGTTTAGGAAGAAATTTTTCGTTTCAGAATTTTTTTTTCCTCAAAAGTTAAATAAGCGGTATTCAAGGAATGAGGAATGCTAGTTTTTGACTCTCAACAAAGACATTTTGTACTTGATATTTTGTTATTTGCTACCTTTCCAGCACTGAAAATGTTATTGAATGGTTATAGCTTACAGACTCTGGTTGACTCTTAGTCTCAAATGTGTAAGCTTGGTAGGGGTATATAGATGACAAAAATGTACCTCATATACAGTGGAAACACTTAAACTGTGAGTATAGCAATAGTTTTTTGTCAGCACTAACCTCACTTTAAATGTGTGGGGGGAAAAGTTGTTTACAGGAGCAGAAAAGGTTCTGTTTCTAAACAAAATGTGATATAACTGATATAACCATTGACAATCTATATGGGCCTTATACATTTCATCTCTTTCAAATTTTTTTTGACAATCATGTTTAAAATTATTTTTAGATAATAAGCTGCATGTTTAAGATTGAACCATATAAGAAAGAGGGAAACAAAATTTTTGGAGTAAGTTTGTGAGTATTTTTGAAGTGTATTTTCTTTTTGTTTATGCTAATATGTCTTTCCATATTATTGAAATTTTGAGATATTTTTTCACTTCAAATGAAAAAATCAGCTTTACCTGGCATTCTGGAAGCAAAAAAATGTGCTGATTCATAAAGTGAGAACCTATCCCACATAAAGTGAGAACATAATGATGGCAGAAAATATGATGGACCAAAATGCATAAGCTATATATTTCCTGTGAACAGTCATTTTAGTTACAGGGGAGCAGGAAAAAGATCCTTTTTAAACTTTAGTTCTTCTACCTCAAAATGGCTTTGCAAGATATTTTTGAAGAAGTAAATACTTCCTAAGGGGCCTTGCCTTACTATATGTAAGTTAGACAGCATTCATGAATGATTTAGATTAAGAAGATTGTTACAACTGATTGTAGAAAGTTAATTATTAATATGCATCACTTTAGCATCACTTCACACATTTAAAAATTTTTTGATAAAAAATAATATTTTGATATTCTTAACCACTAAAGAACTAATATTTTGAGCATGTTCTGTCTGTGACACAGAAAGAACATTTTATAATACTCATTTTACCAGCTAGGTAATGTTCTTCTTTTTTCCTATTTTTGATATTTTAAAAATACTAAATAGAAAAGACATAGGCACAAAGAAAAATGTTCCACATGAAAATTGATTTTAAAAACATGCAGTGCCTTCTTGAGAAATACATAGAAAGAGATGATCAGCACAGACCATCTCCTGTCTTCTGCAGTTTAGTCATGAAATAAATAGAAAGGCACATTCACAAGTTGCTTTCAGAGCCCAGCACTCTTAGATGGCCTTTAAAATCATTCTATGCTTACTTGGTAGAATACCCTCACAAATTGGTGAAATTTTGCCCTGGCAAATTTGTCTTGGAATTGAGTTTGCTCAGTGGAAACTGAGAATCCTAGAAATTTGAAGTTGGAGGGTTTATCTTATAAGATAATTCCTAATGTTTCTTTAATGAGGCCATTGCTTGCCTAACATCTATTATTCTAAGGGAACTTCATGAGAATAGATTGAACCCTTTGGAGACTCTAACGGTAGTCTCTACCTCTAATGGTAGATTCTATGTCTACCAAAATTGATGAAAAGATCTAGAAATTACGTATCAGTAGATAGAGTACTACAACAGTATTCATAGTCTGTTACTTGTTAACATTTTACCTTATTTAACCATTGTTTCCTTTGTACCTGAATTATCTTAAAATGAGTCATGGACATCTGAGTTTTCATAAGTAAACTGAGTTTTTGTAAGTATGCAATCACCTGAATTTTCATAAGTATTCAGTGATTTTCATGTTAGGTAGTTTGGAAACTACTGGAAATTATTTTGTCAAAATAATTCATTAACCCAATGAAGCTTGGGTTAGAATGCCATGATCCTTAGGGAAGTTGGTAAACTATAATTTTTTTAAATACTTCGATAATGGACTCGTTAACAAGCTGTGAAATTTATATTATAAATTCCTTAGATTTAATTTTCTTAGAAAGAATTTCAGCTTCGCATGTTCTAGTAAATTACTTAGTACTATGAAGTCATGTTTAATCTAACTTGTACACTAGATTTTACATGTGTTCTGGTTTCTTTACACTCTTACACACTTTGCTGGATTAGTTGGAAAGTCTTATTTTATTCATTCCTAACCTAATTGGACTTTTGGCCTCTAACAGGATTTGATGAAAGCTCTCCTTTTATGAATTGTTTTTAACTTAAAATTTAGTATTGTTGCAGAACTTTTGTATTGTAAATTTTCTGAATGTCTCTTTAGATAAGGCAACATTTCTTAAAAAATCCAAGAAATGGCAGTTAATTGTAGATGGATAGTTTTATAGACTGAATTACATTTGTTTTCCCTTAAAGATTTTTTATGAAACTATCTTTGTCCAGTACATACTTATGTAGATAGTTTAGAGAACATATTACATTGCTTCCCGTTGTAAATGTTTTTATAAAACAGAATCTCTGTGCAGTTAATACTTGTATTATGCAATTTTTGAATTCCTGACCTCAGAACTGTCACTGAGTTTGCTTTACCAGACTGTGTCTGAGTTTGTATTACAAAATGAAATGACTGGGGCCGGGGCGATAGCCCAGTGGGTAGGGCATTTGCCTTGCACGCGCTGGCATATGCCGGCCCGGGTTCGATTCCCTGGCATCCCATATGGTCCCCCCGAGCACAGCCAGGAGTAATTCCTGAGTGCAGAGCCAGGAGTAACCCCCTGAGCGTCGCTCTGGGTGTGACCCAAAAAAGCAAAAAAAAAAAAAAAAAAGCAAAATGAAATGACTTAAAATGTAATCATACTTTAAAAGTGACCATTTTAAAAGATCAGGGGAACTGAAGAGATAATATGGTGTGTAAGGCTTTTGCCTTGCACACAATTGAGCTAAATTCAGTCCCCAGCAACACATGGTTCACCAAGCACCACGAGGACTAAACCCTAAGTGCAGTCACTTATGGGTCCCCAAAATACAAACAAAACAAAAACTTCGAAGATCTTTAGAAAATATATATTGTGATTACATATTGAGTAAATTCATGTCTGTTTTTCCCTATGAAGAGTAGTTGATTATGTATAAGATAACCAAGTTATCTAAGAACTTTAGAATCCTCTCAGTCTTGCCTTCAATCAGGTGTTATGGAGGTCATGAAAAAAGAACTAGGTTGAAAACCAATGGTCTGCCACCTAGGTTATAGCTACCAGGTATGCATGATCAGGTGCAGGTCTGCAGGTTTAAAAAGATGAAGAATGCTGAACTCTGAACTCTCTTTTTTTAGGGACTGAAGCATGCCATTTAACCTTCTCTTGCGCTTTAGATTTTTTTTTAATTAGACATTTTATTATACCACTGTGAGATATACAATTACAACGTTGTTCATGTTTGGAGGTTTCAGTCACATAGTGTTCCAGCACCCGCCCTCCACCAGTGCCCATTTATTTCCCACCACCAATGTCCCCAATTCCCTCCCCTTCCCATAGCCTGCCTAAATGGCAGGTTTTTTTTTTTTAAATCTCTTTGCGCTTTTAGATTTATAAACAAACAGCATGCCTTTCCAGCCTTACAAGAAGAGACTAGATTAGCGTCATGAATTTGAAAGCATTCTTTATAACTTATGCCATGGTCATACCATACCAGCATTAGTGTTGAAGTTCTATTTTGCCTTTTTTTCTTGTACATATTCAGTTCTCTTAAGCTGAATTTTTTCTCACGTGTATTAGTACCTCCAGTATGAAGGAAGAGGTACTTTTCTTGGGTGGAGTGGTACCCCAGAAATTGGACATAGGACCTTTTACTTGTAAAGTATATGCTTTGCCACTGAGCTGCATGTACCTGACCAGTAAGAAAGAGTTTTTACAGAAGAAAAGGCAGAGAAGAAGGATATGAATGAATGATATAAAAGTATGCAAAGGGAGGAAGTGAGGAAAGTGAGGGAAGAGAGGAGAGAGTGAGGATGGAAAAAGTCAGAAAAAAGAAAAGATGGGAAGAGTGAGAAAATCAAGAAGTGGAGATGGAGAGAAATGGTGTGGAAATAGTATTTTGAGTTGTTGCCCTCCACGCCCGTGCCACTGTCTGCTGCCCTTTCATTTCATCTTTATTCAGATAAGGAAAGGTGTTTGCTTTCATGGAAGAGAGAACAAAGGTTGCCTTTTTTCTTATTTGTTGATGGTCTTCTGAGTGATCATTTAGTGCTAATAAAGATTAAAAACCGGATACCAGTATATAAGCTAAGAACTGAGGGAAGTGTGAGGACAGTTACCTTCCATTTTAACATCATCCTTTTAATTAAGATTTTGACTAAGCAACACTTACCATATAGATTCACAGGACAGATTAGGGTGGAGAGGGAGGTTTTCATATTACCTTTAAGGTGGTCCAGGAATATATTACAGAAGTTTTCCTAGATGATATTGGTAGAAGGACAGGTTTAGGAATCCTCTATTTATTTACTTACCTTCACTGATTCCTCAGTAGGCACACTTTATTTTATTTTATTTTTGCTTTTTGGGTCACACCCGGCAATGCTCAGGGGTTATTCCTGGCTCTGCGCTCAGGAATTACTCCTGGCGGTGCTCGGGACCATATGGGATGCCGGGGATTGAACCCGGGCCGGCACAGGCCGGCGGGGTGCAAGGCAAATGCCCTACCCGCTGGGCTATCGCTCCGACCCAGTAGGCACACTTTAAATTGAACTATTATGAGTTGATTTAAGAGAGAAGACAACAAAAGTATATTAAAGGGAAAAGGATTCAAAGATAGTATTCACTGTTTTCAATTTTAAAAGTTTATATTGTAAGAAGTACATATATCTTAGAAATCTGAACCATACTGAGGTGTTTTTAGAGGGACCACTAGCCCTTTTTTAAAATATCTTTTCTAAGGTTCCTTAGAGAAGAAATGTGAGAATGCAGTATGCCAAGTATAGGCCAGACTAATTCATTTGTTAAATGTAATTTCAGGTATCTTAAATAATTTCCTTATTATGTTTAATACTAACACAGCTAGATAGAATGATTTGTATTATAATGATAGCTTTATACATTGCCAAAACAATAAATTTTTTCTTTTGCCTATTAAATCTGGCTAAATTAAGTTCTGATATTTGTTTCTTTTCCCCTATGTCATTGAAAATCAGACCCAATGCCTTAAAGTGCAAAAGCTGCACTACCACTGAACTATACTTTTGGTTCCTTTGTTTCTTAATTCATTCAATATAAAATAAGATTGTATAAACTAAGTTATGTAAACTTAAGTCTAAGAGGGTGTAAGAATGTTCTTTTTTTAAGACTATGTGGGGGCCTGAGTGATAGTACAGTGGGTAGGGTGCTTGCCTTGCATATGGCCAACCCTTGTTCCATCCCCAGCATCCTGTATGGTCCCCTGAGCACTGCCAGAAATAATTCTGAACTATAGAGCCAGGAGTAACTCCCAAGTATCGCCAGCTGTAACCCAAAAAGGAAAAAAAAAAAGTTAGCTTACATCTACTGCAGTTTACATACAAGAACAACATGGATAGCATATTGGACTGGGAAATTCAAAAGTATTGTGTTACATTCGGGTCTCCCAAAGATAAATCGAAAGTGCTATGTTTGGACTATCACACCTCACTCATGTGAGAGAAGGAATCCGAGTTCTGACCTCCATCAACAATCGAGAGTCAGGGATGCTGTCTCGTTTGCCAAGGCATTGAAAATCAGATGGGCTGGACATGTAATGCCTCTTGGAGGCGACCACTGAACTAGAGCCATTACCGACTGGATCCCACGGGATGTCAAAAGATCACGTGGCCGCCCACCTACAAGATGGTCAGACTTCTTCATCAAGACCCTGAACGAAAGGTTTGAGGCTCTGCATATTCCCAGAGCAAGCAGATGCCATTGGGCTACACTGGCGGGTGATAGGGACAAACAGAAATGTTGCTGGTGCCTGTTCGGAGCAAATCGATGAATAATGGGATGTCAAGTGATCAAGTGATTATATTACATAATTAGACTTATATTGAAATAAAGGTAGATATTTTTCAGCTCTACAAATAATTACAAATATCTAACTGGATTCTTTAGAATTTTCTAGAAAATTATGAAGCAAAAGTGAACCTCATATATAGCTTTTAAAAATCATGTCTAGAGCTGTAAATACTAATTGTAGTATCTATGGCCAGATATTTCAATACCATACATAAAACTGATGTGGAGCCATTTATTTAGTATGAATTAGTGAGCATACCCCCACACACTTAACAACATAGTATATGGTTTTGCAAAAATTATAGTGAATACTGCAATGTATATTTTATTTAAAAAGTATGGGGGCCAGAGAGATAGCACAGCAGGCAGGGAGCTTGCTTTGCACACAGATCTCCTAGGTTTGATTCTTGACTCCATATGGTTCCCACGCACTGCCAGGAGTGATTCCTGACCACCACCAAGTGAGATCCTCAAAACAACAAAGAAAAAAGTAGATAAGACTACAATAGAAAATAGCTATTTTTAACCTTTGTATAAAATCAAACAGCCTATGGTTTCTATTAGCTCATATCATAGATCTTGAAGGAAATGATTTGCACCTGTTCCTGAAATCAAAACTGGAAAAAATTGCAATAACTTCAGTTTTCTACATATGTTTTGCATAGTATTTTGCATAGAAATTGCTTAAAAGTTGTAGAAAGAAAGCACCTTGGTGTGCTCTGATACATAGAAATTACTACCCTTAGATTACCTTTTTAATCATAAAATAGGAGTTTTAGGATAATTTGGATATTGGTATTTTTGTTCTGACATTTATTAAAAGTGAATATATGATTATAGATTTTGATGTTAAACTGAGTGACAAAACTTGTTTGATTCTGTTTTGCTAAATTAAAATTATCTTTTACTCTGGAATATGTTATTTTGCTAAATAAATCTACCCAATATATGTTAAATTCTCCAAATGATGTATCAGAATTCTAGTTATCAAAAAACAATTTTGGAATATTTAAGATTGGGACACTTGGTAAGTAAGGTATCAAAGGTAACTTGATATAACATATCTAAAGCAGAGAGCAGTTTCTTAGTAGGCTAATTCAATAGTATGATGTCTTTAGGAACAAATGTGTTGTCTGTCTTTGCGCTGCTGTTCTCACCTAACAAGCTTGATTTCCTTTGATGGTTTCCTGTTTCAGCATTCTAGGTTGCAAATGATAATTCAGGAGCAAGAATACATTGCTTATAAAAGAAAATATTTCATCTGCTTCTTTTCACTTGTCCTCATATCTATAGGAATTATTCTGCAACCCTTTGATAAAACTCATAATTGACCCAGACATTTAAGATTTCCAGTTTGCTCCAGGACCTAGGAACAGTATTGCATTCTTCATTCTCACTGTGTTATACAAGATTGTGTTACCACAATCTTAAATTCTGTGTTTTTTTTCTCCTCTTCGTTAAAACCAATGTAGCTAAAAATGTGGGCAGAAAAACACATTTTATATCACTCCTACATTAATGTCTACAGATCTCAAGTGGCTCTTAATATTGTATCAATTATGCTAGATATAGCTGTAAAACATTTGCTGTCACATTGTGATGCTTTACATTTTACCGTGTTATCAGCATCTCTTCAGTTATATTCAGCTGACAACATCCCTTTTTCTTCCAGGAACCAGAAGGAAATTTCCACACATTCCCAACACAAAATTAACAATACCAGTATTCCTAAAACATACCATAAGTAATAATGATGATAATAATTATTATTATTGTATAATATATAATATTACTACAATATCATGGTTTCGACTTTGTGTTACTATAAGTTCCCTTATTTGCACTATATTCTTTTTATTTTATCATAATAGACCATTACAGAGCTGTTCATGATTGGTTTTAAGCCAATGTTTCAACACCAGTGTCCTTACCTTCCCTCCTCCACTCAATCTGCCTCTCTGGCAGGCACTTTATTTGCAGTATATTCTGTCATGCATTGAAGAATATTACTCCACTATATTTCTTTTTCCTTCTGTTTGTTCCTATTCTACTGAATCATTTTCAACAGAACTTAATGAATATCTTATGTTACTTTTCTCTACCAAGATCACCAGTACTTGTGTTTTAATTCCAATGCCCGATTGCTAATTCCCATCTTGTCTAACCTCAACAGCAGGTGTCAATTTGTAGCCCCTTTTTCATTGGTTTCATGGCATACATTTTCCTGCAACTCTCAGCAACTATAGTATACCAACGCCCCTCAAATATGAATTATCTTTTTTTAGTCTTTGTCGTCAGTTATTACATTCCCCTAACTTTCAGATTCTGCTGCTTGTTTCTGCTTGACACCTACTAGGATGTTTAGAATGTATCTCCAACTTACTATGTCTAAACAGTATCCTTGGTTTTACTGTTAAACCTGCTCTATCTATCTATCTATCTATCTATCTATCTATCTATCTATCTATCTATCTATCTATCTATCTATCTATCTATCTATCTATCTATCTATCTATCTATCTATCTATCTATCTATCTATTTTAATTTAAATGCTACCCTTCTGACTCAGGCTAAATGTGTTCGACTTTATCTCATATACATTTCATTCCCAGAGTATTATAGATTTCGTTATATCAATCTTCAAGTTAAATCCAGAATTCAGCTACTGTTTACTTCCTGTTTCTACAATGCTTATCTAAGCCCCTATTATTTCTAGCATAAATTAATGCAATTGATACTCCTAACATAACAGACTGGGCCTAAACTTTAGATGTTTTGGCCACTCCAAGCAGTCTGGGATCCTTCCCTGACTGTGCTGGGAGGACTTTGTGTTGCTGGAGATCAAACCTGATTCTCCCATAGGCAAAGCACATGCTTTAGCTCTTTGTACCATTTCCTCAGCCCTAGAAAAGCAATTTTAAAAGATGTCATGTTTCTACACAGCTTTCAGTAACCCACTATTTCCTCAGTAAAAAGCCAAAGACCTTAATTGGTCAAACCTGTCCCCTCCCCATTATTTTTCTTGATTTCATTCAATCACACCTCTGACAGGATGGGTATATACTATTTTCTTTCTCTAGAAATTATTGAAAGACATCTCTTTTTAAGATTGTTTATCAGTTTTCAATGGAACTTACTAAATGGAAAGAATTTTTTTGCCACCTTTGTTGATAAAATAACCTTATTTTATCCTCTGAAGAATGGTCTTTTTTAATAAATTATTTTATTAAGTCAGTGTGAATCACAAAGTTATTCATGATTGGGTTCAGGAATGCAGTGTTTTGACACCAATCCCTTCTCTACTGTCCACTTACCTTCACTGGTCCTACACCACCCATCCTGCTTGTTGTCGCTCACCTTCCTCAATGTGGACTCACTTGGACAATTTCTTGGACACTGGGAGAAAATCTCATCTGAATCTAGACTTTCAGTCAATCCTGTCAGGTTCAGCACCTGTGAAGTCATGTTAAATGTTCTTGCATTAGTAGAGCCACTGGATCCTCAAGCACTACTCAGCCACTAGTTGAAAAAATTCAAGTGAAGGTCAAGTCTGCTTCATGACTTTCTTTTCTACAAGGTAAATTAGTAAATCATGTAATATAAAGTCGATTAAAATCCCCAAAACGTGTTGCAACAAAAAAAAAATGTACATGATGGCCTCTAAGTGTATGTAGTGCAATCCACAATATGTAAGAGAAGGAAAAGAGAGGGAGAGAGAAAAAAGAGATAAAGAACCTGCCATGGAGGCAGGCTATGGGAGGGGGGAGGGAATTGGGGATATTGGTGGTGGGAAATGGGCACTGGTGAAGGACGGGGTGCTGGAACACTTGTGACCGAAACCTCCAAACATGAACAACGTTGTAATTGTATATCTCACGGTGGTATAATAAAATATTTTTTTTTAGAAAACTTGTTGCAACAAAATATCTACACTATTTAAAACTGCAGTTTGTACCTTTCTTTACCTTGTTATTTTCAGTTCTTGCTTCCCCCCAACCCCCATAGTGCTTATAAACTTCTAACAGGTCATTTCTTTGCTGTGGTTTTTTTTTTCCACTTAACCACTTTTTTATTTATTTATTTATTTTGTATTCTTGGTTTACTGGGGCATTCTTATTTGTCCATGCAGGGGAGGCAGTGCAGTTTTGAGGATTGATTCCAAGACTTCTGCATTCCAAAGTTCCAACCCTTTGAATCATCTCCCTACTCCTCCCTCCTTTTTAAATTTTTTTTCACTTATTTATGACTGACTGAAACAGTCGGTTATATTCTTCATTGGTCCGTCAATGATGGTATCTTCCCATGATGCCGCAATGGTGCCAAAGAGTTCCCAGTCGGTGGTCATTCTGGGAGTTCTCATTCTCTTCTTAAACTATGCAGCCTTTTCTCCCCGTTGCATGAAGTAGAATTTTGCACGGAGACTGTGGTCCGATCTTATTTGGAATTTTGGGATGACCGCGACATCGGTCAGGCATAACTGTTGATTGAAGATGATGTGGTCAATTTAATTGTGGAACTGTCCACCAGGGGATTCCCCATGTCCAACGTTTCGATTCAGCCTTTTGGAACTGTGAGTTCCCATGAATGGTCTTGGTGGACAATATGAATTCAGATATCTCTCACCCTTTTCGTTCCACGGTGACCAAGCTCATTGAAGTTTGTAGGGAGTTCAAGATGCTGCTCTATCTCACGTTCATTGATTTAAAGAAAGCCTTTGATTCTGTGGAGACTGAAGCAGTCATCGAAGCCCTAGCCAAACAGGGCTTTCAAACCCAATACATCAAGATCCTTGAGCTGTATTACAGATTCACCACCAGGATCTCACCATTCTACAAGGAAGTGATCATCGATGTCAAAAAGGGGTTCAGCAAGGTGATACCATTTCACTGAAACTCTTCAGCGCCACCCTGGAGAACATCATGCGACAAATAGAAAGGGAAGGAATGGGAGTGAAGATAGACGGTCAGGAACTACACCACCTCCGCTTCGCTGATGACATCGTTCTAATAACACCAAACATTAGCCAAGTGGCACAAATGCTGACTGAGTTTGACCAAGAATGTGGAAAGATAGGTTTACAGCTGAATCTCAACAAAACTATTAGAAATGGACTAGTTCCAGAGACCCCATTCCCTCTCAATGGAACAAACATCTTTGAATGCAGCAGTTATGTGTACCTAGGTTGAGAAGTCAACATGATGAACGACCTAAAACCTGACCTGTGCAGGAGGAAGAGAGTGGCATGGAATGCTTTCAAAGGCATTCGAATAAATAGTAAAAAAGACAAAGAACCTCCGGCTCCAGGCACATCTCTTCGACTCCACCATTCATACACCTCAGAGACCTGGGTCCTACGAAAGCAGGATGAGAATGCTATTCTGGTCTCCCAAAGAGGAATTGAAAGAGCTATGCTTGGAATATCACGCCTCACTCAAGTGAGAGAAGGAATCGAAGTTCCGACCTCCGTCTCTGTTCCAGAGTTAGGTATGCTGTCTCGTTTGCCAAGGCATGGAAAATCATATGGGCTGGACATGTAATGTGATTTGGAGACGACCGCTGGACTAGAGCCGTTACGGAAGTGGATCCCATATACTGTCAAAAGATCACGTGGCTGCCCACCTACAAGAGGGTCAGACTTCTTTTTCAAGACCGTGAAGGAACGGTTTGAGGCTCTTCGTGTTCCTGAAGCAACCAGATGCCATTGGGCTACAGTGGTGCCTGATAGGGTCAAATAGAAATGTTACTGGTACCCGCTCGAGCAAATTGATGAATAACGGGATGTCAAGTGATCAAGTGATGGATGTCTAATTGGCTTAGCACCTTTGATTGAAAATTTGCATTGCCTCCTTGAATACTTTTTGAATTAATTTTATAAAGAACCTATGTGTACAGAATTGTTTCTAATATTCCCATGGTATCTTTGGGGTGGTTGAAAGATCTCTGATAATAGACCATTTTTCATTCTAATTATTATATGAATTAGATATGAATTATGAATAATCATTCTAATTATATTTGTCTTCATTTTATTTTTTCAGTTTTGTTAATGATTTGTTATTTTGTTTATTTATGATTTTTATTATACCACCGTGAGATATACAGTTCACGAAAGTGTTTATATTTGGTTTTCAGTCATACAGTGTTCCAGTACCCATCCTTCCACCAGTGTCCATTTCCCCTCCATTAATGTCCCATGATTTCCCCCCCCCCCCAGCCTGCATCTATGAATCTATGACAGGCAATTTTCAGTTCTCTCTCTCTCTCTCTCTCTCTCTCTCTCTCTCTCTCTCCCCACCTCGTTCCTTTTACACATTGTGGCTTGCAATACATACGGTTAGAGGTTATCTTGTATATCCTTTTGCCTATTTTTCAGTGTTCAGTTCCACACTGGTATTATCATTTACAATAATTATTAGTACTCTGTTTCTTTCTCTGTATTGCCTAACCTCTGACTCCCACATATTTGCAGTAGGTTCTACCCATTGACAAAACCTCCTGATCCATTTTTTTTTCTGGCCTTGGATATTGGTATTATGCTATATTTTTTCTGTGTTCAAAAATAATATTAGATGATGCCTACTCTCAAAAATAATTCTGAAGACACTTTACAAACTAGCACAGTGATTTTAGAGACTGCCTTGGAATGATCAAAAACTAAAAAGCAAAAAAATGATCTAAAAAGACATGATAAGCCTAACAGACTATCACCTCATTAGTAGACTATAAAAATTACTTTTGTCCTCTAAGTCCCCAAAGGAAGGATAACAGATATCTTTATTTGAAGGGGGTGGCGGGGGGGTCCACACATGGCAGTGCTCGGGCCTTAGGGACTGAACAGGCTCCAAGCCTACCCACCTTTGAGCCATCAGTCAAAAAAATCTTTGCGTGATATCCAAGTTGATTTTGAAAACAAAAATAAGAAAATTCAAAAGTTGCAGAGAAATCAGTTGTGTACCTTGCAGGGGTACCTAAAAACAAACAAAAAACTAAACATTCCAAATACCAAATTTAGTATTAGTATATCTATAAGTGACATGTCACTCTTTAAGAAAAATCTCTTATTAAAGTATTTGGCTAAGAACATAACATCATCCCTTTAATCTTGAAGTTGCTTCCAAACACAAGACATTTCTGATAAGGTTGGTGGGGGTTTTTGTTGTTGGTTGTTGCGTTTTGAGCCCAATAAAAAGTACCACAAACTGCCACCCCCCTAACTCAAGTGTGGTGGTCTATCCCCGTAAGTAAAAACGTTCTAGTTACGTCTCTTCGAAGGAATACACCAAAATCCAAATGCCTTAGTGCCACTAACCAGATGGATCACAGAGGAAACAGGTATGTCAAATTGATGACAGACCCATCAATATAGCCAAAGGACTTAAAATTTTAAGCCAGGTAATAAGTTTCAAAAAACTTTTACAAGTGTACTCAATTGAAGGTGTAGGTACTGGAGGGGGGTGGGGGCTGAACTACTGGAATGGTTTTAAAAGTCGGGTTGAAAGTGCATAAGTTAAGGTTAGAGGTGTGGAAGCCTGGTCGTGTTTAGTTAAGTGTGGGAGTTAGTATCTTTGTCTTTTACAGAAAAAGGACTTGTGAGAATTTCCATTACTTAAAAAACTTGTCTATATTAACCATTTGGCTTTGTTTCTCTAACGTGCTAAGTTGGGAGCTCGGGGTTATGGGCCGTGTTTGTTTACACTGAGTCTTCACATTTACAGGCTGCAGGCCTCCTGGCTGTAGCTGTCTCTACCGAGCCTGCCGGGAATGCCATCGGGTGCTCTACAGTCAGTTTAAAAACATCCTCTACCTGTATCTCTCGTGTTGTCTTGCTGCTCCCTGAAACCTCTTCATCATCATCTGATGAGCTCGTGCTCGAGTCACCGTCAGTCACTGTCACTGTTACTGTCCTGAACAGTTGTACTTCTTCCGAGACGGCCTCCGTTTCCGCAGTAGCTGTCTTCTTTGCTTTGGCTCCGATGACCTTAACCTTGGCTCGCCCATTCTGCTTGTCCTGGCTCGGTTCTTGGCGCTGTGGTGTTTCGCTCTCAGATCGGGACCGCCGGCTACGCCCACCCGCGGTCCAACCCCAGAAGGTCTCCCGACCGCAGTTTCCACCTGGGAGGGCTCGTTCTCTTCAGCAGAAGATAGCGTATCGTCGGCCAAGTGGCCACTAGAGGAAGGAGAGGCATGCAGTGGTTAGAGGGTCACTCTGACCTGAGCGCTGCTTGTCGCTCTCCGTGGATGCCAGCTGAGACTCGGGGGTCCCTCCTCAGTTCCATCAGCAAGCAGGGCATTGAAGAAAGAACCGAGGATCCACCACCCCATCTTTCTGTCCCTGCCTCCAGTTCCACAGGTCCATCTCCTCCTTGCGGTCTCTTGTCAGGCGTTTTTGGTGGGATCCGTTCAATGGTTCTTCAACTTTTCCCCTGCCTCCTCCATCTTCATTTCAGACTTTCAAGTTAAATCATGGAGCAGAGTCTGGAAGCTATGTCAAAGGCAGCGGAAAGCAACCTGGCCCAAAGCGCGGCGCCCCCGCCGCCGCCCCGAGTCCCTTCACTCTTCCGCCCCCGGAGAAAATGTCCCAGAGGCCGTTCCGCTCGGCTCCTCCCCGGTTTATGCTATATTTTTATATCCCACAAATAAATGCAGTAATTCTGTCCTTTTCCCTTTGTGGTCCAGCCTTTTTGAAAAACAATGTGGTCATTCCTTCAAAAGCTAGAAATTGAGTTCCTGTTTGAGCCAGCAATACCACTCCTGGGAATATTCTCTGAAATACTGTTACTGCAAAAGTGGATTTTCCTGTTCTTCTGGGTTCTTGAGAATTGTATGAAAGATTTGCATACAAAATTCAGAAGAAAGAAAGTTAAATTTATCGTACAGATGGTTTCAGGTCCCTCACCAGATGTCTAGGCTTCCGTTATCCATGGATGCTGCCAGGTACATTGTACAACTTCCCTGTCCTGTCCCACACAGTCTGCTCGCCTCCCATGAATGATGTCATGTGTCCTGTACCTGCAGTGCTCTCTCTAATACGATTTCCTAGAGATTGCCATGGCCACCGTGTGGGCCATATCCCTGTGCTGTGCACTTTATTCTTTCCTTGACATCCAAGTCCATACCTGAGTTACCAGGGGTCCAAGTCCAGCCTGTATTCTGCCCATCTGGCCTTGAGGTGGCTCATGCAGGCCTATCTGATTTGGTGGTCCTGTGGAGAGAGAACGGTGGATCCCAGGGAGTTCTCGTTCTGAGGCGACGGAGGAGAGGCAGCTTCTTTGGGGCTGGCAAAAGATGGATCAGAGCTAGCCTCCTCTCTACTCTCTTATCTCTGACTCTTGTACTAGGGGCCTTGTATCAATTGTATCTATTCAAACTCTACCACCAGCCAGTCCCTTCTCTGTACTATTGGCTTCTGTTTCAGGGACAGAGATTTCTTTTTCTTCTTTTTCTCCCTAGGATAGTTCACATTAAAAAATATTATACCACCATGAGATATACAATTACGAAAGTATTCATAATTGGTTCTCATTCATATAGTGTTCCAGCACCCATTCCTCCACCAGTGCCCCATTCCCACTACCAATGTCCCTATATTCCCTCCCACTCACCCCCCAGCCTGCCTCTATAGCAGTCACCTTTTTTTTTTTTATTATACCACCGTGTATAATACAATTATATGCTTCACTGATGACATCGTTCATAATAACACCAAACATTAGCCAAGCGGCACAAATGCTGGCTGACTTTAACTGAGAATGTGGAGAGATAGGTCTACAGCTGAATCTCAACAAAACTATGTTCATGAAAAATGAACTAGTTCCAGAGGCCCCATTCACTCTCAATGGAACAAACATCTCTGAATGCAGCAATTATGTGTACCTAGGTCGAGAAATCAAAATGATGAACGACCTAAAACCTGAGCTACGCAGGAGGAAGAGAGCGGCATGGAATGCCTTCAAAAGCATTGAAGAAATAGCAAAAAAGACAAAGAACCTCCGGCTCCGGGCACATCTTTTCAACTCCACCATTTTCCCTGCATTAACATACGCCTCAGAGACCCGAGTCCTACGAAAGCAGGATGAGAACGCTATTCTGGTCTCCCAAAGAGGAATTGAAAAAGCTATGCTTGGAATATCACGCCTCACTCAAGTGAGAGAAGGAATCGGAGTTCCGACCTCCGTCGCTGTTCCAGAGTCAGGGATGCTGTCTCGTTTGCCAAGGCATAGAAAATCAGAAGGGCCGGACATGTAATGCAATTTGAAGATGACCGCTGGACTAGAGCCATTACCGACTGGATCCCATGGGACGTTAAAAGATCACGTGGCTGCCCACCTACAAGATGGTCAGACTTATTCGTCAAGACCCTGAAGGAACACTTTGAGGCTCTTTGTATTCCTGAAGCAACCAGATGCCATTGGGTTACATGTGTATATATGTGGCATGTGATAGGTCAAATGGAAATGTTACTGGCGCCCACCTCAAAATCGATAAACAACGGGCTGTCTAGTGATCTAGTGATACCATTGTGAGACATACACTTACAAAGGTGTTCATAATTGGTTCTTGGTAATACAGTATTCCAGCACTCACCCCTCCACCAATGCTCCATTCCACCACCACCAATGTGCCCACACCCCCTCACGCCCACCCCAGGCTGCCTCAATAGCAGGTACCCCCTTTTCCTCTCTGTGTCTGTCTCTGTCTCTGCATCTCTCTCCCTCTTCATTTACACATTGTGGCTAGCCCTGCAGACATTTAAGGTTTATCATATAAGTCTCTTTGTGTTTATCCAATGGTGAGTTCTGCTCTGACATTATCATTTCCCACACTTAGTAAAACACTGTGAGTTCTAGTCTGACATTACCATTTCCCACACTTAGTAAAACACTGGTATATATTTATATCCCATTAATGAATGCAGTCATTCTATATCTGTTCTTTTCCTTCTGATAATTTCACTGAGCATGATAGTCTCCATGTGCATCCATTTGCAGGTAAATTTCACAATTTCGGTCTCAGACACCTTTTATTTTCATCTCTTTCTCCCTCTCTCTGTCTCTATCTCTATCTCTGTCTCTGTATCTTTCTTTTACACATTGTGACTTGCCCTATAGACATTTAGGGTTTATCATGTAAGTCCCTGTGTATATTCAATGATGATCTCTAGTCTGGCATTACCATTTTCCCACACTTAGAAGACTGGCATTTGTAGCCCATTAATGAATGAAGTCATCCTTTTTAAAAAATATTTTATAATACTACAGTGAGATATACAAATTACAAAGAAATACAATTAAAAAGTTCATATTTGGGTTTTGGTCATACAGTGTTCCAGCACCCATCCCTCCACCAGTGCCCATCTCCCACCACCAATGTCACCAGTTCCCTACCCTCCTCCCCAGCCTGCCTCCATGGCAGGTTCTTTATTTCTTTCCCTTACTTTCTCTTTCTCTTTTCCCTTCCCTTCCAGACTATGGATTACAGAACATACATTAAAGGACTGTCATGTGTATCTTGCCTCTATTTAATGCTCAGTTCTAGGTTGGTATTAGTACCCTCGACAATTGTTAGCACACTGTTCCATTTTCTGTCTTACCTAGCCTCTGACTCCCACACGTTTGTGATAATTTCCACCTTTGACCTAAGATACAAAGGCAGTCCACAGAATGGGAAAGAATATTCACCCAATACCCATCTGATTTGGGGTTAATATCACAATATCCAAGATCAAGTGATCCATGTTTCACTTGACCTTGGATATTGGTATAATATGTACATATATATTTATGTCATGCAAATAAGTGCAGTCATTCTGTATCTGTCTCCTTCTGGCTAATTTCACTCAACGTAATCTCCATGTCCATCCATTTAGAGGCAAATTTTATAATTTCATTTTTCCTAATAGCTGCATAGTATTCCATTTTTTAGATGTACCAAAGCTTCTTTAACAGTCATGGATTCTCGGGCGCTCTGGTTGTTTCCAGGTTCTGGCTATTGTGAATAATGCTGCTATGAACATAAAAGTAGGGATGGTGTTTCCGCTGCGTATTTTTGGCCTCCCAGAGTAGATTCCCAGGAGTGGTATGGCTGGGTTAAATGGGAGTTCAATTTCTAGTCTTTGGAGGAATGTCCATATTGTTTTCCAGAAAGGCTGTACCAGCCAGCATTCCCAACAATGGATGAGAGTCCCCTTTCCCCCACATCCATGCCAGCACTTGTTCTTGCTCTTTTGAATATGTGCCAGTCTCTGTGGTGTAAAATGACATCTCATTGTTGTTTTGATTTGCATCTCTCTGATGATTAGTGATGGTGAGCATTTTTTCATATGTTTTTTGGCCATTCGAATTTCTTCCTTGTTGAACTTTGTTCATTTCTTCTCCCCATTTTTGATGGGGTTGTTTGTTTTTTTCTTATAAAGTTCTACCAAATCCTGATATATCCTGCATATTAACCCCAAATCAGATGGGTATTGGGTGAATATTCTTTCCCATTCTGTGGACTGCCTTTGTATCTTAGTCACTGTTTTTTTTTTTTTTTGAGGTGCAGAAGCTTTTTAGTTTCATGTAGTCCCATATGTTTATCTTTCTTCTAGTTGCTTTGTTAGTGATTTTTCACCTTTGAAGATGCTTTTAGCTTCAATGTCGTGGAGGGTTTTTCCTATATTTTCTTCATGTACTTTATGGATTCAAGTCTGATATTGAGATCTTTAATCCATTTTGATCTGACTTTTGTGCATGGTGTTAGACACAGGTCCAAATTCATTTTTTTACATGTCGCTGCCCAGTTTTCCCAGCATCACTTGTTGAAGAGGCTTTCCTTACTCCATTTTGGACTCTTTGCACCTTTATCAAAGATTAAATGATCATGTGTTTGCGGTTGGGTGTCAGGATACTCAATTCTATTCCATAGGTCCACAGGTCTGTTTTTATTCCAATACCATGCTTTTTTAATTACTACTGCCATGTAGTACAGTTTGAAGTTGGGAAAGGTGATGCCTCCCATCTTCTTTTTCCCGAGGATTGCTTTAGCTATCCTTGGGGGTTATTGTTCCATCCAAATTTCAGTAGTGTTTGTTCAATTTCTTTGAAGAATGTCTTGGGTATCTTTATAGGACTGCATTGAATCTGTACAGAGCTCTAGGGAGTATTATCATTTTGACAATGTTGATTCTCCCCATCCATGAGCAGGGAATATGTTTCCATTTCCTTGTGTCCTCTTTTATCTCTTGGAGCAGTGTCTTGTAGTTTTCTTTGCACAGGTCCTTAACACACTTGGTTAAGTTGATTCCTAGGTATTTATTTTTCTGTGGCACAATTGTGAATGGAATCGTTTCCTTAATATCTCTTTCTTCTCTTTCGTTATTTGTATATAGGAAAGCCACTGACTTTTGGGTGTTGATTTTGTATCCTGCCACTCTACTATATGTGTCTATTGTTTCTAGGAGTTTTTTGGTAGAGAGTTTAGGGTTCTTTAGGTATATCATGTCATCTGCGAATAATGATAGCTTGACTTCTTCCTTGCCTATCTGGATGCCCTTGATGTCCTTTTTCTTCTCTGATTGCTATGGCAATTTCTTCCAGTACTATATTGAATAAAAGAGGTGAGAGTGGGCAACCTTGTCCCTGATCTCAGGGGGAAGGCTTTCAATTTTTCCCCTATTGAGAATGATGTTCGCTGTGGGCTTTTGGTAGATGGCTTTGACTATCTTGAGGAAAGTCCCTTCAATTCCCATTTTCTGGAGGGTTTTAATCATGAACAGGTGCTGAATCTTGTCAAATGCTTTCTCTGCGTCTATTGATAGGATCATATGGTTTTTATTTTTTCTCTTATTGATATGATATATTATGTTGATTGAGTTGCGAATGTTGAACCATCCTTACATTCCCGGGATGAATCCTACTTGGTCACT